>WOVY01016026.1:0-467500 GCA_013436015.1 Rhipicephalus annulatus | reverse complement strand
CCGAAGGTACGAAGAATAGACGAATCCACGTACTACCTATAATTTCCGCGATCGCATAATTTCCATGCTCGCTGAAGCGACTGGGTTTGCAGCTTCCATATACACTACTGCTCGAGTTCGCTCTATATAGGGCATTTATGGGAAACTCTATGCCAGCTACCCACATACGACGACCACCGCACCCGAGCTGCAACTACCGATGGCAGCGGTAGGATGTCTTCGACCCCAGAGTTGTAAACTTGGGGAAACCTTTAACCTTCGCCTTTGAAAGTTGAACGTCATAGCGATACCTTGTCTCTTGTGCCATTGCATGGCGCGCATTTCATCCACTTAGTACATGTAATCTTTTCGGACTTGCTATACACCCACTACATGGCCTTAAATGGGCCCTGAAAACGATTTTTTCAAGTAGCCACGGAATGATTTCACTTGAAAAGCTTATTGCCTCACGTATTCAACGCCGCAAAAATTTTAAGAATCCGTCCAGTGCGGGTGGAGTTACAAAGCTTTGTCGCGTGCTGCAATTGCATTCTCTTCTCTCGTCTCGACGAAAGCGCTGGAAGCTAAGCAGGGAGGAATGGCAGGGCCACAGAAAAACAGCGCACGCGCCTCGTGGCCTTGAGCACTTTTTTCTTTTTTTTTTGGAATGCGCCGCTTTGTCGGTGTGATCGCGCGCGCACGCGTGGACAAGTCGCGGCCTCCCGCGGCGATCTCTGTAACGAGCGAGCGTGCCATGTTCAAGTCAGTCAATGGCTGCTAGGTGGCTGAGCACGTGTGATTTTTTGGCGTAATCTGCCATCTGTCGAGAGAAGAGAAAGCAATCTTCAGCTGACTAATTGTGAATTCCAGGCCACGTGTTGTGCTAAAATATTTGGCTGGCGTGCTGTCGGGAGCCCCATTACCAATGGGCAGCGTTTTCTGGCCATGCTCAAAAAGTGTTGCATGGCCCCTTTAAGGGAATAGGCGCAATAACGTGTGTGCATTTTGTATTGTGTGACTGCTTTTCAATCATACAGTTATTATGATAATCACAAAATGTATATGCAAAACCTCATATTAGCAGTGCAAGGGAGAATCTCGAAACCATTTCAGACGATATACATACAGATCATGCAAAAAATGCCATCATAGTTATTAAATGGCCTTCTGCAACAGCACTTAGAAGAGATAAATATAACAAATATAATATAGTTAAAGATACCTCACAATGTGAAGAGAAATCTGGCACTGGCATTTTCTTTGGGACCTTCGGCTAGTCCTTCTCACTAGCACTTCTCATTTTTTCGTCAGTATTTTCTGCAGGATTTGTGGTGGTGATTGTGGCATTAAGAAATCTCAGCCCGCAAGCATCAAGTGTGGCCACAGTTACTGATTCGTTATCTTTGTGTTCAGCGCAGGCCTCGAATTGCGATTCGTATTTATCGCGCACGTTTAATTTTCTGGTCTCGACTCCTATAACTTTAATGAGATCTATTTGGGTTCCTGAACATAAGGGGATAAAAATGAATGAAATGGTGAACATGGCGAAAGCCACTCTCAGTGGTCCGGTGCTTTCCATTATTCCCACAACCGCACTCGTAATACGCGACAGATTTCGAAGGCATGCCATGATTCTCGACTCGGGTAAAGCATTATTCACTCACCTAAACGAATATCGATAGATCTTGTTCCATAAGCGTGCTAAGTGCTCGTCAAAACGCAAAGAAGAAGTTATTTTTACGAATTAAATTACGCTGTAGAGTTCAAAAACTAAGTTGCTACATGCATAGAGCTGGTCTGGCTCCTTCCCTTCTTTGCTCATTATGTAACAAAGGTGAAACAGTCAAGCATTATTTTTTATCGCGTAGTCGCTTTAGGGCACCGAGGAAAAAAAATTCTTAAAGCAGCTTTTAATCGAATTAGATTGAATTTTATTATTTGCAATATTCTATTATTGAGAGCTTCCTCATTGAATCATTGTGACGGGAATATCTGTGCTGCTATAGCGAAATTCTTCATCTAATCAAGGTGGTTTTAATTTCAAATCTCTCAATTAGTAAAAAAAATAATTTCTTCTATCCATTTTATAATTCATTATAGTTACAAGTAATATGTGATCCACTCTAATTACCTGTTTTTTGGCCGATCCCCCGAGTGGTTGGGAGCCATGCTTTTAGGTAATCATTATCATCATCACATGTTCAGTCGCCGGATGGCATTGTACGCTAGTACCATGCATTACTACGGCAATATTTCATGTTGTATCGTGAACCATCTGCACAGGACGCATGTATTTATAAAGCGTGAGAGTTACATTCATTTCATTTCCAAGCAGAGGAAGTTATTTTCACTTTATTCACAAGCACAGGCGTGGCTGTGTGGTAGAACACCCGCTTTCCACGCAAACTATTCGAATTCGATCCCCACTCAGACCAAGATTTTTTGTTACTTTATTTTTAAATATATTTTAGGGGCGACGCTCCTTATGGCGTGGCTTGGGCGTCTCTCGTATGTAACCACCAGTGGCACATACCCGAAATAGGTATAACACTTGACCTCCAAGGTGGTGCCAGTAAGAGATTTCTTCTGTGCGTTGTTTAACAATAAAAAATAGTGCTCAATGTACATGCCAATGGCTGCTAATGGCGAATGAGAGACATGAGCATTCGGCTTTTAGTCAACGCGCACGCTGCGATCCCCATTAGCAGCCACTGGCATGTACATTGAGCACTATCGGACAAGAAAGGGATGCTACATTATACTCGCTGGGTGTAACCTCCTTAGCTTTAGAAAGGTTTAGCGAGCGTTGAACCGCAGTGCCATGAATACAATGAACTTGTATATACCATTAATGAACTCAAGGTGGTTAAAAATGAGAAGTAGATATGAAGCGCAAGCCGTAAGAAAGTAAAAGCCGAATTCTCCTGTCTCTCATTTCTCATTAACAGCCATTGGCATGTAAATTGAGCCCTGTCTGACAGGGAAAGGTTGCTACGTTATGCTCGCTGGGCGTAACCTCCTTGGTTTTCGAAAGGTTTAGCGAACGTTTGGTCGCAGTGCCATGAATACAGTGAACTAGAATATGCCATGAACTCGAGGTGGTTAAAGGTGGGAAGTGGACCCATAGCGCAGGCCGTAAGAAAGTGTGCGTGTGCCACCTCTCGTTTAGTCCTTGGAATGTCCGCTGGATGGCGGTGCTTCTATATGGGGAATATATGATAAAAAGATGCGAGATGGTGAGACTTGGAGTGTTGAATAGATGAACGAACGGACACACAAACAGATGCATGGATGGACGCATGAACGGACGCAGGGGCGGGTGCATGAAAGAACGCAGGGACGGGTGCACAAACAGACGCATGGATGGTCACACAGACGGACGCATCGACGGACGAATGCTTCGCCCCACTCTCCATCATTCACTCCGTGGATATGCTGTCATTTTTTTCCACAATTCCGTCTCACTTATGTTAACATTTCATTGCGTCGACCTCCTCCGTAGCTTCTAGGGACAGCCTAGGTCCAGACCGAGAAATTTGTCAGATTTCTTAATGTGACCACCACCACCACCACCATATTCGCAGTTTGGCAAGTGACATCCTCTATGTTTGGCAAAAGATTGGCAGATTGCTGAACACATAATGTTGTTCATCACATGGATTGACTGACTCGTTTGTCAGGCAACAATTGTGGTGACGTTAACCGTTGAAATATGAACCTGTACCATTTTTATTAATGTACCACCAATCGCAACAGTTCCTTGCGCAACAGAGGCAGTGAAGTTTACCACGCCTTTTCTTGTGGCTCATGGTGATCACTCCGCTGGTTCGTCACCACAGTATTATAGAAGTATACCAGACAGTGGTCGTACACAACGGAAAAGGTGATATCCACAAATGGCGTCTGGTGCACTGAAGTATGTCTTTTACAGTACTAAATAAACTGCTGAAATAAACAGCTGGAAGAAGAACACATTCCTAACACTACTAAGCGAAACTCTAAGAGATACTAGATATCGCTGAAGTTGGTTTGAAACTTGACACGTATATATTTCCGTAATATATATTTTCCATTATATATCTCCATAAGATATATGAATATATTCGTTCATATGTTAATGGAGGCAAACGTAAAACCTTTGTTGTGAAGAAGAAAATTTCACGCTAACATTGTCGCTGCAAGGAAAGAAGCTTTATTGAAAAATAAAATCAGTTTCACAGAACGTTGGTGGAGCAGGTCCACATAAAAGCAGGAGGAAAGAAAACTATGTACAAAATCGAAAGTGACGCCGGTGGGCAAAACCTTCGCACTTTTCAGGGCTGTTCGTTTCGTCCACGCCAACGGACTTGCGGGCCTCAAAGAATCTTTTCGAAGTTAGAGGTGCCGCGGCTTCCTGAGCAAAAGAAGGGGGCACGCGAGATGACAGTTGCAAGCTTTCAATGAGTCGTGTCTGATAGCTCTTCAAGTGTCGGCGTTTGATGCCGAGCTAGGGCGCGGGAAAGGAATGGTCTCACTGTGTACGGAGGCTTCGATGCATCCTGCCGATGCAAAGTGATGTTTCATTGGGATGACTTTCGACGACAGATGGTAAAGTTGGTACGCTCCCAGAACATTTTGAGAGATATGGAGGAATCGTCTTCATCTTCAGCGCAGTGTGCCGAGGCAGAATCACCGCTTTTGCCTCCCGGAGGTGCGCTTCCACAGGATGGGCCTGAGACCGGCGCTGGTGACTTAGCGGGCGTCGGCTCGGCGGCTCTGCTATTGGCGGAGCGTGGCTGGTTGTAGTCGGCACGCTGCTGTTGCTGCCTCCAGGGCTTGCGCGATGAGGAATCGCCATTGGCCTTCTTGTTGGATTGATGCCTACCCCCGTTGCTATTGTCGACGGCCGCGACAGGCCTAGCGCCGGCGGGCTGCATGTCGCGGGAAGTAGAAGACTGCTGTTGAGGTGCGGGTCTCGTTCCCGAGTACTGGCGTTGAGCTTGTTGCTGGTGCCCACATCCTCCGCCAGCACCTTGCTTCTGGTTATAACGACGTCCGCGATGTGATGGTGGTGGAGTCGCTGCGGCCGACACATTTGCTGGGCTGGACATTCTTGAACCTCCCCCGCCGACACTGCGGCAGCAGTATGGCAGCGAACTTCGGTTGCCGACAAATCCTCCGCGATTCCCGACGTCCGGATAGACATCCTGCCTCATCCTGTCCTTGTTCCACGAGTTGGTACTGTTGCATTGGCGGTTGTTATTGTTGGTGCGGTTCCGATTCCGGCTCGCTGAGTGGCACCCACCTCGAGCCGACTGCTGCTTGCCCTTCTCATAAGCACCCCCGCCATCGGAGTAGTGCTGATGGTGGTTGTGGTTTATTAATATAGGTCGATTGTTGGAACCCTCTCGGCACTGCACATTCGGTGGGTAACGGCCGCCATCGTTCATCTTGCACTGCCTGCCGGCTGGCGGTGCCCTGTCCAGGCAAGAAGGCGGTGGCATCGCGTGGTCGTGCTCGTTGTAACGGCGTGTGCTGTAGTACTCGCGTCGTGGGTAAGTGGGCCGCCTGTAGTCGTTGGGAATCTTGCGCTGCTGATGGATCGCGTTCGTTGTTTCTTGCCGCTGCGCATACGGCGGCTGCTGGTTCATCGTCACTGGCCGAGCTTCCTTAGCTTCCTTAGCTTCAGTGTCCGTATGGCGGGGAACGACGACGGGACTCGCTTTGCCTTCCTTGCTTTCGCCAGTTTCCTCACCGCACTTCTGTTCGACGCCCTCCTGTTTGATGCCCTCACTCGGAGCACTCGCGTCAGCTGCTGCGCTTGTCGGCTCGGGGCTGCCCTGTTCCGGAGCAGCGCTAGTCACAACAACTACAGGGTCGCGGTTCGGACTCGCAGTTCTCGACGGAGGCGCCGGTGGCGAGCAGGTTTTTCGGGTAGCCCTGGAAAGGGTTATGTCATCGGCAATGAACCGTTGGAAGAAGACAGAGGACGCCTGACGCTGTAGCACCCGCAACGGGGGGCAGAGTCTCTGATCGCTGCGGTCGTAGAGGCCGTGGTCCGAGACAGAACGCCAGACGCCGCCATCCACGAAGACATCCACCGAGTTGTATGAAACGGGCGCGCTGATGAATTGTGGCGGCAACAGGAAGTGCTGAGACGGAAACTGAGCCGGTGGGCGCCACCTGTGTGGGGGGAAATATATTGTGTAAGCTTGTTTCCGCACTGTTAGGATATATACTGCCCATAAGAATGCAGATCTCTTGTCCTGTAATTCTGTACTTCGACCACGTTACGGCACATAATCGTGGCGAAGGTAGTCTTAGTGAATAGTTGCTGAATCTTGCGTCTGTTGTAATAAGGACTCATTGATTGAAATTTCCTTAGAAATCATTTCATTAAACTTCAGCATCTTTCGTTTCAAATGTGGCTGGAAATTTGTTTGTCACTTTTGTTTTTTATTCTTAGTTTACAAAGTCATTTTGGTCGAAAGCTATACAGTCGGCGCACTTGTTGACATTTACGCAACATGCCCTAAAAATAGGCAGAAGAGCCTAAGGAAGACATTGTCTTCCAGGCTTTCTTGGTCGACATGATTAAAGGTGCAGAAACTACTTGATGGTCAAGCCAACGTAGGTCTAACGACAAAATGACATGCTGTACCACATCTCGGTAAAACTTAGTGGTGGTTCAAAACCCCACTAGCACAAGAAAACGGCCTATTGCAGTAACTGAAGCTTTCACAGCATTTCCGAACTTAGTGAAATTGTCTCACTCATTAATTAATTTACGATCGCCGTATATCGTACGTGGCCTGATATTTACTGTGAAGTGACACTTAATCCGCCATACACTAGTGGAAGCATTCCAGCGTTAATGTGGCCCTGCAACACATTTTGTGCTTTCGACGCTACCAACAACACGCGAGCCAAACGTTATAGCGCCAGCTCCTCCCCAGAACACGGCCTATATAATTCAAAATAAATGCTCAAAGTCCACAAAACATTGCTATCTCTTCTCTCGACAAATGACGACACAAGCTTGAAAATCACTCGTCACAGCCATTAGACAGTTATAGTCTGGTGGACTGTAATGCGCATGCGCTGCACGCTTTACGTGCCGTACCATGTACCAGGAGGAGGAATAAACTAATATAAGAAAACAGCAGGTTTAGGTGGCCGGGCCTAAGCCTCCCATGAGGGGACGTCAAGGGCTTGCCTCGACGCCGCCTTACGGGCGTGCTGGGTCGCCCAGGTTTGGTCGTAAAGAGCGGTGCTCCGCAGAGCCTCATGGAGCTTCGACGAAAGGGTCGTGGCGTTAGTGTGTCTGTACTGTGCCGGGCACTCCCACAGCATGTGCGGAAGCGTAGCCGGGTGAGTGCCGCAGCACCGGCTGTGGGAGATTGTGTACATGTCCGGGAATATGAGGTGAAAGCGGGAAGGTGAGGGATACGTGTTTGTTTGAAGTAAACGCAAAGTGGTTGACATGTGCCCCGTTGAGCTTGGGGTGAGGTGTGGAAAGGCTCGGCGTCTGAGGTAAAAGTTCTTAAACCAGATCATTGTAGGTAGTCAGGTTGTCCCTGGTGTCCATCTCGTCTCCAGTAGCTCCAGTGTGGTTGACAAGGCCTCGCGCAAGGGAATAGGTGACCTCGTTGAGCTTGCACACGATATTTTTATACTTAGCGTGACCGTGTTTGCTTGTTTTACGTAATGTGCGTAAAACATGGCGGCAGTTTTGGACGCCCACTTCAAAATTAAGTTAGCGTTGGTAAGGACGGATTCGCTTCTTTTGTAGCAAATGACTGTGCAAAATGATTTCGCTTTTCCTCAAGTAACCTCGACCCCCGAGAATTACGGATAACTTAGCCGAGTTTTGAAATCTCTTCCTATTTCGAACGCTTCTAGACATAACTAAAAATTGGCGTAAACAAATCGGCAACAAATATTTTCGTATTCGGTGCATGGTTCTTACTCATTTACTTTTACTGTTGCTAAGAAAAAGCAGTAAGATTGCTTCGCGCGGTGATGCAGAGAAACATTCTCGCTTTTTTTTTTCTTTTCACTGCTCTAACTTATTCACCCTCCGCTAGGTGGCGCCATCGTCGCAGCTGGAGCACCCAAGCCACGTAAACGTTATACGACTAAACAAACTCGCTGTCCGCAACAAATGTTAGTGCCACGGGAACGCTACTCCTTTCACCCCCACTATGACGCAGATGCTAATCTATAACTTTCTATTGCATTCATCATTGGCTAATCATCTTCGATAAAACAAGTTCGCTTGAGAAACTTGCTTCAACGTGTCCCCTATGTTACATTTATTAGAGCATAATATCAATAAAAATAAAGAAATAGCTCAGAATACTAAAACATTGACGGGAACTAGCATTTTCATTTAATATGTCTATTCGCAATCAACATTAAAGAAGCGCAAGCTTCTGTGGGATAGCGCAAGAAGTGACGAGCTTCGAGGTGTCACTTGTACACGACAAACTCAAGGTAGACATGCTTATTTACTCTTGAGAGAAATCACAAAATAAACACGCACTGGTTGCGCAAGGCCACTCTAGGCAAACAGAAGAATGAACTAACGTAAATCGGCGAAATAAACGGCAAAAGTAACTTAAATAAAACAAGCTCGCTTGATATATTATCACTTCAACATGGCCCCCGTATTACAGTTAGATGCTTTCGTGATGCCAAGTTAGTCTTGGTATCACGAGGAAGTTAACGACCAATATGTATTTCCCCCTTGCTACAATGTTTTAAGAGTGGATAAGTTTTCTATGGGAGGAGGTGTGGCAATCTTAGTTAAAAACCAGGTATAAGTCGTGGTTCTTGAAATAACGTCTGTGCATTAGCGTATCACTTTACGGCTATAGCTTCCTACTTTGCGCCCTTTATATGCCTCTTGATGCCACCCCTGAATTGTTGCATGAATTGCGCTGTACTATGAATAAATACTTGAGTACCCAGCGTATTCTTTTAGGTGACTTCAATCTGCCTGGTACAGACTGGGTGCGCCTTGACTCTGGGCTTCATGACAATCGGGATGTTAACATACTTTTTATATCATGTTCATGCAAGCTGTGCTTGAGCCTACACGTGTGCAAGCTTCCTCGTACTCAGTTTTAGATCTGGTACTCTTTGCACGCAAATTTGTTGAGTTCACGGTGGTGATCGAGCATGGGCTATCACATCACTGTCTTTTCTACATTACCTTGCTACTTGCTTTCTGTAGGAAAACTTAATTATCTGCCTATTTTGTAAAAGATTATTCTCGTGCAAATGAAGCCTATGTGATTCATTACATAGAAAACCGCTTAACTGATTTTGACTGGAATAACATAAAGATACTTTGGACTTTTCAAAGATATGTGTCGGTTTTTCTAGACAAATTGATTTCAAATAGAAAAAAACGAACATGAATCAATCTCAACAATATTTATATGAAGTACAAAATGAAGCTTTTTAAGAAGGTACAAGTGCAGTCATTAAAAATGATCCAGGTGAGTTTTAGAATTACATTGCGGAGAAGAAAAAAAAACCAACATTATCACAAATCCTAGTAAAGGGACAGGTTGTTACTGATAATGTCGCGCTTGCCAATTACATTATTGGACTTATTACAATTTGTTTTTCTAACGGTGTTTTTTTCCAATACTTGCGATTATTAACACAAATGTGCAGTGCCGCAACTTTCTAATGCAAACTTCATATTGGAGCCAGGTGTTCCTACTATGCTCCTAAACCCCAAATGCTCCTGTGGACCTGACAATAACTCCAACTTGTTCCTTTGTAGATATGCGGTATCTTTATCACAGTTTCTTGTTATAATATTTTGAACGATATTATCGTCCAAATTACTGAGTGCCTGGAGGATAGCCCACATAGCATTAACTCATAAGAAGGGAGACCGTCTTCTTGCAGAAAATTACCGTCCCATTTTTTAACGTCATCATGCTGCGAACTTATTGAACATCTTATCGCAAACAGCATAATTGCATAGTTATATAAGCAATCTGCTTTATCTCATTGTCAGCATGGGATCAGGAGGGGGCATTCCACTGTCACGAAGCTGATCACAGTTCATTTTACTGCATCAGCTGTTGACCAAGACGGACAAATTGAAAAGTTTTCTAGACTTCTCAGAAGCATTCGATACTGTTCTTCACGATAAATTAATTGTGAAAGTTGAAAATGCAGTAATTCCAGGATTGTTTATTTCTCGGCTCGCTGCATATTTGTCAAACCGGTATCAGTTCGTCAAAATTAATGGGAAGAAATCGGGCTCCCTTCCGGTCACATCTATTGCGTCGCAGGGCAGTATCCTCGACCCTCTTCTTTTTATTATATATATATATATATATATATATATATATATATATATATATATATATATATTAACGACATTGTTAACATGGTCACATGTCATGTCCTGATTCTATTATTCGCTGATGACTGCTTTTTAAGGACCGTAATCCTGTCGATGACCAAATTGGTTCATGTAATAGTTTAAATATTATTCTTGAATGGTGCATGTACTGAGGAATGACTGCATAAACAAAAGCGTACTAATGCGAATAACCTACAAGAAATCACATCTGCTTCATACGTATAAATTAGGTTCGTCAATCCTGCATGAAGCAACCTAATGTAAGTATATGTAGCAGAGACCTTTAACAACATCTTAGTGCAGAATGAACCCATAACCAATGGTTGCACATCCGCTTGTACTCTCGTCTCCTTGGAATGGCGAGCACTTCGGCATGCAACATCTGCGCCTGCGAGGAAACGCTTGAGCACATTCCACGTCATTGCCCAGCATACCAGACCGAACTACGTATTATGGAAGCCAAGCTCTGTCAGCTGGATTCACGGCCGCTTACAGAAGAGAAGATCCTGGGACCTTCGCCGACGGCTTCCCATACGCGCAAATCCACGAAAGCCCTCTTGTACTTTTTAAGGACCACTAAACTTCACGACCGCTTGTGAAAGAACTGTGTGAGACCGTGCTGTGTAGTCTCGAGCTGACTATTCATGCTTCTCTTTCTTACTCCCCTTCTTTTCCGTCTCTTTCCGTTCTATTATTCTCCTTTTCCCCCACCCCAAGTGTAGGGTAGCCAACCGAGCCAAGCTTGGTTAACCTCCCTGCCTTTCCTCTCTATTTATCTCTCTCTCTCTCCGCCTTCAGAAAATTATGTCCTCTGAGGCACAAACGTAAAAAAAAGCTCCTTCCGATGTAACACTACTGTGCTATAACACCTTAATCAGAAATAAACTAGAATATGCATGTATTTCTGGGGATCCGTACACTAAAACTAATATCAATAACATGGATGGACTGCAGCGAAAGGCAGATATATATTCAACAAATTGCCAAGACTGGATTCACCTACAGAACTTATGAAAGCTGACCATATTGAACTACTCTAGATGAGAAGACAGAAGCAGAGACTAATTTTCAAAACTACTTTACACGAACAATTTGCCACTAGAGTCATCTCTATATCTATCGCTCCTATTAACCCGAACCAAGCGTCACTGTAAACAAGCATTAACGCCTTGTTTCGCGAGAACAAACACATTTGAGAATTTCTTTTTTCCTTGTAGAATTAGAGTATCAAATTGTATCAAACACAAACGCTTAACACGACAAAAATTATGTAGGGGGCCTAACGACACCTGTGCCTCCAGAAGTTTGGCTCTCGCTCCTGGAGCAACCGCTCGAAGGCCAGGTGGTTCTCGTGACGCTCGTCGATCTCGGCCAGCAGGGCCACAACTTCGTCTTGCTCTTCGCGAAGCACGTCGGCATCGTCTTCCCCAGCCACTGCAAGGGTGCCACCTCCGTAGGCTGGTGCGTCGCCGTCGCCCTGCGCCTCCCGCAAATGGTGCAATCATAAGAGTTTTTGTTAAGCCTGAACACGTGAGCGTTCACGTTGTGACGTGGAAACAATGATGTGTGGATGGATAAATCCAGGGGCTTAGTGAAACTCTCGGGTGGGGTTTAACCACTCTCATACATGTTTTTATAATACATACATGTTTTAAATGTATATAATATATGCTTATATTATGCGCGAAATGCTGAATGGGAGAGAGAGTTTGGTATAACTACATAGTGTTGTAATGGTTGGGGACTAGTGGAGGTGATGCTGAATTTTTTATACACCAATCTACACCCCCCCCCCCCCCACCCTCCATCAGCAACGCCAGTGAATGGTCGGTATGAACGTCCCCATAATAACGGGGTGACAACGTGCGCTCAAACAAACTCGAAAAAACAAACATTTTTTTTTCCTATTTGAAGTAGGCCTAATGTCTTGTATACTCTAAATAAATCCAGCTTAATACGAAAAAAAAACAATTTACAAACTACACTTCGCCTTACTGCGGAATGGCCTTAGGCGCCCCCCACCCCCTGGTTAATTTTGTAATTTCCGTAGTTTTTCACCCCGGAAACTCCAACCACCACTTGACTATTTCTGAGGCGGACACATTTGTCTGTCCTTTGTGGCCCGTAAAGCCTAAGGCTTCGTGTGGGGCCAGTGCCGAAATATACACCTGGACGGACGCCCCCAAATTAAATTAAACTGTATTCGTCAATATCTTGGATACGCACAGCTTCTCGCTTTTCTTACACGCGTTATAAAGCAAACTGACTTCGATTTTCACAGTAAAGCGTTTACCTTTGTATTAGGATAAACTGCATCACCCCTCAATTCGGATTTTGAGCAGCAGCGCAGGCGACGCCATCTCGTGATGCAAAGTTCAACTAAAGCTGGCAAAGTGAGGCGCCAGATTGTCTATGAGCTCCTGATCTCAGAGCCCTGCGACACTTGCATCGCAGCGATTATCGACCGTGCGACCAGTGGGCGAACAAGAGAAACGCAGGCCGATGGGTGGAGCCACCGCTCCGACAAAATTAACTGTCGTCAGGAGTATATACAGGGTGTTTCAACTAAAACAAAGCACCACATGACAAAAAAGATTATTAATAATCAAGCGCTACGCGTCTCCTAGTAGCGCAGTATTGTTATGAGACATATAAAGCATGTGAGAATTTATTTGCGACCCGGCAAGATCAGCCATTAAGAAAAATTGCTCAATAAACGTTGTAACTATTGACTCAAGATCAGAATTTTCAATACTAAATTGTAGCGCATATCAATAAATAATAAAATTTTTTAATCTGTGGAAACATATTTGCGTCGCTTGTTTTTTTCCCAGATTTTCTCTAAATTGCACGATGGAAATACCACGTGCTTGCAGCCTAACGTGTGGCATCTTAGGGCCCTCAAATGTAAGTTCAAGAAATTTTTAAGAACTGTTCACATACGAAGTTTTTATCTTTAAGAGTTCAAGTTTGCTGTGATTAATCATGGTCTCTATACAATATTAACATTACTAATTCTGCTAATCAAATCATCGGTTATTTTCATCACAACCTTGCCTCGGCACTTAACTCTACTAATCTAATCGCCTGTAAAACGTTTGTAAGACTTAAACTTAATACAGTCATGCCATTTTAGATCCTTATCAAGCTAAACTTACTATGTGTTTGAATCCACCCAGAACCATGCTTCCAGATTCATTATCTCGGATTACTCGACTAACATATGTGTGTAAGCAGTAAAATCTCAGCTAAACTTTCTCCATCTCGCCTCTCGCCCTAAAATTTATAGTCTGTTCCTGAACTACAACTGATTTCATTCCTTGCCACAAGGCAATGCATTCATCATACCAGCTCATCGAACATCGCGCCATTGTCATTCGAGCGCAGTCTATCCAATATGCACCAGCACAAAGACCATCCAGAATAGTTTTCACCGGACGGCGCTAGACTGGAACGAACTTAACTTTCCATTGAGGTACGAATGAACGAAAGCGAATAAAAAACAGACTATCACTAAAAAGCGAGGTTTCACATGGTGGAAAGGAGGTTTGCTATAGTGATAATCCTCCGCGGTGGATCAATGGCTATGGAGCTCGCCTGCTCACCCTAAGGTCGTGGGTTCACTTCCAGCCACGGTGGCCGCATTTCTGTGGAGGCGAAATAGTAGAGGCTCGTGTACTGCATGATATCGGTGCCCGTTCGAGAACACCAGACGCTCGAAATTTTCCGAACCCTTCACTACGGCGTTCTTCACAACCATGTGCTGGTTTCGGCACGCGAAACCCCACATCTTATGATGTTAGTATTGAATGCGTGTAATTACAGCTCACGAATTATGAAATTATTGATTTTGTTTTGTACAGGAGCCTAGGTTCTAGTAATGATTGGAATTGTAGACATGTTTCCTACAGACATTATGTGAGTGTGTGGGTGGGCAGAGGGTTATATGCTGGCTTTGTTTATTCGAAGATGCATGATATTGTGCCATATCAATTAACAACGTGAAGCAATATAGTAAAGAACCTTCAGGCAACAAATCACTCGTGTAGTGTAAACATTTTGTTTGTGCGCTTCACACAGTTAATTCCAAAAGCGACCTCTTAGGAACTCCCCATGCACGGTACTTTAACATTGAAATCATTGCTGGATAACGAGGAGCTGTTTTTTTTATTGGACAATGTAAGTGCATACGTAATCAACGTCTTTATCATGTTATATTAAGGTAAACAAGCACAGAAAATCAGTTTAGACCCATAGCTAGCGGCTGTTGAAGGATTTAAAGAGAACAAGGAATTATTCTGCAAGGATAGGTGTTAGAATGAAGGCAACATGAACTTTCTTTACTTGTAAATACCCAGAAAAGAATTAACGCCCACTATAATTTTTTTGAAAGGTCAACATAAGACGCTATCTACCATGTACACAAGCAAAAACAGGCTAAATGCATATTTTATATATATATATAACATTAGTGTGTAGTGTTTTACGTCCCTAAACCACGATATGATTATGAGAGACGGATATTTCGGCCATCTGGTGTTCTTTACCGCGCACTGACGTCACAAATTACAAGAGCCTGTGCCATTTCGCCTTCACCGCAATGCGACCGCCTCTTACGGGAAAGAATCCGCGACCTTGGGTTAAAAGCCGAGCACCTTAGCCGCTACACCTAAGCGGCGGGCAGTTGCATGAAGATTGCGTGCCCAAAAAAACACGTGTGAATCCCTTCCCCCTTTTCATTCCCTGCCTCTCATGCTTCGTGGCAGTGCTGCACAAGATGTGATCAGCAAATTGATGGAATTTACAAAGCAGAGACAAGCATGTTTGAATGTTATGTCAAAGTATCCTTCGTGTCTAACTTTGTATGCAGGCAAAGTACCGAGTGGCAGAGAGTTCCACCAGTAAGTACTTTGCCTGACTTGAGCTAAATATTTTGTTAATTGCAGTACCGTCAGTGTATAGAATGAAATATAGAGGCGAGGGGAGTACATAGCAAAAGAGGAAAAAAAAAAGGAAATGAGAAGCATGGATGCCTTCGGTGGATATAATGCGCCAAACTGGTTACTTTCAAACCCATTTGGGGACGAAAATTGCCGGTTGGTATCATGGCTATATACTGGCTACTTTTAACTTCTTGGTTTTACTTGATTAAAATGGTTTCATTTATTCATCAATAATAAAGTCTCTGTAAATAATAGCACTGCTGTTCTATTTGGCTACAAGTTGGGCGATGACATCAAATGACACGACTACCTTGGTTACATTTGACTCGAGTTCTGGCCCTTTTTGAATTCTACCCAATGGCAACTTTGCATGGATGGAATAGATATATATTTCAAATAAAATACCCACGTATAGTGATTGTACAGTATTTTTACAGCAGGCTTGATTGAGAATGTTTAAATGCACTTGACTTTTGTAATGTGTGGAAGCATGTAAAGAATTCCAGCTTTTTTGCGGTTCCGAGTACTGATGGTTGTGAGCCTAAATAAGTTGAAAAAAAAAGAGGTGTGTTAAGCTCATGAGGCCCATCAAACCTTTGTGAGCGGAATATGAGGTATACGAACAAGTAACGAAACATGGTGCTATGATACACGTACGAGAAAAAGAAAGTGTGACTGCTATGTATAGCTGGCGAGAGAAAGAATATATCGAGTAAGTTCTCTTTCTATAACGCTATTGTTGCGACTTGGTTGAAATTAAACGACACGAATAACTTTGCACCTCGTTACTTTGTATTGGAGCACTATTGTAAGCAAATCTCACAAAGACGAGGTATATTGTAACCAGGTGCCAACGTACTCTCAGTCAGGGGCCGGATAACGAACGGCATATAGGCGGCGCGCTCCAGGGCACTGACTTAAATTCTGTCTATTGGGAGCCCAGCAATGAAAAATACCCGCGATAGCCGCGCAACGCGGAAGTAACGGCTATGGCTGGTAACAGCAGGCGCAAGAAGAAAAAAAAAACAGAAGGAAAAGGAAGAGCCGCCGTCTCTGTCGCGCCAGCCTGGTGCCAGGAGCCGGTGTCAACTTACACAGAATCGTTCAGCGACAAGTGCGAGCGCGAAGAAAAAAGAAAAAAAAGACCCCCCTCCCCCCAGAACGGCCCGGCGCCGGCATCACGTTCACCGTCGCCTGCATGTTGTGGTATTTGTGCGCCGCCGTTTCGTCCCACTGTCTTGTGATGGTCGTTTTTCTACAAGATAGTCTGGGACGGAAACATTTTCCAGTGCCTTACGGCACACAATATTCAAGATATCATACATCTCCTTGCATTTGGCCAAACACTGGGATGTGCAGTCCCAGTGTTGCTGTTTCGATTTCAATAAAAGAGTACAAACAACTTTCCGTTTATCAGTTGTCGAGGTATAACATTGTGTCATGCACTAAATGAAAGAGTACTAGTAGATGCTCGACAGCTTACTGAAACACTGGCCTATCTATGCTGATGCTCGTGTTCTACGAAACAAGTTGAACCGATGAATTTAGGAAAGCACGGCAAAAAAGAAACAAACTGAAGGCAGCGAGACAGAGAAAGATCAAAGTTGAAAATCGATCGGTTGATGTTCGATTAGTGGTTGAGCAATTTGATGATGAACATCAAGTACAGAAGTCAAGAGTCGGGTGCAGAAGTCAGCAGGAGAACGTATGTCACCGACATTTGCTCACTGTTTTGAATATTAAGTACAGTTCTCATATTCCAGCACGGATTTCTGACAGTGAACCACTACCAAGACAAAGAGTGTACTGCTGTGGAGATAATGTGCCAGCTATAAAAACCCCATTTTCTAAAGAGCAACTGTATCCAGTAACAATAAAGATTTTGAGGTTTGTTCTGCACCATTTCTCGACCCTAATTGCACGCGGACGTCTTCAAACAGCTCAGAATAGGCTGCTGTCACTGACACGCTTGTACCTCGCGACACAAATAAGCGAAATTGCTCACAGCACACGCACGTGCGAGAAACGCGTAGGTTTCGACAGACGAACACAGCCTCGTCGCGCTGGTGAACACCAGCAGTTCACGGGGAAGCACTAAAACGACGCACGAAAACACGTTAATCATTCTTGCGGAACGGCGGACCACGAACCGAAGTCGGAGCCGAAAGCGCTTACCGTGAGTGTCTCGAGTTCATGAAGCCCTACAAACTATTACCTCATCAAATACATGCATATAACACAAAAACAGTTTGAGGTTCCCCCGATGGTTTGCAAAAAAAGCTACTTGGTATATATATTTACCGCCCCCCCCTCCCCCCCAAAAAAAAATGAATTCGTCTTCATGCGGTGGCGCTGTGGTGCAATAGGTAAGACATCTGCTTCACGTACATGCTGTCCCGAGTTCGATTCCAGGGTTGTGTGTGCTTTGCATGTTATTCTGGCAAATGTAATTGATTGTGATACTAATGGTTGTTTAATTACCTGTAGCCATAGTAACCGCCACATTAACGGCAAGAAACCGCTCTCAAAAGGGGAAAATAATGCTTTTTTTTATGTCACCACGTCAGGGCCGGGCCGCATATGGAAAGGTCACGCCTAACCGCAGGCCTTATCTTGCCAGGAAAAATTTGACCTAAAATCCCGGCCATTCTGAAGGCCACTTCGAATCAGACCGGTTTCTCTGGGACAAGGCTACGGAGCCGCGTAAAAGCGGCGATAATTTGACTTGATTTCCTGTCTACAGGCATGTAGTCTAGCCAGGATAGTGTTGTAACAGGCAACACTTTTAGCGCAGTCCGAGGTTTGCTTGTTGTAGCTCTTAAGTGGTCGACACGTTTCTATGACAAGTCGCTGCGTCACCACAATTACATCGCAAACACGGATTCTATTACCGGCCAGAGCAGTCGCATTTCGAAAAGCAATAGAGCTTCTGTGCGTACATTTATTTGCACGATGAATGCCCTCGTGGCCAGAGTGAATCTACACTCGCCGCTACGCCATGCCTCATTCGGTCTTCATAGTTTTGGCACCGTAAAAGCCCACTTCTGAGCATGTGGTCGTTGGTTCGATTCACAAAGCACGGGTGACGCATTCTTCGTGCCTTCATCAATACCGTTTCGATGTATGAATGTATGTATGTATGTATGTATGTATACGGAGGGAAATGCACTGGTGCTGCCTACCGATTCCACGTGGCTGGATAATGACACTGCTGACCATCACTCAATTCTGTTCACTTCCCGAAGCATAACATGTAGTACACGCAATGGCGCAACATAATCGATAGTACATGTGGACGAAAATCCGTGCCACAATGTGTTCGCCGCGGAGAGCTAAATAATACAACACCATTCGGTAGCATTCATGAAGACACGGCTAGCATCGCACTAGTAGAGTCGAGTAGAATACATTCAGCAAGAAAAAAACTCTTAAGTCTCTAATGGGTCCTCCGGAGATGACTCGAAGGATAAATGTAACATTTTGTTACAATTGCTTACCAGTGGATGCAAATGATGATCTCTGGCCGTCCGCCGAAAGATTTCTGTATCTGAGATGGTTTTGCCCGGCCTCCAAGATCAAAGGCTATGCAAGCTTTCCGCACCTCACTGGATTTTGCATTACCTACGAGACTAGCGCACTTTTGAGCCGGCGACAATGCCTTGTCGCCTGATCGGCTTACGTCAACGTCGTCCGGTGCTACAGTTAGCCATCAGTCATCGCCCACCAGAACAGCTGAACATACAATGGCTCGACGCAACGCTTTTATTTACAGCGCACGACTTATGGCTCTTCTGCACTGTACATGACATACATAGCAGTCGCAGGCGGTAGTATACCACCACAAGCAACACCAGCGCCGACAACCCAAACGACGCTCCCACCGCCAGCAGGATCAACGTGCCTCTAGACCAATTGGCCTGGCCGTACTATAACAGTGCCCGTATGTGTGTAAAAACCACCACCACCTCAACAACCTGTGCATGTGCAAATTTCATTGTGCCACACTACGAATGTTCACAATACAGTACTAATTTGCACTTTGTGGGTTGCACTTGTTACTGTCAACAGTGTGTCTTCGTCGTGACTATAGTGAACTAGAGTATGATACTATAGTCGTGACACTCGCCCGCTGCGCTCTTCCCTGTGCCGCCCACCGGAAGAATCATAAAGACGAGTCTTTCATGCTGACGGCTTAAACTGCCCATGGACCCCTTTGTCTCTCGTAACGAACCGTCTTGTAGATACCCCTTCATAGCTTGAATTCCGGGCTCATTTCTGCAAGGGGGAGCAGTCTGCAGCGTCATCGCTATATATATTTATCGTCATCTCACTTCCAACACGCCGCGCCTCTCGCGAAGCTCATGCTAAAGCACAAGAGGCAAGCAAAAAAAAAATTGCCCACAGCTTCCCTCGGGGGAACACTGAGGAGGATGCGAAGCATATAATTGGTTAACGGGGTGTTAAAGTGCGACTTACTTGGGTCGATGGCTAAATTGGTTAACGTGGTTGTGAAATGGGGTGTTAAATTGCGACTTACTTGGGTCGATGGCTAAATTGGTTAACGTGGTTGTAGGAGGGGGTGTTAAATGAGTGAACACGTACACACGTATGCGAAAGGGCGGAGCTGGTCGAAGGGACGTCGATCATTGTGTTTGTGGATTCGTTGGAATTCATTTCACCGCGACCTTGGACGTCAACGTGCCGTACAAACCAACCGACGAGCGGCAACTGAGCGAGCGAGCGCCGACCTTGAGTATATATACAGCGCGACGGCGCATGCACTGTCAGCTGTCGAATGTTCGAGAAGGGGGAGAAGCGCAACGGCGCATGTGCGCGCGTCAGCTGCCGATGTTCTCGAAGCGTGACGGCGCATGCGCGCTACATTATACAGCTAGCGAATGTTCGTGAAGAGAAGAAGCGCACGCGGTGTGTAGAGGAGGAAGGGATGCACAGATGGCGGAAGAAGGAGGAGGAAGCTTGCGGACGGCGCCGCACTACAAGCCTCGAGTATTAGATGCTCCGCATCTAATATGCCCCCCCCCCACGCCTCCCCAAAGGGAATCGCGAGGAAATGCGAATACACTGCGTAGCATCCATAACGGCGTTTCACACGTGAGAAGCCAGCGTTAGAAGAATAGCGTTTTTTTTTCCTTACATAGTGCAGTGCCGCAAGTGGCATTTTTATGTCGCGAGGCACATGGCAGGCGTTTCCAGCCCTAGTAGCTAGCGTGCACGGTTAAAAGCACTATAAAGTGAACAAAACAAACATCGTTCTCGGCTCAGCGTTGGCGTTTCACAACGGCGTCTCGGGCGCACATTTCCGGATGATCTTGAGAGGCGCCTAGCCAGCGAACGGTCGAGAGTGAAGCGTGAGCAGACGGGAAAGTGGGGCGCAGGGAAGAAAGAGAGTGAACGGTGAGAGAAGGAGCGACGAAGCACTACAATTACCCTTTCCTACACTCTCGCACCAATTGCTCCGGTTGCTAGGGGCGAGGAATAGCGTGCGCACCCGCAGCTGTTGCTGTGGGAGAGGGTCATGGACGGATCCCGACGTACACCTGACAGCCCAACTAAGAAATGCATTCGCATTAAAAAGAAAAAAAAGGATGAGCTTAAACTCCTGGCCAACTGGACGCCCGCTTCCTCAGCTGCCCCACTTCAGCAGTATTCGAATAAAAGTGGCGAGATCGACACGCCCACGTCGGCCACCTTCATGTCTCTCACATTTCTCGCTACAACGTCATCATGTGACGTACAATTGCGTAATGACGAGATTTGGCATAACTCATCTTGAAGCCAATGCCGCCGACAGTCAATGTTCGCGTTTGGCGAGGCATCCAACGCTCTGGCCTTAAGTCTACTTTCCGTGCGTACCTGTCCATTGGTGCCAGGCACAGCGTCCTGGTAAGGCAGGTAGCTCTCCAGGTCCCAGTTTTCTGCTGATTGCTGTTCCTGATGTTGATAGGCCATGAAGGACTGCAAGTGGTCCTGCGGGTGACCGCTATTGGGTTGGCCGCTGGGATCGTGGTGACCGTCCCCATCGGCACACGTGATCTGTCTGATGGGCACGCAGCCGACCTTGGGGTACATGTCCCGCCACGAGGCGTACGGCCCGAGCTGAGCGAAGTATGCCAAGTATAGATATACGCCCGGCATATGCAGTAGTCAGCAAGCCAAACACAAATGCTCCGACGCGTGCCTATAGTTTGTCTAGTGCCAGCCGCGAAGCGCTGGGCGCTGTTACCGAGACAATGCCTGGGTATGCTTAGACAGTGTATATGTCGGCATGCACGGGTAACATCTCGGCGACAGAGCCGGAAGTTACGGGGTGCTAGCGTCAACCAATCCGTTTCAGGACAAGTTGTGGAGCATTTGTGTTAAAATTTTTGACGTGTGTACAATGTTAACTTTGGTATCAGAGTATAAAAACCAAAAAATTTGGTCTATATTTGTCCATGCCTACTCGTAGCGGAGCACCAGAGACGTTCTCTTCTACTTAAGCATATACAGTGGGGACGAAAAGAATACTGTGCGCCATCTACGTTCTCCGCTTCGTAATTTTTAATCAAGACGTTAAACCATGAATGGCAATAAGTGACTAGAGCGATATCTGATTCAATCAAGAACAATTCTACTATCATCTTAGCGCGACCAAGATTAGAGCGTATTTAAAACATCGCTCTGCACCGCTCGCGTCTCTTTCCATTCCCCCTGTACATGGCAGCACAGATGGCTTGTTATGATGCCGTGTAACAACATCATCTGGCCAATAACGTATAGTTTCCTAAGCGTATACACTTACAGCTGCGTTTGTCGTTTGAGAAACATGTGCACATACTTATTGTCAAAAGCAAAAAAAAATCGTGAATTTGTTAACAGCGCAACACTAGAGCCAGGACACAAGGACGGAGAAAACGAACAACCCGGCGCTTGTTGTTCATCTGTTGCGTCATATTGGCGAAGCAATAAATGTGAACGTAACTAGAATGCTATCCAAATTAAGGATAGCATCTTTACTATTCGATCAGGCGTGATTGAACACGTGGTCGTAGGAAAACGAGGCCGCTGCAGCGAGTGAAGCGACTTTCGCGCCTTCGCTCGAGACTGCAGCACCTAGTACATTTGTACGAGCCGTCCGTTGATCCCTGTCAAGATGGGGAGCGTGCGACCTTGCCCTGTACAGATTTCCTGTACCACCCCCCCCCCCCCGTTCCCCGTTGGTCGTTTTTTCCACTTGAGCCGCGATCATTGGCTGTTTTCGCACACCTCAATTCGTTATCTTGGAATTGCAACGTGCGGGGCCATGCTATACCACCATTCATAAAGACCGTTCCACATGGTGCAAAACAATAATTTTCAAGCTGTGGATTCGGTCACAGCAACAAAATTGTCCGGTCACTATAGATCGCTCAAAGAACAGCGGCGATTAACCATCATGTGCAACCTTTTCACTGTTTGCTGAGCCGTCAAAATTGCTGTGAGCCATGAAAAGTGCGCCGAAATATTCGTTAATATGGGCGCTATGGCGCCCTTCGATATGAATTTCTATAGGAAGGTATTCCCAATGACCTGATGAGGTGCTTACTCAGACTTTAGTCGTGTTCCACAAAATCGTTTATAAACATCTTTCCTCGAATAAATCAAACCAAACCAAATGATCAAACACGCATAATCTTCACTACCGTTAATGAAAACTTCACAATAACATAAAGTCAGTATCATAAAGCCGCATTAATCGCTTCCTGGCACAAAAACAAACAAACAAACAAACGGCAGCAAGCGATCTGCCACGTTGCAATCGTCGCAGCACAAAAATCGCCGATCACAGTACATGTTAAACAAAACTGCCATCAGCGGTGGTTGCGAAAAGTGAACGGAGCCATGTCTTTTTTGCTGCCATTACAGCACGTGAAACAGTCTTAAGAGAACCATGCGTCAACGGCAAAACAGCCCGTTAAGTGTCGATCCGATTGCCATCGCAAAAAAAAGGGCAGTAGATACAACTCGGCCTATTGCAATCCACTTACAGTGAAAAAAAAAAAGCTTTTGTAACTTTGTCTTTCACATTGTTCTTCGGTATGTACGACATGACAGATGCGGGGACCGTTTCTCTCCACTGTCTGTAATAAGGTATGGCATCCCCGACGTCGCCTACAATTTCCGAATGAACTTGTTCAAAAGGTCGTCTCCATTCGACTTTAATAGATGAAGTGAACTTGACGCATCTTGTGGGTATTCTTGCAAAACAGAGTGCTTTGTAAGGATTCTCAGCGCATACACAAGTGGGCAGCCACGTACTGTGGATAAGTGGACTAATTGGTTCGGGTTCACAATTATGGAAATGTATAGCGCTAGAAAAGGGCGATGATATGATACGTGGGGTTTAACGCCCCAAAACCATCATATGATTATGAGAGACACTGCAGTGGAGGGCTCCGGAAAATTCGACCACCTGGAGTTGTTTAACGTGCACCCACATCTGGTCCCACGGGCCTACAGCATTTTCCCCTCCATCAAAAATGCAGCCTCCGCAGCCCGGAATTGCTGAAAATGCATTACACAAGAAAAAAAAGGAGCACAGTGCATGTCCTTGCTTGTCGTGTCTTGCGTCATCATCGCTTATAGATCTGATTCGCCATAATTAACAAGTTACTGTCGTAGTACTGCTGTTTAAAAATAAGGCTGAATTGACAAAAAGATACATACGTGTACACGTAATTTCTCGTCCTTGAGCGCACTGCGTAAGCTGTGACACTTGCTGAAAAAACGCCGCTTCAGCGAAGGCAACAATGGCGACGTGAGCATGAGTTCAAACACGAATGAAAAATGTGTGTGCTGATTCGCTCGAGTCGTTAAGTGGCTTCATGACGCTGCTAGGCTTGTTTGATTACCAGCCACATTGAGACGGGGGTGAAATGCAAAAAAACGCGTGTGGCCCCGTATATTTTGATGCACGTTAAGATGACACTAGGGGTAGATAACCTTAGGGTAGATACCAAATGTAACACAAAATGTCGATATCGCACGCAGATAAATTAAAGTAAATGTAGGACATGACATGTGCCATCAGTGAGACACTCCAAAATTCCCACGTACTTGGAGTGGTCACGGCAGAATAGAAGATTTCATCCCATTACAATATGCAAGTAAATAAAATAATAGCATTTTAATCTAACACATGCAAAAAGAAACGTGCTATACCCTCCAGAACAACGTAGGTTCCGTTTTCCCCTGGCTAAGATCCGCTTCCGAGGCCTTTTGCTTCCGGCAGTCAGGGTCATTATTGATATGTGGGGTTTAACGTTTCAAAACCACCATATGATCATGAGAAAAGTGATACCGGAAAGGGATACCACCTGGAGTTCAACGTGCACCCAAATCTGAGGACATGGGTGGCCGGTCTGAATAGCTCCAACGGTGTGCGGTGAATTAAAACACGATTTTCTTTAAGCGAAGAATTTCCTGGACTCCAAGCAAGCGCTGTGAGGTTGCTGGATTAGTACTCATATATATATATATATATATATATATATATATATATATATATATATATATATATATGCTGCACCCACAGACAACAGTTGAACATGTTTATATATCCAGTTTTTTGCACTTGCGCAACGATGCCATCAGAAACACATTTATTAGGAACACCATAAGCGATAAGCTGATATGAAACCTTGGTGCTTGCGAGGATGGTAGCCCAGAACATTGCTACAGAAGTGTAGCGCGTGGCACCTAACTACAACTGTCATTAATGTTGGCTGTATCACAGAAGTACATATGTTATAAAATTGGATAAATAGCCCTGCAACCACAATTGACGTTTCACCATTATTCGGGGCTATTTGAAAAGCAATTCTTCCGACACCTGGCGTGGCCCTCTGGTAGAATGCTTGACTGCCAAGCAGAGGGAGGGGGGGGGGGGTCGATTTCTGCAGGAACCCAGACATTTTGTGGATTCGTCGGGTCTATGCTGCCGATGTAACCTTTTTTCTTAACGCTCACGCGTTAAAATTAACCATGTGTTTTCTCACCGTTCCTGAGTAGATAGTGTCAACTCTCTCTGGCACATACTCGCAAACCAGTGGCACATACCCATACCCACCTGCTGGTATGTGCCACTGTCTCGAGGGAAGTGTTTGGCGACGTAAGCGACGGGATTGTGACATCATTTCTTGACAAGCGCGTTATATTCGTCACACCATCTCACCGTCCATTAACTTTGGTTCACGCCAAGTTAAGGGAATGATGACGAAAGCACTCAGACGTAAACTTCTAGATAGACAGATAGATGCAGAGATAGACGCTAAAAGTGTTTGCAGTACGCAGAGAAATGCTTAGCTTTCAATATTTGCGTTTAGTACCCCCATAAAGAACTCCAGATGGCCAGAATTAATGTATGCCCCACCACGGTGGTCTAGTGGCTAAGGTACTCGGCTGCTGACCCGCAGGTCGCGGGATCAAATCCCGGCTGTGGCGGCTGCATTTCCGATGGAGGCGGAAATGTAGGCCCGTGTACTCAGATTTGGGTGCACGTTAAGGAACCCCTTGGTCGTCGAAATTTCCGGAGCCCTCCACTAGGACGTCTAATAATCTTTTTGGGACGTTAAACCCCACAAATCAATCAATCAATCAATCAATCAATCAATCAGAATTAATGGATGGAGTTGCACCTCTTTCTACTATACCTATATCATATCGTGGTTTTGGCACGTAAAAGATAAGAGATGAATTCATTCGGTAACGGCTATATCACGAATCCGCGACAGAGCACGTGTTAGTCATTCGCGACCACGACTGATGCAGTTTTATGGGCTGCACGAAATTAAATACAGGAAGCATACTTATATTTTTTCTATGTTAAGTAAGCTCACGTGGGTGAATTGACAATGTAAATCCACGCAATAAACTTATTTCTCTGTGCACTACTGAGCTGCATGCGTGATCAAGCTCAGTCGATGGGGACATTGCGCATGTAGTGGTCATTGGGTTATTAACAAAAAATAAAAATGAAAAACGTGCCTGATCGCTCTTTCTAGGTATCTATATAACACTAAAGTGAAACATGTCTTCACACAGGTAGTTGATCCTTCAACGTGCATTGTTTCGCTACAAGGGCGAAGGAATGAATGCTACAGCAGCACATTGCAATGTCGCGTGAAGAACGGCAAGCAGCTCGGAACTTGCAGCGCACACCTCAAGCACAAAGCACGCACGCAATGAGCGTACACATGAAGATCGCGGAAAAGTAACTCACGTTCCGACACTTAAAGCACACTGTTCAAACGGAAAGAAAGACGCACGAAACGAACGCGCAAGAATACAAAGCACAAGCTCAAACAACTGCTGCAATTCTTACTTCTTCGTGTCTGAGCAGCGTGCTACTTCCGCAAACGCGGCAGCGAGCGAAGTGACCTTGGGGCTTTTCCGAATAAAGAGTCTGACAGGCACGCGCGCAGGGGAGACCACGCTCCGTGGAGGCGGCGCTCATTGAAACGCGAAAGGAGACGACCTTTAGAGCGCGCCCAACGCGAGACCTTGTGGCCATCTCGCTATTGATGACGAAAACGTGCGGAAGTTGCAGAGCTCTGAGAACCACCAAACGGTATGTGGTGCACGCAAATAGCTTGCCATTAGCGAAATTCACAACGTACGCTTTGTGGTTTAGTGGCTACAGCAGCAAGCGCTAGGCGTCGTGAGGTCACTGCTTGGACACGCCGCGACAAAAATTTCCCTTTTCGTTTTTTTTTTCTTTAAAATCTGTTTGCATATATTTTACAATGTCACATCCGTGACGGAAACACGTCAGTGGAGCTGTGGTGGACCCCAGCATAAAACAGTTCCGGTTTAAATAAAATGCGCTCTTTGTCAATCAGAGATCCCATATAAAAAAAAGTAGTCGTGTGGTTCAATCTTAAAAATACACGCTAATTTTATCCCCACACAAAATTATTTAAATTCAGCGCCAATAAAAAATTGAAGCTATAAATCATGTCTTCACGATAAAACGAAATGACTACGCATGGACGAAAATATTCACGGAACAAAAAAAAACAGACAAAAAGAAACGCAAACGGTTAAGGAAAGAGAAAAGTAATAATTAGGAATTTGTGCACGAAAGGACGGCGTGATAAAACCAGCTCAGAATTCATGACATCCGATTTTTTATAAGCAGTTGAAGCGAAGAAAGATGAAGATACAGCGAGTGAATATTCACCTGTGGGTAAACGCGTTGTTCGGCCGTGCGGTACACGAGGTAGGAGTCCTCGAGCTGCTGCTGTTGCGGCCAGTAGGACGTCGTCGGGTAGAAGGCGCCCGCCGTGATCACTTCCAACAGCCGGGTCGAAGACTGCTTGTAGCGCGGCTGCAAATGCGGGGCAGCGGCCCGCTTGTCACGGCACACGAGCTGCATGTAGTTCTGCATAGGCCACTGCTGGAGGTGCGCCGGTGGCTCTGGCGGCTGCGACATCTGGGCTGGCGGCGGTGTCTCGATAGTGAGCGTCACAGCAGCCGCGGTCTTTGCTCCGACAGCCTTCGCAGAGATGGCTGCAACGGCTGCGATGGCGGGCTGAGCGGGCGCCGCCCCTTCGGTGTCCAGCGTGAAGTTGTCGCAGGGCAGCTTGATGGACCAGTGGCCGCCGCCCACCGGCTGCATCACAGGGGCCGAGGCGGCGCACTGGTTTGCCCGCGCATGGTGCCCCACGCGGTGGCACGGGCCACGCGCCAGCGGCCTGCTGCGGCCTGCCCACTGCGAGTTCCATAGGCCGCTCTTTAGGGCAGCGGAGGACCGGCGATGGTTAGGTCGGCTGTCTTTATAGGCCGCACCGTGCGCGATAACCGAACTGTCTGAACAAGAAAGGTCGCCCTGCCCCGCCGTGATTTCGCAGCGTACGTTCTGCTGTTCTTTCATGTTTCGATCCTCCTGTTGTTGCGAATCGCGCGCAATCGTGTCTACTACCATCGCCGAAGCTATGTACAGTACCACGGGCGGAGATGACAGCTCGGCGCGTTTACCCCGCAACTCGTTGCCGCAGAATGCTGCTTTTGCGAACGTCGTTCGCGGTGGGGTGGTGTTATCCTTCGAATGTAAACCATGTCACGACTGAGCCTTGTGGAAGACAAACTTGAAAGAGATAGAGAAAAGAGCCGCGCAATGCTGCTTTCTTATCGACGAGAGATTAACTTCACGTGCAGGCTTGAGAAGAAACGTTGTGGCTCCGGCCGACATGGTTGATGGGTACGTTTTATTGAAAGGAATAGAAATCACGTTCTTATTGATCAAAATCGCCACCACGCAAACGTCGACATGAGGCTTCGCAGACTAGGTTTGCATGAATTGACTAGAAATAACGTGCCCAACTGCCGTCAACGTTCGCTCATCACGCTGTCCGATCGATTTCTATTACCTTAACTATCCATGACGAAAACCTAATCTTACCGAAACCGGGCCTTCATCTTTTTAAAGCATCCCCAAACCACTCTGAGTTCAAAGGCGAGACAGTAGTTTTTTAATCGCCTTCACGGCCCTTCCCACAAGCGCTGACCCCTCCGTGCCACTCATTTCTTCATTTAAAACGTGCGATGTCAGCTCTAAACGTTGAGCCAATCAACATTTCGCATTTTAGACTCTCTGATTGCGCAGTCGCAAACGCCAAAGAAGAAAAAGAAAAAGAAAGCGAAGTGAGATCAGCGCTCTGTCCCGATATTGATAGTGATGATGATCATGATGACTCCACTTTAGCTATTTTCCCATAAAAGGGGATTGGCCAAGAAATGGGATTATAAAATTTGAAGCACTTCAATTGGTACATAATCCAAACAAAAGGATGATAAAGCAAACATAAAAAGAGTACAATAGTTCCTTTTTCCTATTCCAACGTGACAGAAGAGCATACATATTGAATGAAAATTGTCTTGTTTCTGCTGTCTCTTTCTTGTCATCCTTGAGCTGTTTATTATTAATATTATTATTATTATAAAACCAGGTAATAGTGCACAATAATCATGCGAACAAGAAACAACGGGAATGCAATTGCATGAAAAAGTAGCACAGGAGACAATTTTAAACAGATATCTCTTGTATAGCGATCGATAGAGAGCTTATTTTATCTTGCCATTGAGCGAAAAAAAAAGGCAGACCTGCGCAGAAGACGCAGCACAGTCACAACGTAAGCTAGAAGAGCGACCTTTCAGAGCCTTTTTTGATTGATATGTGGGGTTTAACGTCCCAAATCCACCATATCATGAGAGACGCCGTAGTGAAGGGCTGTGGAAATTTCGACCACCAGAGTTCTTTACCATGCTGCCAAATAAGAGCACACGGGCCTACAGCTTTTTCGCTTCCATCGAAAATGCAGCCGCCGCAGCCGGGATTCGATCCCGTGACCTGTGAGTCAACAGCCGACTACCACAACCACGGCGGGGCTGAGAGCTTTTTATAAACACTCATTGGGTAAATACTGCAAGCACACTTGCTTACTGCCCACAACGGCATTAATACAAATGTTTGGGGAGTAGGGGCCGGCATTCGCCATGCTATTTTTGTGTCTCTCATAATCATATAGTGGTTTTGGGACTTCAAACCCCACATATCAATCATGCTATTTTTGTCATTCTTTGGAAAAGTGTAGTATCCGCTAAAGTTTTGCGAGGAATTGTGTGCCAATATTTAATGCAGTGGCCGACGACGATGAGGAATTATGCTTGAAGTGGGTATGTGCCACAGTTAATAGCTGAACAAAAACAAGCTTTTGCAATGGGTTCAATATTGGACGACCCACTCGTTACGCTATTCGCATTGTGCGACGATTCCTTGTTCTTTCGCTGTTTTAAAACGCTTTATTAGTCGTATTAACACGATTTCCTTCCCGACATCAAGCCTGCCTAAGGCATGTTTGCCAACAAGTCCCAAGCACCGGCGTAGCTCAGTGATAAACAAACAAACAAAAAAAACCAGCGAGGCTCAGTTGTAGAATAATGGGCTAGCACCCAGCGGATCCGGGTTCCAACCCTAGTGTGTCCTTGGTGCTAGGGTTTTTTTTCTAAGTTCGCGCGATGTCGTTATGTACACCAGCGGCGGCGGCGGCGGACAACTACGGCACTGCGCGTGACCCGGGTTGTGATTTCATAAAGCTTTCGCTGTAAAAACTGATGGCCAAATGAATTGGGCCAGAAGTAAAGCTCTCGTTATTCGTATTCTCAGAGGTTGTTCCGCGGCCTTTTAATGTTTCTTGGGGCGACTAGGTTACTCGATATAGACATATGGGCATAAAAGGAATAAATACGAGGACGTGAAGGTGAGTGTGAAAGGATTCTCGTATAAATTGATCTTATGGCTAATCAATTGGTGGGATATACCACACACTTAGACAAGGACGGAGAAAACGAAACGACGGAGTAGCACTGGCGTCGTCTTGCTTACTCCGTACCTGTCTCAGTATGCGCTATTACACTTATGTCGTGTACCACCGAGTGCATCATGAGCGCGGCATGTAGTCATGCTCGTACATGACACGCATCTCATAATTACCATGTTTGCGCCAGTTATATACTTTCGTCATTCATTCACGTCCAGCAATAGAAAATTTGGTATGTGTGAAGCTAGTGAAACGATCGCGAGCGCACAGTGAGCGTGGCGTGTAGTCGTGACTCACATGACATGCATGTCACGATTTCCACGTTAGGGTCTGTCACCTTGGTTCGCCATGCAGTCATATCATACCAAACCAGTTTTGCTATATGTGATGTGAACGAAACCACCGCAAGAGCAGCAAGTCCGTGACATGTACAACTTGACATTCATGACATGATTTTCATGTTATGACTAGTCAATTATGCTAGTCATACAGTAATATTGTTACATACCAAGTTTGGTGTAGATCCGATTACCGAAACTCAAAACAGCCAGGGGAGCTAAGTGCCGTAGTTGGCTAAATAGATATATGGATAGATAGAAAGATAGATAGATAGATAGATAGACACATAAATAGATATAGATAGAAAGATAGATACACAGATAGATAGACATATAAATAAATAGCTAAATAGATAGATAGACAGATAGCTAGATAGACACATAAATAGATATAGATAGAAAGATAGATAGATAGATATATAAATAGATAGATAGATAGGTATATAGATAGATAGACAGATAGATAGATAGATAGATAGACACATAAATAAATAGCTAGATAGGTAGATAGATAGATATATAGATAGATAGACAGATAGGTAGATAGATAGATAGATAGATAGACACATAAATAAATAGCTAGCTAGCTAGATAGAAAGACAGAAAGATAGATAGATAGATAGATAGATAGATAGATAGATAGATAGATAGATAGATAGATAGATAGACACATAAATAGATATAGATAGAAAGATAGATACACAGATAGATAGACACATAAATAAATAGCTAAATAGATAGATAGACAGATAGATAGATAGACACATAAATAGATATAGATAGAAAGATAGATAGATAGATATATAAATAGATAGATAGATAGGTATATAGATAGATAGACAGATAGATAGATAGATAGATAGATAGACACATAAATAAATAGCTAGATAGATAGATAGATAGATAGATAGATAGATAGATAGATAGATAGATAGATAGATAGATAGATAGATAGATAGATAGATAGGTATATAGATAGATAGATAGATAGATAGACACATAAATAAATAGCTAGCTTGCTAGCTAGATAGATAGAAAGATAGATAGATAGATAGATAGATGGATAAATAGATAGATAGATGGATAGATAGATAGATAGATAGATAGATAGATAGAAAAATGACCAAAGTCACCGATTTTCGCTAACAAATGCTTCGCATTTAAAAAATACCGCCTGCGGCAAGCTGTTCACAGAGTTGGGCGACTGTACTATCTGAGTTAAACGAAACCAGAACAGCGGCGAGCCTTCGCGATGGCATAGTGAGCGCCGCCCCGTTATCACGATTGGCAGGCGCGCGCATCCTGTTCGGCAGCTCTGCGCATATATGAGTGCCTGTCCATTCATGGCGATAAGGGGACAGCTCGCACTATACCATCCCGAAGGCTTGCCGCCATTAGGAACTGATTTTACGCAGGTTGTTCATAGTACTCGATTGCCCAACGCACCATTCACGCAGAATACAACGTCTGTCTTCCTGAACTCCTAATATATCAGTATAAGTCGCATGCAGGTACTCACCGTGTAATTAACTGTATGAATAACAGAAGATAAGAGTCCTTTGTCGAATCTGCAGAAGAATTGCCAATGCGTCTCATCTGAAGACGAAGAAGCGTGGGCATTAGTGTTTGCGCTAAGCGCACGAGCATGCCCCACGTGCCATCTCGAACGTCTCACACATCAAAACCCGAAAACATTGTCCACCACGTTCTCGTTATTTTCGCCTCATAGATAGAGCCAACCGTTATTCGATCACCAAAGTGGACGCTTCGCAATTCGCCAACTGCTGCGCTGTTTGAGCAACTGCGCATCATTATTACCAAAGGAAATATGGGTGTATTAATATAGAACCATTATTACCGATCTATAACAGACTATTATGGTGGGGCAGTGAAGAAGAGGACGATGAAGCAATGAGCCCTTTCTCTCTCTTTGTGCGGTTTTCTTGCATTTTTATATAAATACGTTCTTAAACATAGTTGTAATGCTCACAGATATAATGTGTCTACACTTTCATGGCCAATTCCTCTCAGTGGGTATGAGCCTTATCTTCAAGAAAACAGACAAACGAGCCCAGTCGTTTTTTTTTTTTTCGTGTAGTGCCTGTAAATACGACAGAACGCAGCCTCGTTTTTACGAATTAGGCATTTCGACGTAATAAATGACTTTGCACTCCTACTGGAGCTTGCGTTCAGAAGGCTGCGCACCGTTTTCGCGATCATCTCTTTTGTGTCATCGTGGAAACACCAGATCAGATGTTGTCTCACTGCATGCCCTCCCAATTTCAGTGTTATTTTTTTCATTGTGGCAGATCGTGTATTTACTGCACTAATTAAAAAAACTCTGTTGCACCAAATATTAACTATGACTGCACATGTACATTTTGACATTTATTTATTTATTTATTTATTTGATTTTATTTGTTTCTTCATTCTTTTTTGGTGTACAGAGCCGTAATGAATAAGTTATGCCGCGGCAATATAGATTACCATAGAGCCATATTTAACCATGGATCTCCGAGATTTCCGGTGCCGCTTAATACGCCTCGCCAAAAATATGGGAGGCAATGTAACGGCTGTCTGCACAAAAATTGAAAGGCCGCCCATCTAGCTTTCAATGCGACTCTCCTGCGCGTTCCGCGCGGACCTGGCGTTTTCTTTTATTTCGGAGGAAGGGGCGGGTGGATTCACACGTTTTTGACACCAGATGTTCCTTGGTCCCCTCATGTCGTCACGACTCATTTGGACCACCAAAACTTTTAGCGCGGGCCTCATCGATGCCGGTGCGCAAGCGCGGACGACCTACACAAAAGGGGGCTATTCTGACGACGACCTTAGTGACGAAAAAAAAAACATTTGTGCATAAACATCTGTTTAAATCTAGCCTGAAATCACCGGGAAAATTTCCAAGCGTTTGTGTTAGCGTGTTCAAGAACAACCTTGTGGTCTCAGGAGTTCAATAAGTAGAAACGCAGCTGCTGTTGTGGAGAGAAAGAAGTAAAACTTGTTTTAAAAACGAAGTGGAGACGTCTTTTCAACTTTGTAGTAGCTATTTTGTAGCAAGTGTACTAAATTCACTTATAGTTAGACTTTTCCGAAAATAAGTTTCTTCGCTTTTTGAGTTCCTCTGCGGCGACTGCATTTCCGATGGAGGCGGAAATGTCGTAGGCCCGTGTGCTCAGATTTGGGTGCACGTTAAAGAACCACAGGTGGTCGAAATTTCCGGAGCCCTCCACTACGACGTCTCTCATAATCATATGGTGGTTTTGGAACGTTAAACCCCTTAAATCGATCAAATCGATCTCTTAGTTCCTAACCATGCTCCCTCACTCTTCGTTGTGCGTTCTTTGTCACAATAATATTTGTATGTTACATAATTATGAACTTTCGATAACGACATGCGATGAAATTGGTCTCTCCGTGTTGAATGTGTTCGATATTTTTTGCCTCGTAAATTATGCAGTTGAAAAGAAAACTGAGTTTTCGTTCGGACTATAGTGGGTGCAACATGCATGAAATATGAAATACTTAATCAAACTTTAAATGCCATCTTTCGGATTTGTGTCGATCTCTCGTGGAATCACCCCTTTGTGACAGACAGAAAGGAACCATGCCCCCCCCCTCCCCCCTGATTTTTTCGCCATGGCTTTTTTGTCTGCCCGGCCCCAACTTCAACTCAAAAAGGAACCCTCCACCCCCACCCCCCACCAAAAAAAAAAAACGTCTGCCTAAGCTCCTGCTTAGCGATAGAGTTACTGTATTGCTACCTTTCTAAAGGTAGCATATAGAAATATACAACAAGTTTTTGCAGTAACTGTGGTCATGTCTGCTATGTAGCCTCGTGTGAATGTTGTTAGCCGTAGTGTTCGTGTGGCAGCGGTATTAATGTGCTTTAGTTGAAACAGAGGGTAGTGTGTAGCGAGAAAAAAATAAAAAAAGTATTTTTTTCATCACAAGAAATGTTCCGGCATTTCACGACTTTATTGCATTCATTTTAGATGTTTTATTCCTCTCATGGGGCCACACCTATTGTATGATGTGCAGAATTGCATGTAGGCCGGCTCCATTGGTAGTGCAAGTGTATACCAGTTAAGCTACCGGCTGTCTCATGGATGGGCCAGGATTCAACAAAATGCCACTTATAAATTGGGCTCTAATACTACCATTGATAATTGATAATTGATAAAACTGAACGCATTTAAAAACTAGCCGCCAGATTCCTATACTCAGAGTATTCTAGACAGTGCAGCGTCTCTGAACTATTCGCGAAAGCAAACCCAGAAAAACGTTCACAACAAAGAATAGTCTCCAAACGTAAATTCATTTACCTCCTGTCCAATTATCATTTCAGAATTCCGAAGTCACGTTATTTACGTCATCCTTTTCTGCACTCACCGAGAACTAACCACAATAAGCAATCACACAACCTTGAAGCCGCATTATTATCCACAAATTTTCACTGTTCCCCTCGGCAATTGCTCAGTGGAACATGTTACCAGAGAGTGGTGTGATTTGTATCACTGTGGAATCATTCGTTGCGGAGGTGTCCGCCATCAGTTTCTGTTCATGACTGTGACTTCCTTTTTTTTCTCTCTTTGAGATGATTTATTTTGTTTTCTGTAACCACTCCTACATGAGCCGATTGAGCCTGCAGTATGCTTAAATAAAAATAAAATAAATTAGATACCAAACTTGGCCAATTTGATGTGGTGGTCATTCACCACTGTGTGCTCGGTGAGTGTACTTCTTGTTCACTCGAACTTGCAGGCTTTGGATTAATGTTACCGTAGGTTCTCGAAGAATTTCATTGCTTTCCTCACGTACAAAGCGTGACAATGAGTACGTCTTGTGGAGTACACCAGTCTATCTGCTTTCCCTTTGGGCAGCCTGTCTCTCCGGCACGGAAAGGCGCAGGGCCAGCAATACATCTGCTATGACCCCATTTTATGAAACCGAATCTCGTGTAGTTTGTCATGGCGAATTCCACAGCTTTCTTCCAGCGTTGTGTGGCTACGGCCCAAAACTTTCCACATGGAGTTGGGGCGTTTCAGCAATTTCTATAAAAAAAAGAGCGATTCTACTCTCGCTTTTTTTTTAGCCAAAGCCCGCAGGTGGTGCGACAAAACAATTTTTCGGGGTGAGCGCTGGGAAAATGTATCCTGCATGATGAAACAGTAACGAGCAACGTAACACCGCACGTAATCGAAAAAGTGTAACGCAAGCACGTTACGTTTTACACTTCTATAACATGGGAGAGGCCTTTGTCCTGCAGTGGACGTAGTCAGGCTGATGATGATGATGAATTGTATTGAATACGTTACAAAGTTACCTAAAAAGTTAACGCGTTAAAGCTAATGGCGTTACTTGTAACGCGTTACTGCCAACACTGGCTTAGATAAATATTCACTTCATGTGTCACATCTTGCATGACCTTTAATATTTGACCTCGTCTTTGCAGCCATGGCATATCCATGTCCTTATCATAGTGTCCACATTCACTATTTTTTGTGGTCTGGTTATCAATATTACCAAAACAATAACAAATGAAAAAAAAACCGCCACGGTGTCCTAGTGGCTAAGCTACTTGGCCGCTGACCCGCAGATGGCGGGATCGAATCCCGGCTGCGGCGGTTGTGCTTTTGATGGAAGCGAAATTGCTGTAGGCCCGTGTGCTCAGAGTTTGGTGAACGTTAAAGAAGCCCAGGTGGTCGAAATTTCTGGAGCCCTCCGCTACGATTACTCTCATAATCATAAGACGTTCAACTCCAGATATCAACCTAATCAATCAATCTATTAATAAAACAAATGCGACGCCTGTATACGGAGATCTCAGCACAGTCACAGCGAAAGCTGGACGAGCGGCAATTCTAAATCCCGTTGTAAACTTTCTGTGGGTTAAAAATGTAAGTAAACTTGCAAGGTGCGTACTCTGGAAGCACCCATAATGCCATTATCCAACGTTTGGCGAAAGAGTGGGTAACCGCTACCCATATTTTCAAGGCATTCTCTACACTTTGTTCATGTGGCAGCTGATGACGACAAAGAATTACGGCTGAGCCCTTTGTACTATGTTTGAAGCATTCAACGTCCCACTGGTTTCATAGTTCGTGCTGTGTAGGGCCTGGTTACGTAATTTGAAGTGTGTGCAACCTGGTTGTTATCTACTCTTCAACCACACTGTATTAAGCGCGTTAACGTGGCTCCTTCACGACACAACGCCTGAGTAGGATCTTTCGGGGAGAGAGGTACGATCATGGTCATATATCTGCGGTACAATACTGGGCTGCCATAGGCAGGGCCCAGTTTTGAACCCCGTTTTATCCCTAATATTATTCTTATTCCTTTTTTGTGCTATCTCGTGTGATAGTGGTTACGGACAGCTATGGTACCACAAACTTCTCTCATGATTTGATAGCAGCTTTAAAAAAAGAAAAACGAACACCGAAACACTTATATGCGATCTTTACGCTGTTTCAGGATGGTCGTTAAAAAAGGGCATACCACGCAACTCCTGGTATGTAGGCCTACGATAACGATTTGACTTTAAGACTACGCACATCGTTGGAACTGCGTTATTAAACCCGCTGCGCTACAACCTGATTAGTCCTGCCTTACCGATCTATGCCTGCAGTCCTGAGGCAATGTAGAGTATCCTCTATACCATCTCGATTTCGCATTTCCACCACCCTTCGTTACTATAGGGGATCACCGCAGTTCTGACACATCTATTCCGATATTCAGCAATTTTTGTATCCCACACGGCATATTTTTTAGCACAAACAAGAAGAAAAGAAAGAAATGGCTGAGAAGACATGAATACAGTGCCCAGGACAAAAGGTAAAAACCCCGGAAAATACAAATCACCTAATGCGCGCAGCCATGGCATAGATAATAAAACATCGATCTGAAAAATCTTGACTCTTTGCCGAACAAACGAATGAACGTATCACTAATACGCTTTGTGTTCTTCGTCTTAAAGGGCCCGAAAGCCACCTGGAGGTCGAAATTCAGTTGTGGGGGGGAAATTGTGTGCACGAGTGTACGACGAACACGGAGCCTTGAGAATTTTTTCGAGATGGCGCAGTAATAGCGGAGTCAGACGCGTTTCATTATCGGAAGCGTGACGACCACCCCTTTCACTTTCCCCATCGCTTCCCTCCGCTGGTATCCTCTCCCATGCTGTTATACCCTCTCGCTGAGCGCCCCTTTCATGCCCCTCCTTATTTCGCGTGTCTTACGTCATCGCTGACGCGCTGCTTGAAACATCGTCTACTTCCGGTTGCCGCGACACCGGCCGTCGACTCCGCCAGTTGCGTTGAAGCTGCGTGCTTGTTGGCGAACCGTGGCTGGCATAATCGCGCCGGTGTGAACCTGGCGTTGCGCGCACGCCTTCGAAGTATCACCAAAGTGATGGGCCCGTATGTATTGCACGCCTACGGGCAACACAACGAACAACAACAAGCAGAGTGGACAGCTGTCTGCAGACTGACCTGAAGCCGAAGGCTCTTCCTCGACCAATCACAGCATATTTGGCACATTTGGCTCGGTGCGCCAGCGATGTGGCACGGTGCGTCACACGGAGGCCCGAAAGGCCCGGAAAGAAGGAGGGATTGTTTCATGGAATTTGTGGCGCGCCGGCGGCTCGTAGCGCTGCCACGCGTGGAATCTTTGATCGCAATGGCCTTCTGCACACGATGAACCGGTTTGCTTGAAATGCTTGAAAAAATATCGGAGGTGGTTTACGGGCCCTTTAATATAGAAATCTTCCAGCAACTCCTTTTCCAAGATTCTACCCAGAATCTTGCAATCTTTCGCTTAGCCGCGGTGCACACCTGCAGGCTCATTGATGAACCGGTGAATGCGCATTACTAATATTTTTTCAACGACAACCCGTCTTCCCGCGCAGTGCTCAGGGTTAGCGTATTGCCTTGTGCGCTGTCTCCTCTTCATGGCCGGTTCTTTTTTTTCTTCTTGTTGGCGATAAAAAAATATGATGTCTGGGGTAATGAGACATTGTTTTCAGATAACTTTCACAATCATGCTCTTAACGGCATTTTAGAATGTCATAACCATCAAGTCACTTCTTCTTAACCCCCCTCCTTCCCTGAGTAAGCGTTTATTGCGTCTTGTATAGGAGCAATATAACGTAGAACCGCTTGTGAGCTCCGCGGCGTAACATCCCGCACCGCCTGCTCCGGAGGCTTATTTTTTATATGCGCACATAGTAGACGTTATAGCTGCCGCAGCAGCAGCATCTACAGAAGCTCAGCCGATGAGATGCGTTCTTCTCGCCTTTGCAGCGGAGCGTCTTTCTCAAGGGAACCGCTAAAGCCGGGGCTGTCACTAGCGATGAGCATCCCCATTCGTTAGCTGCTTCCCCGACCAGACACTGTTTCCGTGCTTGCTCTCTTGCGCAGCTCAGTCGAGCTCCGCACTATACTACTCTTCATTCGGGAGTTCCTTCGACGCCACCCTATAGGCTATAACTAGATCTCCTTGCACCCCGATGGTTTCTTCTAAGCGCACTCTCGAAGGCGGTGCAGCCGCAGCGTTGTTGTGAGTGTGGAGAGAGCTTGGGATAAGCTTGAGACTACAATATAGCGATGACGGAGCAAAAAAAAAAAAATTCTAGGCCAGGAGTGTCAGGAAGGAGCCTTGCCTCCGTCAAGGCCTACGTTATGATCAAAATTAAGGCCTAATGAAGGTAGGGAACCCTTCAAAATGACCATAAAATGCCCTTTTAAATGTGAAGCATTTCTTAGCGAACTTCAGTGATTTTGAGCGTCTATCTATCTATCTATCTATCTATCTATCTATCTATCTATCTATCTATCTATCTATCTATCTGTCTATCTGTCTGTCTGTCTGTCTGTCTGTCTGTCTGTCTGTCTGTCTGTCTGTCTGTCTGTCTGTCTGTCTGTCTGTCTGTCTGTCTGTCTGTCTATCTATCTATCTATCTATCTATCTATCTATCTATCTATCTATCTATCTATCTATCTATCTATCTGTCTGTCTGTCTGTCTGTCTGTCTGTCTGTCTGTCTGTCTGTCTGTCTGTCTATCTATCTATCTGTCTGTCTGTGGTTCTGTCTCTCTGTCTGTCGGTCTCTATCTATCTATCTATCTATCTATCTATCTATCTATCTATCTATCTATCTATCTATCTATCTATCTATCTATCTATCTATCTATCTATCTATCTATCTATCTATCTATCTATCTATCTATCTATCTATCTATCTATCTATCTATCTATCTATCTATCTATCTATCTATCTATCTATCTATCTGTCTGTCTGTCTGTCTGTCTGTCTGTCTGTCTGTCTGTCTGTCTGTCTGTCTGTCTATCTATCTATCTATCTATCTATCTATCTATCTATCTATCTATCTATCTATCTATCTATCTATCTATCTATCTATCTATCTATCTATCTATCTATCTATCTATTTTGAAGCCGCTTAAGTTTAGGTGCTCCCGTGGTCACCCATTTAACTTGGCGTAAACCAAAGTTCGCATGTGAGGGTAAGAGGTTACTATATATATAGTTAGTCCTTAAACTGTTTATATGACAGCGAGAAGGGGATAAATGAATCAAGCTGACTCAACGAATGTGAGTGGCGCCAGTTTAGGCGTATGGCTAAATACAAGCAATGTTAATAGATGTGTGTGGGGTTGCATTGTGAGCGCAACCCGAACTCACTGTGACTGTGAGGGTTAGGGGCACATGAAAGATACTGAGCGAGTGACATGGAGTGGACGTTGACGTGAATACGAACGCGAGGGAGTGTGTGGGAGCACCGCTTGATGGCGTGAGTACGAATGTGACCAATTTTTGTCAGTATGCGAGCGTATGTGAAAATGATCGAGTTGGAGTTCATGACAGCATGAATCCTATCGATTGCCAGATATTGTGAGCGAATGTGAGTACGATAGGTGGCTCATGCAGTGAATGGGCGTGATCCTGCGAAACAAGCGCGAGTTTCGATGTTTTATTGAGCGCTAATGCGCTAAACTGTGCCCAGAAGAGTGAGGCGGTAGCGGACTATATAAAATTGTGTAAAGTATATTAATTGTGTAAATTGTGTAAATTATGTAAAGTATAATATTGTGTAAAGTATATTATATATTGTGTAAAGTATATGTATATTAATTGTTAATTGTGTATGGTGAGTTTGCATCTGTAGTAAAATATTCATCAAAAGATTGAACCGTAGATTCTTGAGCTGGAAGCGCATTCATTTGATTTCATCAGTTGCTTGAAGCTAGGCGATGCACAAAACTTGAAACATAAGAGAATGAATATCACTCCGCTATTTCTCGTGCCATTTACATACGAAGATTTGTGACTGCACACCAATAGCACCTAAAATAGCAAAACATATAAAGCCCAAGCAGATCAAATCTGATTATAGGCTGTCTCATTTACTCCACTAATACTTATAGATTCGGAGCTATGATTCCTTCAATCAAAATTCCTATAAAACGAGTTGCTTGACGTAGATTCTGAACCTTTACCTCAAGCAAAGGCAAAACAAGCTTTTTCTTGAAATAATTTCTCTGATACCACAGCTATATGTGCACAGAATAATTAACACCACATATAATCGCATTACTATCATTTTGAATACTGCAACCTTCTGCAGAGTACAACAGACGTTTCTTCAAGGATGTGGGAGTGGCAGTGTAAATATTGTGAAAAGCCAAGTACTGTTTTGATGATGTTTGGGTTCATTGGGTTTCGAACAAATACACCAAAATTTATTCTTGCGTCATGTGACACAATTGTTTTCTATTGTCACTGGTCCCGTTAGTTAGGGAGGCGATCGCCGGGCCAATTCCAAGGGCCGAAGTATCGGCCCCCCGAACCGCACCACGAAAGCGTGGACAATTTAGAAGTGGTCCTTTTTGGCGCGCCAGCGGACGCCGGCTGTGGCCCAAAGAACAAGTCAGAGCCGAGAGTTGATTAGCGAAACAAAATTATATTCTCAATTATGGGAGATCAAAAACAATACACAAATATGCACACTCCACAATAGTTGAGTACAATATGACACCAATCAAACAACGTACTACACAGTACAATCAGCAACACTCGAAACAACGGACACAGACAACAATACGCGCTACAATGCCGTCGCATGCATTGAACAACCAAGATACTTAAAGGCTAAAGAGATAGAAAACCTATTCAGTCCAAAGTTCTTGGAAAAAAAGTCTGGATGATACTCTTCCGAGAATCACTCACTCAAAGTCCAGAGTTGTTGTCGTTCCGCTGCCCCCGAAGTTTCTCTTCCAGGAAACCTCTGTCGTTCCGCTGCCCCCGAAGTTTCTCTTCCAGGAGACCTCACGTCTTCACTTGGCCACTCTCCAAGCTTCAAACTTCTTCGCCGGAAACACGTCGGCTTCACACTCGCAGCTGTTTCCACGCGTCTTCGCTCGATAGCGGTAGACACACACTCTTGCCTGTAGCTCGAGTCGTCACCCCTCAGGTGGAAATCCTCTTCTTCTCCTCCTTTGTCACGGAAGACAAAAGGCTTCGCCCACAAGGCGGAACACCCTACGCACTCTGGCGCATACTTTCTTCTTCTCCTGCTTTGTCACTAAGGACAAAACCTTCACCGACAGACGCGGCGGGATACCCTACGCACTCTGGCGTAACTTCCTTCTTCTGCTGATCTCCCATCTCTGCTGCTCAGTTAAATACCTTCCGCGCGAGATTCCAGAAAATTCTTATCATTTCGTCGGCGCGATGCTCAGCGAAGGCTGGGGGAAAGCGCGAGACGGTACAAGGGCCGTCCGCGACGGATGACTGCAACCCGGCATCACCACGCCCCTTTCCATCGAGAAATTTCCAGGGCTTGCTCGGCCGCCGATGTGAGGTGACGAGGTTCGTCGGCGAACCTACGCTTCCGAGAGAGGAGAAGGACGCGCGCCCGGGGAGTCTTTGGATGCTTGTGTTCTTTTTTTATCGTTGACCTCGCGTCGTCACTCTGGCGCTTCGTCGCGAGAATTTGGCGGCGCGCCCTTTTTTGAGCGCTCGTTTTGTGACATCTATACTGCTTGATATGTGGGGTTCACCGTCTCAAAACCACCATATATTTAGGAGAGACGCTGTAATGAAAGTCCCCGGAAATTTCCACCACCTGAGTTCTTTGAAAGGACCGCAAATGATTTCTTGCTATGCAGTTTTTTGCAGCGTGACCGAAAGCTTACCCTTGGCAGTGTTCCTATCTGCAGCAGTTAATCTCAAAAGCACGTACTTTTTGTATGGCCAGTGTTTTTCTTATTAAGTGAAAGACTTCTAGCACGGACGTGCGTTTTTGTCCATCAACGCTGAGAATAGATAGCGATGGTGGTAGCCCTTCTAGCGACTTTTGCATCCAGTCATTCATTTGGTTTCGCAAGAGTTCCTGTAACAATTCTTAACCGCGTTTATTCCAAGCTATAGAACTATTTTGAATGCAACAAGCTATAACAATGACACGATGTGGCTTTATTCAGCTTCCATGTATTTCTACCACGTTGCGTGCACCTGCATCCAAGGTTGATGCGCCTGTGTCATATTGGCTTTTCCTATCATTGTTACTCTCTCGACACGCGAGCCAAGTCACCAAAACACCAATGCGCGTTATTTCTAAGACAAAAGGTAGGTAAAAAAAACCACGTTACTCCAAAATATTAGCAACTTAGAAATTGCGTGCAATGTTTTATGAAAACGTAGAAAAATTTCTCAAAACAAGCTTACGAGCAAAAGAACATTACTACATTCGAAGGCAGTGCCACTTTATTGCGCATTACTAACGCAGGCCTGTAAGTAAATTTTTATGGAGTAATATCTCTTATTATATTCAAGGGAAATATATATCAATACCAATAATCACTTGTTGACCACGTACAGTAGCTTACGGTCACGTGACAGGGCATCTCGGATGATGAAAGTTTTTGCCATCATGTGCCACAACAGGCTTTTCTCGTAATCTTCAATGAAGAAATAAAAAAATATGCGTTTCTCACGAAAAAATTATGCTTGGTTTGAGTTACTATGAAAGATAGTCTTCCTATCTATGCTGTCATAGTTTTCTCGTTCTGGCAGTTGCCGGTTCCTTCAACATCTCCCGAGTCTTAGCACACAGGTCTGCATGATTTTCGTCTCCGACAAAAATCCGGCCGCTGCAGCCCATATTCAATCCCGTGACCTACGGGTCAGGAACCGAGAACCTGGGCCACTACAACAACGCAGAATTCCAATCACTCGTGAGCTACATTTTGAACATTATAGTTGCCGCATAACGAGACGTTGAATCTGAAAAAAAGGCCGATCCCACGCACAGTGGAAACGGATGGTAAGTGAAGCACGAATGAGAAAGGTAGATATGTGACTTCAAACACGCAACGTTAGGAGGCGCATTGATGCAGTACACCACAAAACAAGTAGAAATGTTAAGCGCACTCAGGTATCTGCATGAGATGCAAGTATGTTGTTAATGGTCCCGTGAAGACGGCACCACTAACGTTTGCAATACCACCTCCAGCAGTGATACACAAGTAAATTACGCAGTACATAACTTCCATGTCAGAATTATCATGTTTTCGCCTGAAATTTGTGTCTGTCGTCCATTGACGTCATGTAATACAAAATTTGGTATTGTGAAGCTAGCGAAACAGCAGCGAGCATGCTAGGAGCACAGCAAGTAGTCACCATTTACATGACACGAATATCTTTATTTTCATGTTAGGATGTGTCACTTTTGGCGCCTATTCCCGTCACGTAGTACTATATTCGGTATCTATGAAGCTAGCTAAAAGACTGTGAGCACATCATGAGTGTGGCATATAATCTTCTTCTTACATGACACGAATATCGTGATTTTAATGTTTGCACCAGTCATACACCGTCGTCATCCATTCACGTCACGTAACCATAAATTTGGTATATGTAAAGCTAGCGAAACAGCCTTGAGTGCAATATGAGCGCAGCATCTACGCGTGCTTTAAATCACACATATGTCACGATTATCTTGTTTGCACAAGTCGTATACCTTCGTCGTCATTCACGTCACGTAATACCAAATTTGGTATTTGTGAAGCTAGCATAGCGGCCGTGAGCGTACATTAGCCTTGCATGTAGTGAAGTTTTACATGACACGCAGGTGATGAATACTGTGTTTGCATCACTCATATACCTTCGTGGTCCAATTTCCACGTAATACCGTCATGTAATACCGAATTTGTATATATGAAGCTAGAGAAGCGACCACGAGTACTCCATGAATGTATTGCATGTATTCATGACTTACATTACTTGCATGTCATGATTTCTACGTTATGGCCTGCCACTTATGTTCGCCATGCGGTCACGTCATACCATACCAGCTTTGCGAAATGTCAGGTGAATGAAGCCACGCCAACAGCAGCAAGAGATTGATATGTAAATTATGACATTCATGACATACATGTCTTGATTTTCATGTTATCACTAACCACTCATGCTCGTGATAACGTCACGCTCTGCTCTAAAACTTTTGGCATAGATACTATCATTGAAACGTCCAGGAGCTAAGTGTCGTAGGCGGCTAGACAGATAATTAGATAAATAGGTACGCTCAAAATCGTCGAAGTTGACGCAGAAATGATTCCCAGATAAAATATGCGCCAGAAAAACAACACATAAACGAATATGTGGTGGCTCAGTAGGTTTTAAGAAGTGCAAGAGTTAAATGGAGAGGTCCGTGTTAAAATGACATGTGCAAATGAACGTTAAAAAAATCAACTGTTCCGTGCTGCAATTTTATGCTTTTCATCTGTACTATTTCGGAAATGTTCATATTCCTCGGCAGAAGATGGCAAGGCGGCCCCATCTCCTTCAAGCAATTGAACTGAAAGTACGTGGATGCATTACTTTGTAGGATTTTGAAGGTCGGGAGAAACGTAGTACGTGAGATTCGTGTGTAGTATCACTGGCGGAAAAGTAACATAGATAAAAAGCTGAAAAACTGTCAATAAAGCTTGGCCTTTCGCTGCGTAAATAGCAATCAGTCATCGAAATGAAATCGCACTATATTTTCCAGTCGAAAATATTCAATGGACATTTTTTAAAAGGAGGGGCAGAGTAATTGGGCAGCTTGCACAACGTGGCGTAATGCAGGGTAACAGCTCAGCTGTTTATTTGGCAGAGGACTAGTGTGGTGGTCACTTATCATGTCCTATGGGACTGATATGACGTGATAAACACCACATCTCTCTTTCAACCTTGTTTTAGAAGCGAAGCAGGAGGGGCAGAAGAGAACGAAGTTGAACAAGTTGAGGTATATATAGAAAAGAGTGAGCACCAGCTCTCACATATGATAGTTTTCCATACGTCACACAGGAAACTATACTTCAGAATCAAGATGGGAGTCGACAGATGGAAACACGTAATGGGTTAATCTGGGGGAACAGTGGGTGCGGCTCAGACAGGCTGGCCGACGTTTCGATAGGAGCGCCTATCGTTGTCAGAAGCGCCATGTCATCATTGGCGTTATAGTTTTAAAAGGGTTAGTAGTTACTACTAATCACTGATGTCTGGGGCACTTCCACTGTTCACCCTGATTACCCCAATAAGCAAACTGTACTTGCAACATTGTATATGCATGGCTATGCTTTCTAAGCCTGTCACTTTCGATTCAGTGGCTTTTTACTTCTGTTTATCTCCGTTCTTTTTTTTCGGTTATCTTTCTGTTTTTTTCTTTATCTTCTCCCTAGGTCTTTCTTGTTTCTCGATATTTTGCTCCCTGCGTCACTGGTTTTACACTTTCTATCTTTTTCTCTGTTTTTGTTTTGCTTTCGAATTTTTCTCTATGTGTCTTGTTTTACTATCTTTTTCGGTCTTTGGGTCCTTTTTTTCTTTTCTCTCTATTTGCCCATTTATTTGATTCACTTCAGTCATTTTTTCTCAGTCACTTTCTCTTTTTAGGCACTCATTCTTTCATCCTTTTTTTCCTACTCAAAATTCGAAAATCTCTCCTCCTCAGACTCACTTCGTTTACCATCATCTTCCTGTACTTTCATCCACAAGGCTATGGTCGGCTCTCCCATTATGCCTGGATAGTCGAATGTTTACAGTGGCTGACCCAGAGGGAAGGTGGTGGTAGTGGTGATGACCTTCCCCCGAAGGCCTTCGTCACCCTCCCCCTCACTTCAGCGCTTGTTGTCCACATCGTAGCCCCAGTTAGGAGAAATGATTCAAATCACTGTGAGCACACTTTAAGAGTATTTATGCTAGGCAGGGTTTTTTGGCTAGTAAAAAAAACGTCAAAGTAACGCCCCCTTCTCCGATGTTACATTTTGTGACCACCCTCCCCCCTAAAAATATTGGCTGGATTCGCCCCTGAAGGGTTAGGACACTCTCTTTTGAATTGTGGGTTTATGCTCGTTTGACTCTCACCTCGCTAGAAAATGTTTTTTCTGAGAATATGTACTTTCTCTCTCTCTCTGTACTCGTCCTCTCGTTTGTGAAGTTATCGCATCCCTCACCGGGTGAATTGGCGGGCGTCTACTGGTAACGAAGCAGAAGAGGAAGGCGACAAAGAAAAAAAGGACGCAGTTAGCACGTGCCGGTTCATCGTGTTGATCATTTTCCATTTACGACACACAGCCAAACACGGTCTTGACAACTCTGTCGTAAATGTTGAATATGTATCTTCATTGCAGCCTAAGAAACCTTCAACATAGCAGTAGCATAGACTAAATTTTACACCAGAGTATACGTAGACATGGATGCATGCAACTATTCACATTCAACATGGCCAGATATTACAGAAATAAATCACATTATCAATCAGTGTACTGCTACTCAGTAAAGTATTGTTGCACCGCAGAAATACTTTTCTGTGTTCACCAAATGCACTTTAGTCACTATAGAGAAGACGAGGTGACGGCTTGAGACCCCAGCTCGAGCTAACTGTCCTAGACAGAGCTGCATGGATTGATTGATATGTGGGGTTTAACGTCCCAAAACCACTATATGATTATGAGAGACGCCGTAGTGGAGGGCTCTGGAAATTTTGACCACCTGGGGTTCTTATTGTGCACCCAAATCTGAGCACACGGGCCTACAACATTTCCGCCTCCATTGGAAATGCAGCCGCCGCAGCCGGGATTTGAACCCGCGCCCTGCGGGTCAGCAGCCGAGTACCTTAGCCACTAGACCACCGCGGCGGGGCCAGAGATGCATGGATATGCATATCAAAGTACATTTGACAAGGTCTTAGACAAAAATATTTTTATGTGGTGATGTTCAAGCAGGCCTATCTTCCATCACACATGCTCATGCGTATGTTTGTATGTGTACGAGTATATATACACATACAAAATTCTGGAGAGAGTTAAATCCTCCTTCCTCTGGTTACGCCAATGGAATAATCTGTATAGATAGTGTTTCGAGAAATGTGTTCCTAAAACATCCACACTATGGGAAACTAACTATTTGCTCGCGGACTTCTTAATTATATGTAATGACGAACATCTCGATATGAGTACGTACATCACCTACGTGAGTAATAAAGAATGAAATCCAATGAATTTTTTGTAGAGTGGGCGTTCGGGTAAAATGTGAGATCTTAAGACTTCCCTGCGAAAGACCCAATGTCAACAACCGAAAACGTGGCCTCTGCTAGTTATTGCAGTTAACGAAATTCATTCAGCCAAGTTAACACGTAAAACCGAAAGAGGAGCATCGATGATCGAACCAGCAGACAACCAAGCCGTAGTGACGTGACTGTTCCCGACATCGACTGTAGCTATGTTCCTTGGTCTTTCATTCGTTAAGGCATGTGGAAATATGTGCTATGATCGCGAGTACAGCCTGCTCGCTCACGAAAGAGCGTGATTGATGTTTGATATAACGAGGCTCGCTCATTCTGGAATTCTTGCAAGAGTACATCAGTTGCCCTCTTCTACGTTTCGGTTTTGTAAGCGAAGTTGATCAGTTTTCATCCTTCGGCTAAAATTACTAGTGTTCCATTTCTGGAAACCTTACAGCAGTAATCCAGCAGGTGGATTACGATAACGGTGACACTTGCCACAACCAAATAATGAATGACACTTTATTGGTTAATTATTAAATCTCTAGATTTCATAATTTTTTAAGTTCTTTCTTAGATGCCGAAATCGATATTTATAAAGTTGGTCTTCCCTAACACTAACGCATCACCCGCGGCAGTGAACAATCTTCATGTCCTAATTAGAAGACACCAGGGCTCAGTGGTTGCCAGACCTCTGAATTTATTCAGGCTAAAGCAGATGAGTAGCTCTTGTACAAGCTCACGTTTGAAGTTATTCTAGTCGAGAATCCTACCCACATCACTTAGATACTCTGTAAGAGGTGTTTTATAGAGATATAGTTCATAATGAGTTTTATTTCGTTTAATAAAATATAATAATGATGCGTGATGGAGCTAGAAGACGAAGACGGTGAAGAGTAGTTTAGTCAGCTTACCAATCAACCCGAGAGGGTGTGAGCCATGCTTTCAGGCCATCATCATCAAAATCATCATCATCATCAGTTTTCCCTTGCAAACATGACGGGAAACGATTCTGGCACTGCAAAGCGGGAATCGGCAATATTTTATGATTTTGAATCTTCCAAAGTATTCAATAAGTAGACGCTGGTCATTCAAGTACAATGAGGAGCTGTGTATTACGAGCGCAAAGAGTTGCTCCGGGACAGTTCTGGCACTGTAACTAATACGTCGTTGCTCTATGTTAGTTTCGCAACGATAACTTACACCAACAGGATTAAATAAAGAGATGTATGAAATTTACCTTATCTCATTTTATAACCACTAAGCCCTATTGTCCTATATTATGGACATGAAACCTTTTTTTGTACACTGGAGGGATGCTCATTAAAAATATTTTCATGTTCTTCAGATTGTAGTAACTCCAAATCAACGGGGAAAAATATCATCCGGTAAGAAAACTCTGAACTGAAAGAAGTAACTCAACTTTGTGAACGTTAATGTTGCGTTCGTGTAACTAGAACTTGTACAATGAAGAAATAGAGGTTTACAACAATAGCTCGCAATTATTACGGCGTCATTAACGTATATACGAGAACAGACATGATTTTACGAGGGTGTAATTTATTCGGTTCACATAACGCATTAAATCTCCCAAGCCTCGGTGTTATTAAGCAATCCTACTGGAGCTGTATGCAAAAAAATGTCATGCATGCAACTTATATCGTTCACATTAAGGAATAATCTAATAAATTGTAGTGTAAATGCATTTTTTCTTGCACATCAATGGACACAATTGCTGATTATTTGAAGGGTGTGATGGCTACATGCTACTTACTTCATTTAACGAAATTTATGTCAATATTTATTCCTCTTGTTTCCGATTACATTCAGCAGCCAGTTCCCCTAATAGTATGCACCATACGATGTTTCATAGAGTATGTTCGAAAAGAAAAAAGAGAACATCACAGTGCAACTAACAGGCTTTATGCTGAAATTCAAGATTGAGGATAGTTATAGCGTGAGAACAGAACGACTACAAAGAGACACGACGGACACGAGCACTCTTTGTCATCGTTATGTTCTCGCGCTATAACTATCGTCATGTCATGCCAACTAGTCTAAGCTGCCACACTTCAAGATTGAGGTAGTGCTGCTGTGTTGCAAAATGATTGTTGCGCTTCATTTGGCTGTATTACATTCGTGACTGGGCAGGTTGTAAGCCTATCTTGAATTTTATCACTGCAATAAGAATTTCTTTGACGGGCACTTGAAAGCGTCAATTAAATTTCACGTCATACACACCTATTGGGTATACGTGAAAAAGGTTGCAACTGACTCACGTTTTACACATTAATTTGTTGTGTATTGAACTCTCGGAACGCTTAAAACTCATATTAAAGCCTTTAAATTAGGCTTCCGGATTGAGAAACCTTTTGTGTTGCGTATCTGCGTCATTTTTTGGTCGGTATCACCAATGTGCACGTACCTCTCAAGAATTTCCCTAAATATTAACCTCTAGAATGCAATTGTCATGACACCTTTTTGCGAATAAAAACCCTGCATGATGGTTAAACTAAACTTTGTATTAGCATCCGCGTATTAAATAAATCTGCATATGGGCATATCGTTTGAACACTAATGGTGCGGTGCATTTGCTAATAAACTATTAATACAGCAGTACCTACGCAAGAAAATGCGGAATTACACACTTACTTACAACGGCTCATAAACAACAGGACACTAGAATTTGCTTCAATGGGACCAAAGATTTTCAGCCATGCGAGTATATATTGCGCCGTTCAATGTTCTATCATAGCTTATATATTATAAATATTATGTATTGATTGATTCTTTGATTATTACACCTTGCAAAACATCCATCATGCCATATTGTACTCTGTCAATAACGTGCCATAAGGTTTATGAGATGAGTGACGTTGGTGTTCTTTTTATTAGCACGCTAAACTTTTCTTCTCACACTCAAAGTGCTAGCATGCGAGGCATTCGTTCTCTCTGCTATGTGCGCAGAATCTCTTGAGAATTCAGTTTTCCCTACAGCTTTCCACAAATTGTAGATCACAATACTTCTTCCTCAACTTGAGTGTATATGCATTTCTGATCAAGAATGACCTTGCCAAGTACAGCTGTAACACCATTGAGCGAGTGCAAAGAAAATTTATAAGAATTTACAGGCAACGTTTCGCTACAAACGGCTCTGGATCTTCTTCCAACACAGCTAGATTATTATTGACATCACTTTACTTCCAAAGAAATCGCGCTGAGCTGTTATTTCTATAAAGCTAGTTCAAAGTAAGATATCCTGCCCTTTACTACTCAGGTATAATAATTTTCTGATTCCGCGTGAATTAACCAGAGGTAATTGACCGTTGCATGTACCTGCCAGTTTCTTCCGACACTCTACCATTCACAGAATACAGTCTCCAAATCGTGAACTTTCTGGATTCGTTGTGGTTTGCATAGTCCACAATTATTTTTATGCTAGCTATGCCCTGTCCTAACATAGCTTTGCACATGTTCAGATAATTCTGTTAACATCTTTCAGGAAGCCTTCCGCAGAGTTCTGTATATTGCATATTTTTGTTTCCATTTCATGATTATCGTCTTGTCTTTTTATGCTTCCCATTGTGCGTTAACTTCTTTTTGTCCGTGTGTTCTCACTTTTTGATTTCACTTCAGTTTCTGAATAATCTGTATTGTATTGTTTTTAATATTGTTTTATTTTTGTGTGTGACACAAAGCCATTATGGTTGTTCTTGGGCACGTTAATGATTGTTTGGTTGATTTATCAATATTATTATTGTTAATGCATTAGTAGTAATATATAAATTTGGCTGGAACGCATCCTTGTAGCCAATAAAACCCGAAGGAGCGATTGCAGCTTAACCGCATGCCTATCTCAAAGTTGATTTGCCTGCAGCTTTGTAGCCAGTGGCGAATGATGTGTCTGCTGGCGCTACATTGATAAGAGCACTCTGCGAAGTGCGCATGCGCCAATAGGTGTTAAAATCAGAGTGCCGCCTTGCACCGATGCCCTTCTTGCACGAGTGATGAACCCAAAAGCATGGCACAATAAAAGTTGTTACCCGAAACTTGTCTGGTCATTTTCGGCCCGTCTGTTTCAAATGTAACACTTGGCGATGATGATGGAATTTCGCAGTTGCACAGCGTCAAAGAACGCAAGTGCTCTCCGCATTCAACCTCTGTTCAGTCATCATCATCATCATCAGCCTGACTACGTCCACTGCAGGACAAAGGCCTCTCCCATGTTCCGCCAGTTAACCCAGTCCTGTGCTTGCTCCTTCTAATTTATACCTGCAAACTTCTTAATCTCATTTGCTCACCTAATCTGTCTCCCCCTAACCCGCTTTCCTTCTCTGGGAATCCAGTTAGTAACCCTTAATGACCAGCGGTTATCCTGGGTACGCGCTACATGCCCGACCCATGTCCAGTTCCTCTTCTTGATTTCAACTATGATATCTTTGACCCCTGTTTGTTCCCAAATCCACTCTGCTCTCTTCTTGTCTTTTAAGGTTACACCTACCATTTGTCTTTCCATTGCTCGCTGCGTCGTCCTCAATTTAAGCTGAACCCTCTTTATAAGTCTCCAGGTTTCTGCTCCGTAGCTAAGTACCGGCAAGATACAGCTGTTATATACATTCCTCTTGAGGGATAGTGGCAATATACCTGTCATACTTTGAGAGTGCTTGCCAAGTGTGCTCCACCCCATTCTTATTCTTCTAGTCACTTCAATCTCGTGGTTCGGCTCCGCGGTTATTACCTGCCCTAAGTAGACAGTTTTTTACAACTTGAAGTGCACTATACCATAGTGCTTCATGAAGAAAGCAACAGAATACCAATCAAGAAGGGTGTAAGGCAGGGGGACACAATCTCCCCAATGCTATTTACCGCATGCTTACAGGAGGTTTTCAGAAGCCTAGAATGGGAACAGTTAGGGATAAGAGTTAATGGAGAGTACCTTAGTAACCTGCGCTTTGCCGATGACATTGCATTGCTGAGTAACTCAGGGGACGAATTGCAACTCATCTTCACGGAGTTAGACAAAGAGAGCAGAAAGGCGGGTCCTAAAATTAATCTGCAGAAAACGAAAGTAATGTATAACAACCTCGGAAAAGAGCAGCGCTTCGAGATAGGTAATAGCAGGTGATCCCCTGTAGATTTCTTCAAGGATGTATATATATACTTCATCGACGTCCTGATTCCGCAGTGTCTGCATGACGGCTGATATTTCTACTGAATCAAACGCCTTCTCTTAATCTATGAAGGCTGTGTATAGTGGTTGGTTATATTCTGAGCATTTCTCTATTACCTGATTGATAGTATGAATGCGGTAGATTGTTGAGTAGCCTGTTCGAAATCCTGCTTGTTCCTTTGGTTCATTGAATTCTAATATTTTCTTTACTCTGTTAGCAATTACCTTTGTAAATAGCTTGTATACTACAGAGAGCAAGCTTATTGGCCTGTAATTCTTCAAGTCCTTGTCATTTCCTTTCTTATGTATTAAGATGATGTTAGCGTTCTTCCGAGACTCTGGTACTCTTCCCGTCAGGAGACACCTCGTAAACAGGGTGGCTAGTTTTTCTAACACAATCTGTCCTCCATCTTTCAGCAGATCTGATGTTACTTGATCCTCGCTAGCAGCTTTGCCTCTTTGCATGCTCTCCAAAGCTTTTCTGACTTCTATCATTACTGGTGGGGTGTCACCTGGGTTACTGCTAGTTCTTATAGTACTAAGGTAGTGGTTGTCCTGGGTACTGTACAGATCTCTGTAAAACTCCTCCGCTATTTTAACTATCCTATCCATATTAGTAGTTATTTTGCCTTCTTTGTCCCTTAGTGCATACATCCGACTTTTGACTATCCCAAGTTTCTTCTTCACTGCTTTGACGCTTCCTCCGTTTTTCAGAACGTGTTCAATTTTCTCCATGGTAAACCTTCTAACATCGCATAACTTACGCCTATTAATCAAGTTCGAAAGCTCTGCCAGTTCTATTTTGTCTGTTGTACTTGAGACTTTCATGATTTCACGCTTCTTAATGAGATTCTTTGTTTCCTGAGAAAGCTTCCCAGTGTCCTGTCTAACTACCCTGCCTCCAACATCCACTGCAAACTCCGTAATGATACTCGTCAGATTATTATTCATTGTGTCTACGTTAAGGTAGGTGTCCTCAATAAGAGCTGAGTACATGTTCTTAATCGAGACTCTGAATTCCTGTACTTTCCATCTCAGAGCTAGCTCATTGATTGGCCTGTTGCGTACCACTTTCTGTCGTTTCTTCTTCAAGTCTAGGTGAATTCGAGAATTGCTTGTATACGATGAAGAGCAAACTGATCGGCCTGTAGTTATTCAAGTCGTTGTCGTCTCCATTCTTATGTATTACGATGTTTAAAATCTTCCAAACTTCTGGTTCTCTTCCCGTCTATAGACACTTCGTTAACAGAGTGACCAGTTTTCTATCACAACCTGTTCTCTGCTTTTTCAGCGGGTAGTTAAGCATTCCTGTGGCTAAAATACCAAAACAAATACCTTTTTAAAGCCACCATCCCCGATAGACATTGGTTAGGGGTTCAATACCCTATTCAAGACAAATCTATCTCCAACTAGAAATGTTTCCTTTGTGAGACATTCATATAATATTTTTTGTAGCTTCACATGTGGGTAGTTGTTAATTATCCGTGTGATAACCCTTGAGCCACCTGGCGATATCCCAAACAACTCATTCGCAACAGACATGACCTCCTAGATTCCACGCCAGCAGTTTTTTCTCCAACTGTCGCAATCACCGCAATCTCCAGCAGTTTATGAATAAATAAATAAATAAATAAATAAATAAATAAATAAATAAATAAATAAATAAATAAATAAATAAATAAATGTAATGCACCTCGCGTGCATGGCTACCGCGAGAAATTGCGTTTACCGAGGCATGCATGCGGCCGCTGTGGAGGCTGCTTAATAAGGAATACCTCGAAGCACCTCGGAGTGCCGATTAGGTCTTTTATTTTCCTTTTTCGCTATGCCTTTGCGCTGCAGAGAGAAGAAGCAAGGCACAGATCTTTTAAATTCACTGAACGTCGGCGTTGCACCGAATACTGCCTCCGGTATCGTATCGCAATGCACGTGGCAGGTGCTTTTTCTTTGAAGTTTATTGTTTTCGTTTCTTTTTTTTACTGCCCCCCCCCCCTTTTTTTAATTGTACCGTGCAACTATCGCTCAATGTCTATCGTAGTCGCCGAGAGCATGTTCAAGCGACCTTCGTGCGCGAAAAGCCTTCGCTAATTTGTTCAACATACATTTGAGGGCACTCAAAGTGCTACGCGTTAGGTGGCAATCACGTGGAACGTATTTTTTTTAATTTTCGCGCACTATAATAAAACCCCCGAAAAAATTACTCAGCGTCGTTATCTTACCGTAACTTGAAAGTTTTGTTGTTTCTGGGTAAAGGCTACAAATCTTTTATAGAATTTTTCTCTAGAAACAGTATTTAAAAAGTTCATTAGCTAATCTTTGTTAATTGCCGCGCTTGGTGGATGAAAAAATATTCTGACGTGCTAATACCGCTGAGGACAATACTGCGCTAGCTGGAAACGCGTATATGGTACTCTTTTTTAATTTTTTGTTGCTTGGTGCTTTTTAGCTGAAATACCCTGTATATAAGTATGTGTACATATGCGGTGAGTGACGACGACACATATGCCGACGCCGGCGGCAAAGTCCAGTCAAGAGTGTCCATATAATTGCTGTCACAATAAAAAAACGCTCAAGAACCTAGAGTGTAATGTTTGAGCTGTCTGTGTAAGACCTTACTTGACATTACAAAAATACTGTTGAAGGCTTTGATTCGCTCCTTAAAATTCACCCATGTGCTGTTCATGCCGAATGTTGGTGAGTTTTAAGCGTTTACCATTTCACTGTTTGCCTTTTCTTATTTTTCGTGGCCAATGGCACTATAAATACCATACTCTAGTGTTTCCAGCTGTGTCGACTGCATCCAAAGCGTCACGCACGTAACTCTGACCCTCACTTGTGTGGCAAGAAGCAGCGTGAAATAGAAACGTAGGAAGCCATCAGGAAAGCCCTAAGCATAGTGCTAGAGTGTCTGTAAAGCTATGCGAGCATACCCTTCGCCTTCGTCACAGGCTCTGTCTGGAAGTGCGTGTAATGGAAATTTCGAGAAATGAGCATGTTTGAAGCCAAGTACCTCGTTTGGTCTCTTCAGTTAGCATTCCTCTTGAGGGTGCGCTAGACCTTGTGTCTTCTAGCGCAATCTTGCTGCTTTAACTGAAGATTTACATGGTTGCCCTTCGTCGACTTGGCGCTGGCGTTCTCCGAAGTTGAGAGGTAGTATCGATGTCACCATTGTGGGCACACCATGTTACGTGCACATCTATGTTTTTATAAACATTAACATGTCATTTTTTACATTCAGTTGAAAATGGTATAGTCATGCAAGACCTCTTTTGTTTTCATCTCGCCTCATAGAAGCCGCCCTAAAAACGCGGCCGCTTCCCAGTGCCTCGGTGGCGAGAGCCGCGGTGCAGATGATGAGTCGTCCACACCAGCCTTTGAATTTATGCTCTCTTCGTATGACAGAGACTGGCGAAGGAAACCTGCCTGCACAATATATCAGAAGTTATAGAACATAGATTGCAGTTGGCAGCCACCTTACATGTTATTAATATTTATAGTATTTTTAAAAGTTGGCGAGTTTATATCACTCCTGGGTATTATGAAGCAGGGTTTACAAACAGCTTTGGGGGCAATCGTATCTTGTGACGATAATGACGTGCGTAAAGTTAGAACCGAGAATAAACAGGAACGGGCAGAGAGAATGCCAACTCGCAACTAAGTTTAGTTTCCTAAAGCATTTACAGTATAAAGGCTTTCGAAGACGTTCGCTAAACACTTCATTCACTGTACTTGCCGGAACGATCAGAGGGTTTATCAAAGAAGGTAGAAATCATGGTATCTAAGAACCACATACAAGTAGGTTACAATGTAAAGGCATCGAAAAATAGTGGGAGTTTCGCCAAAAGGTCAAAGCAATGAATGCGATAGCAACATATTCGAATGTTTTCTGAGGAAAGGTGTTTTTGTAGCAATAATATTAGTAGTAAACATGCGCTTGCTAAGTACCCGAATTTCCTGCCGCGCGGCCGCAGTAGATGATCGCACCAACGTTCGTGCTTTGTGAGAAGCAACTCCCTCGGGCAGCGCTTGCTGGTACTATGGGTAGAGCGCATCTGTATGTGGGGTGGCCCTCCCTCTGGTGTGTTTGGAATGGTAATAATGAGAGACCCTCAGGACGAAATTAATTACGTATTTATTGAAGTGTATGAATGCAAAGCAGCAAATATAGTATTCCATAGAAACACTGGTGAATACAAATAACACAGTTCATTCGTTGATAGCGGTAACCTCCTTGTGGTTACTGAAGTATGTTTGAAATGTCGCGCAGTGCACTCGTGACGCACCGCTCTGTACGAACACAATATCAAGACACGTGTGTTGTTGGCTATGTGACACCATACAGGAGGTGAAATGCAAGTTCGGCAGCGAGAAACGCCACAAGCCACTCGTATTCACATCGAAGTACATTCACGATGGAGTCTCCTGTCACGATCATCGGCACATTCTCTTGGCACACCACATTGAAGTTGTGGAGCAATAACTTAATGATGTGGTTCCGCGAGATTCCCGGCCAGATGTAGACGCCCTGTAATGTTTGGACGGTGCATGCATCACCACAAGTCACACGGGGCAGCGATTTGAGTTGGTATGGAAGGCTGCGCTGTAAAAGCGTTATCCCGTCGAAGGGCTCGTAAAGGACAACTGCAGCAGCTCGGCTGTTTTGTCGGTTTGCGTGGCTGATGCACTTCCATCCTAACAGTTCGACGACAGTTTCTATCCACGTTTCCGTGAAGCACAGTAGAGGTACCTCACATGACAAGATCGTGTGAGACATCGACAGCGTGCGCGGATAATGAGCTTAGTAGGTTCATGCTAAAAATTGCCAGCGTGTGCGGTGACTGATGAATGGCGAAGCACTTGGCGGTGATTGTATCAAGCCGATGAGTTTTCAGTCCGCGAAGTTCACCTGAAAACGTGTGATTCGCCGAAATTTGCCCGAAAACCTTCGGACACATCGTTGTTGAGGGTGAGCATGTATGGCTTTTTTTGAACAGCGGACAAATTTTTGTTACAGGTTGAAAACCGCAGCAGTAGTAATTAAGCGAGTGTAATCAACGTTTCGCACTCTCACAGTCGGCATCACTGCGGTAGCTGAGAATGGTGTCGTCTGCACTGGCCACGTAAATATCGTCCACGTCCTCGATGGTGCCCCGCGTGTTGTACGCATCGGCTTCTTCGTTTGAATAGAATAGCCTGACACCGTGAGGACAGCCAAGCTTGGCGTCGTCTTTGGAGACAAATCGGCCTTGAAGCACCTGGACTTCCTCCTGTTCGAGCGCACGACCATCTCCGATCTTAGACAAGGCGCTGGAAAACGACGTTGTTCTGGCGGATGACTTGCGTAAGCAGAAAGTAGGAGAGGGGACGCCAAGTGACGTGGGTTTTAAAGATGTTGTTATGTGTCCTACTGCGTTTGTCCACCTCGCTGGCGCAAACGGGGGCATTGGGCGCAGGTCAGCACACAAGATTAAGTCCAAGCCGACGAAAGGGTCATTTTAGTCTGCAGTTACCGGTCCTGACGTGCGAGAGTGTCGCTGCTCATCATGCTGCATTCGTCTTGCACAAGTGCAGGACATCTTCGATGTAACTGCTGAATGATTCAACGGCCTGCTGAGCGCGTTCGCGTAAGCGCTGCTCGGCTTGCAGCTTACGAACTTCAGGGCGGCCAAAAACGTTTGTGATAGCCGTCTTTAAATCGGGCCAGGTAGCGAAATCGGACGTGTGGTTGTTGTACCACAAACTTGCAACGCTCGCAAGGTAGAACACCAAGTTTGTCAACTTGCCGTCCTTGTCCCATTTGTTGGGGACGCTCACGCGCTCGTAAATGGCGAGCCAGTCCTCCACGTTAGTGACATCGGCGCCCGTGAAGATGGGTGGATCGCGGATCCTGGGGACACCGGGACAAGGGGGTGGCATGGGAGGAGGCGTTTGCTGAGAAGCGTCGTGGGAAATGGTAGATTGCAGGGTACGTGATCGTAATTCGAAGGGCATCGAAAGGGATCGTAGCACTCTCCGCCAATTTGTTAGGGCGTTTATTAGCCGGCGCAGAGCGAGCATACACAATGGCGACAGTAACGGCCAAGCACGGACTCTCCGCGCGAGCAGCAGCGTCCTTTTTGGGTAGACCCACCAGAAAGCACTTGAGAGTTATATATATATATATATATATATATATATATATATATATATATATATATATATATATATATATATATATATATATATATATATATATATATATATATATATATATATATATATATATATACATATATATGGTCTCGTACTGCTCGTACTGGCAGGTTGTATAGGTTGTATACGAGGGACTAAAGTTCACGTGCTACGTGACGCCATACAGGCTCATAAAAAGAGTATGCCACACTCGCCGCCATGGCTACAGGTGGCGCTGCCTCCCACTTCCACGTTTCTCAGTTCTCAGTTTCTCAGTTCTCAGTTCGGGCTGTCAAGGTGGATGGACGTGTTTTTTGAACGCTCTGGATCGACTGCGCAGATAAGTGTTTTTGCATGTTTTGAGCTTGTCTTTATAATTATAAGGCAGCGGTTGAAATCTTCGTAGCACTTATTTTATGGTACGGCTTTTTCGGGGGCCAGTCACCAGGTATTTATTAGTTAGTGCGGGTGTGTGTGTTTGAAAATTTTTTGTTGTTTTTTTTCCTTTTGCCACCCCGTGGGGGAGGTGCGCGTACATTGAACACGCAAACTTTTGTAGTAGAGCTTAGACTTTCTTTCTTTTTCGAAGTTCAGGGCTCTAGTTTAGTAATTATCGAGTATAGGAACAATTGGTGTCAGAAAGGCATGGTTAAAAAGACTGTAAAGTGTTCAGGATGTGGAGTGGGTTTGAAAGTGGACCCAAGCGTAGAAGCGCATGGAGAAGAGGCTGACGCGAAGTGTAGGCAATGTGAGGTCGAGGAAAAAATGGAGAAAATGATGGTTGCCCAGAGTGAACTGCTGATAATCGCCGAGCTCGAGACTGCGTTGGCGACTGAGCAAGAGAAAACGAGGGCAATGGTAGAAAGACTGAAGTCCGCCGAGGAAGCGCTAGCGAAGCTGAACAAAGAAGCGACCTACCGAGAGAACAGTAGGGAACCGGCAACCAGAACGGTGGACAAGGAAAAGCAAGCAAGTTTTAAAAAAAACAGGTTTAGCCGGTTCAACTGTCGCAAGGCCCAGCTTCAGCGAGGTAGTGGTGGGGCAGGAAGGGAACAAAGTAGCCGGCGTCACAGGTGCAAGTAGCCCCCAGGTGCAGAACGCTCCAGCTGAAAAGTCACAGCATGTGATAATCGCCGGGGACTCGAATTTAAATCGATGCACAGAAGCCATCAAAGAGAGGGTAAGAGGTGACAAGAGGGTTGCAGTAGGGGCGTTCCCAGGACGCAAGCTGGAAGCAGTCATGAGGCAAGCGAGCGCAAAGCTCAAAACGACAGCTGATAGACGAAACCTTGTGATAATTTCAGGCGGTTCAAACGATGTCCTAAATGAAGATGCAACAGGACTAGCAGCCACACTGGCGAAAGGCGTCGATGACATGCGCGCCACTTCTCCTAAGGTACAGGTAGTGATATGCACGATACCGGAGGTACCGGTGCGTGATAGCAACCTGCAAAGAGCGGTGGTCAACGCAAACCAAGAAATATGGCGGATGAGTCAAGAGAAAGGCTTTGAGGTGGTGGAAATAAACAGAGAGGTGCATATGTGGGGGGGGGGGGTGTTCAACGAGACAGAATTCGCTTCGATGGGCGGCTAGGTCATGAGGTGGGTTGGCGACTTGCAGGACGCGCAGTAGCTTTTTTGGGGGGGGGGGGGGGGGGGCAAGCGAGCCCTTCTGGGTGCAGGATAGCTAGTAACGAGGAAAACAACCAGAGAGACTCTTCGACAGGTGGTATGGACAGATACGATTCCAAAGTGGCACCAATATCTAAGATAGGTAGAGTCCGGGGCATAAATAGACGTAGCCACGAGCGCCAAGCCAATTCAGACATGGGGTATATTAACATGCAGGGTGGTAGGAACAGGCTGAAGTGGGATGAGATAGAAGAACAGCTAAGGGAAGAGAGGCCGATGGTATACGGTTTTGTAGAAACACATCTCAGGGACATGGAACAACCTTCGAACAATCCGGACTACGCGTGGGAATATTGTAATAGAACAGAAGGCAACAGAAAGGGGGGTGGTATTGGGGCATTCATTCATAAAAGTACAGACTGGCAAATGGTCAAGCAGGAGTGCAAGGAACATTTATGGCTAAAAGGGAAAGTGGCAGTTCAAATGACACTCCTTGGTTTCGTGTACTTGTGGACGGGAGCAAAGGCCAGAGAGGAAAACCAGGCAATGGTAGAGTGTATATCAAAGGACATTCAGGAGTTAGGAAGAGAGTGCGAGATAATTATACTAAGAGACATGAATGCGCACATAGAAGATATAGATGGGTATACCGACCCGACAGGCAAAATGATCATGGATATGTGTGAAAGGCTTGATTTCATCCTTTGCAACAGTACCGAGAAGTGTGAAGGGCAAATAACATGGGAGGTAGGAAGGCTTCAGTCGACGATAGATTATGCACTGATGTCACATAGGATGTATGATAAGCTCAGGGGAATGCACATAGATGAAGGTGGCTCCAGAAGTCTGCGTAGCGATCACAAACGTATCAAGCTAAGTTTTGGAAGAGCAGTGAAAGTGGGAAGGAGACAAGATGAGCAACTACAGGAAAATTTTTATCCAGAAAGGCAAATTGAAATAGCCACTAAACAAATTGAGAAAGTAATCACGGAGCATAATAAGACAGTGTGGACATACACGAATTTAATTAGACTCTTTGAGCTAGAGCTTGCTAAGACGCGTGACAAGTCACCCCAGAAAAGAGAACACAAACCCAAAAGTTGGTGGGATGAGGAAGTTAAGAGAGCCATAGCAAAACGTCAGGAAGCCTCTAGGGAACACAGACATGCTAAGCAGCGGGGTGAACCGACAGATGATGTTGAAAGAAAATGGGGAACCTTTCTAAGCTGTAGAAGGGATGCATCCCTTCTGATCAATGAAAAGATTAGAAGGAAGGGAACTCAGTGGCTGGCAGAAGTACATAAAAAAGATAGAAAGGCAGCTGCGAAATTTTGGAACCATCTAAACTCCCTAAGAAATGAGACGAGCCTAGAGCAGATTTTTATAACTACAGCCCAAGGTGCTAGGCTAGAAGGAGACAAAGCTATTGAATATACAAGAACAAGGGTGACAGAAAAATTTCAACAAAGAAGTACTTTATGCACCACAATAGACAAGGGCGAATCAAGTGGTGCAATGGCTCCATTTTCACAACAAGAGTGGGAAAGGGCTGAGAAAAAGGTTCCTAGTAGTACAACAACAGGCCCAGATGGCATTCCAATTAGGCTGATAAAGACATTAGGTCCGAAGTGTAGGCAGGCTTTGAGAGAGGCAGTGAGAACAATAATAATCGATGGTGAAGTTCCCGATGGATGGAAACTTAGCAGGATGAGCATGATCTATAAAGGAAAGGGGGACAAAGTTGACATAAACAACTACCGTCCTATAACAGTGACATCAGTGGTCTACAGGCTGGCGATGCAGATTATAAAGGAAAGACTGCAGGGATGGATAGAGGATGAGGGGGTGCTGTGGGAACTGCAGAATGGGTTTCGGAAACACAGGAGGTTGGAAGACAATCTGTTCTCACTGACGCAGTGCATCGAAATAGCAGAAAAGAAACACAGGCCCCTGTGGCTAGCATTTTGGATATCAAGGGAGCGTACGATAGCGTGGTTCAAGAGGAATTGTGGGGAATACTGGACACACTAGGCGTGGAACATGTCACTAATTTTTTAAAGGGTATCTATAAAGGTAACAAGGTAGTTATAAAGTGGGAAAAACAGGTATCCAAGCCTTCAGAGGTAAAACGGGGGCTTAGGCAGGGGTGCCCCCTGTCACCTTTATTATTCATGATGTGCCTACAAGGATTAGAGGCAGAATTAGAGGGAAGTGGACTGGGCTTCAACCTCTCTTTAGTCAAACAAGGAAAACTTATTGATCAGGCACTACCAGCGTTAATGTACGCAGATGATATAGTGCTAATGGCCAACCACAAGGAAGATTTGCAGAGATTGATGGACATCTGCGGTAATGAGGTAGATAGGTTAGATTTTATATTCAGTAAGGAAAAATCAGCAGTCATGATTTTCAATGACAACGAAGGTAGTGAGCTTAGAATACAGGAGGTCACGCTAGAGATAACAGATAAATACAAATATCTGGGCGTTTGGATAAGCATTGGGACCGAGTATCTGAGGGAACACGAAATATACGTGACGGCTAAAGGTAACAGGAATGTAGCAGTCATGAAAAATAGGGCACTGTGGAATTACAATAGGTATGATGTTGTGAGAGGAATATGGAAAGGGGTCATGGTTCCTGGGCTGACGTTCGGCAATGCGGTCTTGTGCATGAGATCAGAAGTTCAAGCACGATTAGAAATTAAGCAACGTGGAATAGGTAGGCTTGCTTTAGGAGCTCACGGGAATACACCAAATCAAAGAGTACAAGGTGATATGGGAGGGACATCATTTGAGGGCAGGGAAGCTAGCAGCAAGATAAAATTTGAGAAACGATTGAGAGAAATGGGGGAACAGCGTTGGGCTAGGAAGGTTTTCAGCTACTTGTACATGAAGAATGCCGATACAAAATGGCGGAAGCGAACCAGGAAGTTGACTGGTAAATACTTAGAAAACAGCAGGTGGCCAAACCAAAAAGAACTATCCGTTAAGAAGAAAGTGAAGGAAACGGAGACAACATGAGGAGAATGGGCATGATTAGGAAGTCCGCGCTAGAAATATATCGAACTTTTAAGCAGGAAATTGCCAAGGAAAGGATCTATGATAATACTCGGGGTAGTTCTCTACTGTTTGAGGTCAGGACGGGAGTACTGCGAACCAAGACATATCGGGCCTGTAAAGACATATCGGGCCTATCGATAGACATATCGGGCCTGTTCTGTAAAGGGCTTCACCCTATAGTTCAGGATGATGGCGCAGAGTTTTTCAAAGCACTGGGGTTTAGGGACCGGGAGGGCAAAATAAACTTTAAGCGGGTAGACTTAACTAGAAGGAGGTTATCTTATTGGTGGCTAAAGTCAAGGCACGAGTGAAAATTAAACTCTTCACTGCAAAGTACGAATCCTCAAACTCACTTTTTAAGGAAAAAAAATAAATATAGTTCTTGGTTCATTAGGTATGACGGCTTGGTGGCGCTAGCCACCGCCCGATCTAAAGGGTACAGCCATATCCATCCATCCATCCATCCATCCATCCATCCATCCATCCATCCATCCATCCATCCATCCATCCATCCATCCATCCATCCATCCATCCATCCATCCATCCATCCATCCATTCATCCATCCATCCATCCATCCATCCATCCATCCATCCATCCATCCAACGTTGCATTATCGGTTTAGAAGAAGGTGAAGGAAGCTGAGACTGATATGTGGAGAATCGGCATGATTAAAAAGTTCGCACAAGAGATCTATCAAACTTTTAAGCAGGAAATTGCCAAGGAAAGGATCTGTGATAATACTCGGGGTAGTTCTCAACTGTTTGAGGCATGGAAGGGAGTATTGTGAACCAAGACATATCGGGCCAAATACGAAGGGGTAGACATGGTATGTAGTGCGTGTGGAGAGGATGAAGAAACTGCCGAACACTTGATAATGTTCTGTAAAGGGCTTCACCCTATAGTTCAGGGTGATGGCACCGAGTTTTTTGAAGCAATGGGGTTTAGGGACAGAGAGGGCAAAATAGACTTTAGGCGGGTAGAATTGACTAAAAGAAGGTTATCTGATTGGTGGCTAAAGTCAAAGCACGAGTCAAAATTAAACCCTTCACTGCAAAGTACCAGTCCTCAACTTCACTATTTAAATGAAAAAAAAAGATTAAACTAGTGGTTAGTTCACTAAGTATTACGGCTAGGTGGCGTTAGCCGCCGCCCGATCTAAAAGGTACAGCCACGTCCATCCATCCATTCATCCAACGTTTAAAATCACATATAAACCCAATAAAGTGACTAGGGTAATAGCCGCCGTGATATCTCAGTGGTAGAACATCGAACGCGTTATTCGGAGGTCATAGGCTCGATTCCTGCTCATGGCAAGTTATTTCTTCAACCACTTTTCTTTCTTCTTATTTACATTACATTGGTTGTAATAACTTCCCTTATACATCCCTTGGCAATATTGTCCGTTAGATCTCATTATAGTGTGACAAAACACGGAAAAACGAGCCCTTAGGTATGCACTCATTTCACCCATATATATTTATAGATATAGGTGAAACTATCCTCGACAACTATCCTAATAGTGGTCCACATTGCACGTCTGCAATAACCATTATCTGTCAAATAGGGTCAAATTTACTAAGACGCAACCTTTCCGTTAGCGCGATGGTTAAATCGTGCAATACTTTTCTTGCAACAAAGATTACCTAAATTGTGGAGATCTTGCACTGTTCTCGTGTACTTACATATTCATGCATTTCACGGGATATTTTCCTGCTTTGTTTGGCGCGCGTCCTAGGAAGCTACGAGAAGACCTTCTATTCCGCTTGTGAAGAGTGGGCTTAGTTTTGTGCATTTGTTTGTATATGACAATTGATAACGCGATCTTTTTTTTACTATAAAAATACTTGTCACCAATTTCTTCTGGCTATTCTCTAGAACCAACGGACTAACAAGCTCCCTTTTCTGTGCATCCTGACCACAGTTCGGTCTGGAGGATGGCAATTTAGGGCTTTTTTAAAAGTGATTGTCGACACTGTGCAGTTTTTGAAAGCTAGACTCACGTTAGAACGCTTATACAACGTAGACAGAACGACGCTAGCTGCCACAACTGTCAGCGCACTTTTTCATGATCCTGTTTATCGATGTGTTCTGCTGTGCAAGTAAAATGTGCGTATTCGATGTAAATGAAATGCGCAGGTTCCAATCATGGTGAACCCATTCAAAATTTTTTTCTTATTTATTTTTATTTGTGCCTTTAATTTATATGTACATATACATATCCGGGACATGACGGCAACGGTGATGGCAAATATTAACGAATATTGTTCTTAAAATTGCATCACAATTTATAATTAATGGCATAGTCGATACCTCACGACATTCCAAAACTTCAAACACAGTTGTTCTTTGTTCTTACCACAACACGAAGCTGCGCTCAGATTTCACACTAGGCAGCATCGTAGTCGTAGGTGAATTCTTCCCAATGCTACTATAAGTGTTGTTTGTTTAATAGTCCCAGTGCCTCATTGTTGCGTTACATTACTTACCCACAGCTTGCCCTTCGATAACATATCCTTACTTTAGATTAGTGTTACTAAAATCGACATCGGCGCTAGCATAATCTTACTCGTTCAAGAGTCATATTGTCTCAATGTTGCATTGAAGTACTTGCCATAGTTTCTCCACAACCGACTATCACGATTCTGTCGCATCTGAAATCACTAGTTTTTTTAAGAGATATAAATCTTAGCGTAAACAAGAAAACAATGACTCGAGAAAAAAGTATTAGCTACAGAAAGGTCTCGCACTAAAAGATTGAATAGCAAAAAGATCTGATTGTTAGCATTCATATGTATCTCTTCGATGAACGCAGGAGTACCACAAAGGTCCATTTAGGCCCTCTTTTGTTTTTAATTTACATTAACGAGCTACATAATTATATTGTGCATGTAAATTTTTGCTCTAAACTGATGATACAATATTAAGCTGTGAGAAAAGCATTGACTGCCTAATAGATAAATTAAGAACTGAGCTTCGCAACATGTTATACAGGTGTAAATTAAAGAAATTAAAGTTCAATCCTCACAAAATTCAATTCAATATCTTTTCATCACATCAACTCTCACTTGTACCCGCTCTTAGAATTTGCATTCCACATCATTTGATTCTTGCTAGCAATGACTGTGTTTATTTAGGTGTCAGACTTAACCGAAACTTAAAATTTCGAAGCCATGTTTGAGATGTTAAAAAAATAGCTGTCTCATGGTATACGCATACTCATTCGATCTTGCCCCTTTGTTTTCACTCTTCATTTTCTTTTCACTATATTACGCCTTTATCACTCGCTTATCAACTACTAATTAACTTCATGGGAGAATACTTATGAAACTCAACTTGCACTGTTGCAGACAATTCAGTACAAAGTAATCAGAATAGTAAGTCCTCGCTCATTTAACGACAATTCCAAACAGTTCTTCCATGCATATACTGTTCTTAAAGTGCACGATACAGTTAAGAGCAATCTATCCATCTGGTTATTTATGCATACAAGTAATAAATGTCTTATTTCTATCAACCCTCATTCTTAACTTTTTAACCCTAAAAATAAGATTTGGTTTCCTCAAAAACTTAGCTTTGCCGAAAATCTGAACTAAGGCAAGCAAACTAGCGATTTCAGTGCATTTTTCACATGAAAAATGCACTCAAATGAGTGAAATGAGCTAATTTACCAAAGAATGGGCTCATTTGTGAAATAAAAAAACTGTCTTTATCAAGCAGTTTAACACAGAATAACATCTCATTAATACAGCCCTAAATAATACTTTTGTATTTAAAAAATGTATATTTTGCGAACGTTTTATTTTATTTCAAGTATATCACATGTTTTGTTGCTTCTCGTCCAATGTATTTGAATTGTTTATAACCGCATACTATCAAGATGCACATTGCAATTTTTATTTCTTCCTGTTGGTGCAAACGTCAAAATGTTTATCCATATTTACCTTGTACAGGATGTCCCAATTCAATCCCCGACAGCAAGACCACCTGCTGTATACTGAATTACAATAACATTACGGAAATAATAAATAATTCTGATATTCTGGATTTCTGATGTGCGCCAACTCGCTTAGCACGTTTCTCTATATTTAACCGTGGCCATCGGCCTATGTAACGTCTTCGGGCTTTCAAGGATACAATAAACGAAGTGATACAAGCGACTGCTTGCAACTGAGCGTAAAGCACAAAAAAGCAAACATAGGAACGAAGCAGTGCAAAGTCAGCGCGAGGAACTCGTCATCCTCCTCGTTTCGGTGCCATCAGAAGGCAATAAAGTACGATCAAGAATGAACCGCACATATAGGCCCGTGGGCGGCCGGTGCGCAGAGAATGGAGTGCTCCAGGGCGATGTGCGGGAACGACTGGGGATCGTGGGATGCGTCTGTGTGCATGCGTATGTGGGCGTGTGCACGGCCGAATTCAATGGTCGCGTCGACGTCTATGAGCTCTCACTCGCCCCCCACAGACACGTGGAACTGACTGACAAATACGGAATCCCTCGCGTACATCCTCCTCCTGCCCCCTCCTCCATCAGCTTCCACTCGGCAACTCTCTCCTCCTAACCCATCGGTGGGTGCTCTTCAAACCCCGCACAGCGCGCAGGCTTCTAAGTCGGGAGAGAGAGAAAGAAAAGACGTTAGCAATCAAAGCGTGAGCAAACGAAGCCACCCACCCCGAACGCGGAGTACAGACCCGAAATGGTTCCGCGGGACCCCAGTGTGTCAATATGGCCACCCGAGCGTCACCAGAGTTATATACGAACAGACCGGCTTCATTTCGGGAAGGTTGCGAGGACAGCGTGTGTGCCGTTCCATCTCTGCGTGTCAAATATGAAGAGGACAGAAACTACACAACAGTCGCAGAAGGCAAACACTGGTGCGTTTGGCTTGGAGATGGGGAAAGGTGGGTGGCGAAGAATGATAGAAGTAGATGGATCTTACAGTTACTTTACATGGCTTCCTTTGGAGTTCACATAAAATGACACTCACGAAGGTACACGAGAGCGACACTCGATGCATGGGAGCTACAGTCACATGTGACGCGCAGATAGGTGGCGCAGACAGATTTGTGACGTATTTAGCCACTTCTCGGTGCAATACAGAGACCATTGTTGGACGCGACGGCGTTCCAAGGAAGGACGTTCCAGGCACTAGTTCCTTTTTGGAGGAACGAAGAAACACGAGCGTTCATATTGAGGATCGGTAGAACTGCAACGGTAACGCGTTGCTTTTGCGTAGCAAGTCAGACAGAACAGCGTTCCCTTTGTAATTAGTCTTTTGCCTTGAACGGGGGCAAGCGCGCAGCACCTAATGCAGAACGAAAAGGATTGGCGAATGCGTGAGGTGCAACAATCTACCACTCGCCGGTCACTTGACAATGCTGCACCCTGGTTTTCTCTTTAAGGCGCCATCCGGGAGCGTAAGGAAGTGCGTGATGCAAGTACCGACCACATGTCGGAAGGAAATCTGATTGCCTGTCCTATTAATCATCATAAGCTTGACTACACCCACTGCACGGCAAGGGCATCTGCCATGTTTTACCATTCAACTCTAATCTGCGTTTATGCAAACGACACATGCAAACATTATAATTATGACACGGACGTCACGTACGGCATTATTCACGTCAACCTCGTAACGTTGTCCTGATTTTAAAGTGGCATATCAACATTCCTCATTCGTGCTTCGCATATCATCGATTCCCACTCGACGTGGGATCTGCCAGTTTTTTTTTTAGTTTTTTTGCAATGATTGTTTCACGTGACTGAAGGTCATCGAGTAGGCATTGAAATTCTCGCGGATTTAAAAGGTGATTCATAGAGAAAGAAGAGAATTTTATTTCTTTCTCTTTAGGTCATTACAGTACTACACGCTCTTACGTGCTAAAGCTGTGTGTTTCGAAAAAAGTATTTTTAAAGATTTAGGGTTTAGTAAAAAGTGGATAACGACGTAGAGTACTATATACTCTACTCAGGGAGAGCATAAAGGCGTCCCATGGGCCTCACATGAAGCACTTGTTTAGACGAAAAATGTTTAACGATTTTGAGTGTGTTTAGATAAAGTGGGTAACGATTTAAAGTACTAGGTAGTCTACTATGGGAGGATTTAAAGCCGTCTCGTTCTGCGAGCTCTGTGTTTAGAAGAAGTGTTGAACGATTTCGAGTACTTCGTACTCAACTATGGGAGATCAGTGAGCCGTCCCGCTAAAGGAATTCTCGGACTCATCTTAGTACTCGAAGTAGAAACTAAAATGAAAAGTCACTGCATCAGAGTAAACAATGACATGATACCCACCGTGCCCACCGTCCCACCTTCATTTCCAGATGCGTAGTTATGTACGCAGAGTGGTATTCTCAAGCCGAGGACTGTTATAACATGTCGAGATTAGGTCAAAGCATCCGTTGCTTACACCTTTTATTTCAAATTCGATTAAAAATGAGCTAATTTTTAGAATCTCGTAGTGGAACACTCTAGCTTATGTATTTATGTAAAAACATATCTGAAAGATGTAAAGCTCGTGGTGCAAGGTGTGCTCGGTTTCAGTAGAGCACAACGTGACTAGGCAAAGATCATGCAGGATTGTCGTAGAAATATGCTTTAAGATCAGCCAAAATTTAGTATATAAGTATGAAAACCAGTTAATTTGCGTTAATATAGAACACAACTATATTATGCTATGGGCAGCCATCAAAAGACCAAAAACGTTGATGAATACGACGATGATTTCAAGACTGTTGTGCGCCATCGCCTCAGCGTGAAGTGCTTTTATTACTCTACTTCTAATACACTTGCTGGCAGCCTCTCGTGCACATATAATTAGCTCAATTTGTATTATACAACAAACATTTCAATTTTAACGAGCAAGAGGCACCACTTCTTCTAGTTTGTTATAAAAAATCAACCAGCTCTGATCGCAGATACCAATGACGCAGCGAAGCAGCATGGAGGCATTCATCAGGCTGTAACTGTAACTTCAACGCAAACTTCGCAGTGACATCACAAGACGTACATACCACCCCGCTAACGATAGAGGCGTGACCATAGGGTCGACTACGCCCTGTAGAGCAAAGCACACGGTACAGGTAGTTGGTGCGCACGTATTGTGACACTGCTGAAAACCATGCAGGGCGAGGACGTTTAAGGGGCCCTGCACCACTTTGTGAGCATGGTCAGAAAATGCTGCCGATCAGTAGTAGAGGCTGCCGGCAACACGCGAGCCAAATAATATAGCGCAGCACGTGGTCTGCCTGGAATTCACAATAAATTATCAAAGTCAGCTATTAATAGCTTTCTCTTCTCTCGACAAATTACAAAAAATGAGTCCAGTAAGTTCATCCATCAGCCAATGGCTTATTTGAACATGGCGCGCTCGGTTGTTACAGAGGTCGCCGCGAGAGGACATCACTTGTTCACGCGTGCGCGCGTGATCGCACTGAAAAAAGCCACGTATTCAAAAAAAAACAAACGCTCAAGGTCACGAGCAACGAGTGACGTTTATTGTTTGCCCCTCCCATTCCTCCTTGCTCAGCTTACAGCGCTTTCGTCGGGACGAGGGAAGAGAGAATGTGATTGCAGCGTGTGACAAATCTTTGTTAACTTCACTCATACTAGACGGATTATTAAAATTTCTGCGCCGTTCAATTTGTGAAGTATTACGCTTTTTTCAGTGAAATAATTCCATGGTTACTCAAAAAGAGTGTTCCAGGGCCCTTTAAAGCATCCTTTGACTTTGCGCAGGTTTGACGACATTTAAAGCGGAGGTTCAAATTTCCGGTTGCACGCTTTGGAAAAAATGAAAAAAGACAAAAATGTTGATGAGGACGACGATGGTTTCAAGACTGTTGTGTGCCGACCAACCACTGCCTCAGAATTAGGTGTCTCACTACTGTACTGCTAATACGCTTGCTTGCAGTCTCTCATCCGCAACTCTGCGCTTAAAAATATTATTAGTACAATTTGTAGTATACAACACTCATTTCCATTTAAACGAGCAAGAGGCCCGGCTTCTTATAGTTCGTTATAAAAATTCAACAAGCTCTCATCGAAGATACCATTAAAGCAGCGAAGCTGCATAGATGCATTCGTCAGGCTAACGCATTTCAGTGCTTTGTAAGTCTTCCACATTGTCAAGTCACTACTACTCTTTAAACATTCTGTGATAGGGGGACAGGATAAGTGAAGCACGATTTTCTGAAAAAAATTTCGTTGTGTCTAATAAATATGTACACACGCATTTAAAAGGCCAACCTGGTGGGCTAGCTGGTAGTAGAAAACTAAGAACAGTAGGGCAAAGAATGACATGGACGACAACATATCGAGACGAGTCACATCTATAGACCAGCAACTGGCTGTCTATTGGACGTGATCGCATATGTATGCACTACACACAACAATAGGGAAAAAAGGGAGTGCTGGGAGATGGGAGGCGAAGGAGCGCGGACCTGAATCGACCCAGAAAAGCACACAAGCAGCTCAAGTGACAAAAATAGCATTTATTTTTCCGATAAACAGATTGAAGGGCGACTTATTACGCCTCTATATTTAATCTTTGCCATGCTCATTCACTGGCCCAAATTCAGACCAGCTAACACTGAAACTTCCTCGCATGTATCAGTTGTGCTATGCTCGGAAGTGTAGCAGGAATTAACACGTCGCTTTGCGGTCATTGACCACCTGTCTACGGATACGCGTTTCCGACAGGTGTGTGGTTTATTCGCAAGGAAGTGGCTGCTATACCTGATGGCTTTCTACGAAGGACAGTTTTAACAGAGCGGCGAGACATACTACATTGAAGGAGTCACTCAGGTGAATCTGCCACGAGATCTGCCAGGTTAACCCCACCCGTTGCAACATCTCCACCTCCACCATCATTTTCCCCCTCTTTGTAAACGAGACCTTGGCTCTGTACGCGAATGTTTCTACTCCAAACACTTAGCTATGAAGTGTGGCAGCTTGGGGTAGTTGGTATGGCATGACGGTAGTTGTAGCGCGAGAACAAAACAACGACACAGAGACAAGATGGACACGAAGGACACATAACTATCGTCATCGTTAGACTTAGCTTTAGTCACGCAATGACGGCAGCGGTGCCGCATCGGTGAGTGACGTCATGACGTTTCGCACCTTGTCTGCAGTCAGCGGGAGGGCAGTGAGAGGGAAACTGGGGGAGGGGGAAGGGCTTCGAGTGCGCCTGTTGCCGGCAGCGAGTGGAACACGAGTGGGGGGCCCGCGCTCACACGCGCATCGCCCGCCTGCTGTTGGCGTCGTCTCTCCTGGGAGGGCAGCTGTCGAGCGCCTCTCGGGCGCGATGCAATATGCGTGCCTTGCGAGGTTCGCTCTTTGGCGCGTGCGGGTGCTCACAAGTGGCCGGAGGAAAGCGGGAACGTAGAAGCCCGTGTCAGGCCACTTCTATATACGCGAAGGACGTTCGGCTCGCTGGCAGGCGCCTTCCCGCGGGCGCGCTTTAAAGCGAGATGTAGGCGTGCGGCACAATGCGGGAATCCCTATATATGTACACCGCAAAGGCCCACAGTACCGTAGTTTGGCTGGCAATAAGTTTCAGCGCCTCCTAGAACACTTTCTGCTGGCTAGCGTACTTTAGCGGCCGCCACTTTATGACTTGGTAGATCAGCTCATCCAAAGCCACGTCCTGCAGTGTCCAAGAACGAACCGTAGTGACAAAGACGTTGTTGTTTAAGAAAGCCCTGTCTTGTATTACTGGTCGAGCGTATATAGCTATAAATATTACCAAGAATTGAACCGGACGGGGCCAATATTCTTTAGTTTCTTCATTTTGTTTCTTTGCATTTGTTTATCTTCAGCAGCGTTTTCTGCGCCATTCGAGGTCACAACAGCTGCGCATCGTTCGGGCGGCTAAACTATAGCAGACTTCTACAATTTCGCACGCGGCACCGCCTACCCCAAGAAACCGATCGCCCTTCGTGTCATGATTGGGCTCAACAGTTTTTTCAACGCGGCAGCGTTAGAAAGCTTGTGTCACAAAATTTCAGGTGTCATTACGCAGAAATAGCAGGGCCAGTTATCGAAGGTAGCAAACCAAACGTGCATCGGGTTTGCCTTCTGCCTTTTTTTTCCTTCCTCCTCCTCCTTCAGTATCAACAGTGGCGTTGTTAAGCGTTGTTAATTACGAAAGGAAAACCATGAATAAAGAGACCGTAACACTGTCACCCCACAATTTGAATTGTTCAGTGAAAACAAGTCGTGGGGGGGGGGGGGGTTCTATTACGCCTACAAAGATACGAAAAGTGAGGTGTAAAACATTTCAGTGCAAAACAAGCCCTACAAATGACGGGCTGTAAGCACAGCCCACCGCCTGGAACCGCCATTTTGCCATGGCGCGTGTGACATGATGTGCAGCAATTAATGCAGCCGTCGTCTTACAACTTAAAAAAAGGAGTATTCGGGGAGCAGTTCTCTTACACAACAATAACCGTCATCTGACTTGCTCGCATTTATTTTCTTGAAAACCTGGCGCTGGCCACTTTCTTGTCGGGACCGCTATATGTGACGCCGATAACGCAAGCGCCTTTGGCGACCTCCAACTACCGGAATCCTGGTGATAGCGCGGGGAAAGTACTCGAAGTAGATGACGGTTACTGTTGTGCGGCAGAAACACACCCCCAATACTCGACTTCTTGTAGTGTGTAGCATAATTTCAGCCGTTGCAAATCGTTCAATTTCATTGCCAAGTTGAAGAAAGCTAGAATATCTTGGTTTCACGAGCAGCGAAACACGCATCAATAGCGTTCGGCGGAATGTAGAGGCCCACACAGCTAGCTGCTTCTTACGACACAGCTCCTGAATGCGGCTGTGTTGGCCGACTTTCTGGTCAATCGCGTGTTGACAAAAATATTCAATTATAAACGAAGCATTCGACCGAATTCGCTAAAATTTCACCAGACTTATTTGTGAAAGCAGAAAGATCAACCTGCAGAACAAAAGTTATGATCGAATATGGGGTGTCGCGGTCCCTTTGACGCAAAAAATAAAACTCAAGAACACGAGTCATATCCCTTCCGGGCCTCTTTGAACGGCAAGAAGGTGCTCTACCACCTAGTTACGCTAAGGGTTTTAACTGTTTCGTAAAGAGATCCTATACGGGCGTCACGTAGTACGAGGAACCAACTTAACACGGGGGATAACGCGTAAAATAAGTGAACAGTTGCATCGGGCGTGACACCGTGTGACTTGCGCAACGTGTGGAAAGGCAAGGCCTCCGTATTACAGACCACCCAAGCGTGATAGATCACTAGCGAAAGCGTCAACAAAGTGTGTAGCTTCGTGGGTGACGAACGTGTAGCGAGTACGCAACTAATTAGCAACATTGTGAATGATGGCGTAGTCGGCACTTCGCAATGTTACTTCCGCTAGGCACGCGTTAAGAAAATTCAAAACGGGCACTGTTACGCGGACAGCGGCGGTCGTTTACTTTGCTTCAAGCCTTAGGAGAAAATGAGAAGGCGATCTGAGGGGAGGGGAGGGACGAATACGCCGTCACGTTTTACTTTATGGTGGAATCCCCACATCATATAATGATGTCATCACGTGATTTTTTTTCGTAAGTCCTGTTCACGCCGTTGTAGTGGGATGGTGAAAAGGCCCCGACGGTGGCTTCGGTGTCCCACTCGACAGTGACTCCTGATTTTAAGGCGAAAGCCTTAAAATTGCAAGAACTTTGTACATGTTTGTCCTATTACGTACAAAGAATACATTTTGGTCAGGGTACAGTACTTACAGGGTGGTGCACAGATTACCGCAGAAAGAGTTTGTGCACATAGTTATCATAGACGTGCATGTAAAATAGCTATGAACACATCCAGTAACAACACAATTTGAATAATAAAAGAACTAACGTCAATTACGAAGAACCAATCGTTATTCTGTCCACTAAAAATTGTGAATAGCTCCCTTTGTTACGGTGGGGCCATACTGCAAGCCAGGTGATTGTATATAAAGCTGTTCCGCCAGTCCCTCAGCTGAAGGCGAGGGTGTTATTGCGGGCATTCTATATTGCCACACTTCACTGGCTGATCGAGTCTTCTACTGTAGTCATGCTGTGGGGCTTTGTCATTTTGAAACGGCGCGAAAAGACAGGGGCGTATTCAACGGCTCCCAGGAAAAGAAACTGGTCATCAAAATCGACTACGCCCTACTAGATTATTGTGGCAGAATCAAATTTCTGTGGAAAAAGTACGTATAGTTTTGCAGTAACGATTACAAAGGGCTGATTACAAGCCTGTACAATATACGTGAATGGCGTAAGAAGTGAGGGATGTGTCTTCACACGAGCAAATGTGTCTGCCTTCCTGAAACACGTAAAAAAATTGCCTTAAAAAACTAAAGATAAACTTAAACCTTCTCCGACAATTGTTAAACTACTCTTCTACATTGTCTTTATGCTGCCAAGAATAGAGTAGGCGTGCATTATATAAGATCCTTACACTAAGCGTACACTCTTGAACGTATTCAAAGAAAGCCCGTAAGATTCATGCTTAACAAGTTTTCCTCGTTGGACTTACTCTCAAGCTTAATGCAAGCCCATGCCATTCCCTTGTTGTACGCGCCAGTACAAAAAACTATATTAGAATTTCTTTATGAACTTCTGCACAAAACATAGCTCTTGATACACCCTTGTATTTCTCCCTCCCCACACATAGGCCTGCACGACAGTGCCACCCGAAGGCATTCAACCTAGATTTTGCTCATATTGACCTATTTACGTTTTCATAGTTTCTGTGAACAATTAATGATTGGAAGTGTCTTGCCAGTACGTGTGACCAGACTGCAAAGTAACGTTCTGCACCTTGTATTTTTTGTGTCGCTTCTTTGTTTTAATTGCATTAAGTACCTGCCATGGACTAGGAGTTCACAGTATCGAATAAACCAATAAATTGAGAAATAAGTACATAAAAGTGTTCAATGCAGCTGATGGTGCTCTCGTAAGACGATGATCAAACGTCCTCTAGAAGTACGCACTTCATTGTGCTTAACTGCAATTGAACCAGAATCTTCTCTGCTGTTCAAATTCGGAGGCGATTTTGTTAACAAGTCTCTTTGTTTTGTCGAGTAGGATTTTATCATTGCATACTTTGAATTAATTTCCAGCAGGGTGAGGTTAACACCACGTAGAGATGGCGTCGCGTACAACTATCGTATAGCCCTGGTTATAATAATCACGCGCTGTGAACCAACTGCGTAAGAGTGGCTGTTTCAAACTACTCGAGAATGCCTTTCGGATGTGAAGCTGCGAAGTGCCCACTAAGCCATAATCATTATTTTGGTGAGTCGGCGAAATAACCACAGCGCATCCTTAAGGTGCCATGCGTACCGCCACAACTCCATATCTAATAACTGAGCAGCTTTAAACCTACTGATTGATTGATATGTGGGGTTTAACGTCCCAAAACCATATGATTATAAGAGACGCCGTAGTGGAGGGCTCCGCAAATTTCGACCACCTGGGGTTCTTTAACGTGTACCAAAATCTGAGCGCACGGGTCGCCTCCATTGGAAATGCAGCCGCCGCAGCCGGGATTCGAACCCGCGACCTGCGGGTCAGTAGCCGAGTACCTTAGCTACTAGACCACTGCGGCGGGGCAGCTTTAAACCTACCACTCAGTGCTCAATTCACATGTTTTACTGTCTGGTGTGATTGCACAATTCTGCTATGCAATGCTACATGCGTTAAGAAAGCTCCTTCTATTACACGACATTCTTATAGCATTTGTTCACAAAGTATATTCGAACACCTGCGTATCTCAGTGGTAGAAGGCCTGCTTGTTACGCAGAAGGTCTGGTTTCAATATCACTCAGACCGCCAATGTTTCATTTACTGTTTATTTGCACATATCTTCCATTTTTGCTTGCGGAAAATGCCGATTTTTTGCTCACAACCAATGACGCCGACACCGACACCAGAATTTTTCCAAAACGAGCTCTTCAACGCTATCACGCTAATAAATGCTCTGCTTTTTTTTTGCTACATGCAACCTTGCCGGGAGAGCAGTGCTCATATCTTAAGCAGTAGTGCTAATCATATTCAGGAAGATCCCAAGATGCTGCTTCGGCTACAGGTTCCATCGTAATGATTTATCCTCAGCCTTTAGTGATAGCTTGGCGCAAGAGAGAGCAGGCCAACGACGACAGTCAGCAAGCAGCAGTGACAGACGAATCAGTTCCGGCAGGCGGTAAACAGACCGTTTTGTTGACTGCCTCGTCGTTCGTGTTCTGACGAGTCTATGAATATAGATAGCTGCTCATGTTTCCACCTCATAAACACCGTTCATCGAGCCACATATACTGCTTCTATAGCTGGGACGCTAAAACATATCAAAAAGGACTCGTAAAAAAAAAGGACACGTTTTTTTTTGCACACACTTTAGTAGTCTAGGCAGATACCAAACACTGCTTTCGATTTGGCCTGTTCCGAAAAGAAACAAAACTGAACTGCGCCCAACTAACGTGTGACGGCGTGTAACGCTACGCGAAAGGCACTAAATGGGCGTACGGTCTCTTTATGCGTTGCGACTAGCGCTAACAACACAGTTGGTGAGCGTGGGCGGGTGAACTGGGGAGCCTCTTATTCTTTATTTATGAAAGAGCGCACCCAGTGACGGGTTTGGGTGGGCAGAGCAATAAAGTAGGTATGAAAAGCTAAAGCGGATAGGTGGTAGTGGTGAGGTAGGAGTCGTGTGAATCCCAGCGGTTAGTCACGGTGGCGGCGCCGACTTGGTGGGATATACGGCAACGGCAGCTCTGCGTCTAAGTGTTATTTATAACGCGTGTCGAAACCCCACACTCCCACAGAGCCTTTGTCACGGCCCCGCCGGCGCACCGCCGGATACATTTCGGAGCATCGCCCTCCCGCTGTCTTCGAACTCACAGCCTCCGTGAGCCACACACCCTCTTCCGTGTTATCGTTCTGTCGTTCTTCATCAAACTTGAGCGTTTTGCACTAATGCCATGCAGCGTTGCAAAGACGTGCAACTGACGACGCACACATGAACGTGCAATGATAGAGAAAAGAAGTGATTATAACGTGGTCTTTCATGCAGGAAAGGACAGGAATTTAACGAACACCTGCATGACCCTAAAAATAAATAAAGAAAGCTTTGCCACGTGCTTTCTCTTACTGTAAGTAGGCACGCTTTACAGGCGTTAGAAAATTTTCAAAGCATGACATTTGTTCATTCGCTTGCATCCACTGCAATTATTTGGAAATAGGCTAAATGAAGTGAATTCCGTAGCGTTGTCATTATTGCATATATGGTGTGTCGTGCTTCATGAATGACTGAAAGTACGGGTATTTAAAAAATACCTCCACGTGCCTTAGGAAGCACAAAATGCTTTGTCGCACACAGACTATGTATGCAAGTATGCACGCTTTACAAGTGATAAGAACTTGTTAGGCATGATCGGCTGGTCCGATTACATCTGTTTTGATAACATTTTGCCAGGCCGATTTTAACAATTCGTAAAAGCTGTAACGCGCTTCAAAACGCAAAAAAAAGATTACCCTTTTCTGAAAAAAAAAAAACCTTCATGTTGCTTAAAAAGTTAAGAATGTTTTGCCACAAGTAGCTTTTGCATGCAGGTATGCACGCTTTACAGGCATTCAAAAACCTGTTCGGCCTGATCGTGTTTCATTTACATCTACTGCGATGGAATTACGTCAGCTTCAACAATTCAATGTGAAATTTGGTTATAGCATTTTCATGTTGTTCACCACTTGTAACAATTATCACCGATGAATATATTTTTCAAGTGAGCTCCAATCACGGAGGTGGTGCGAACTGGAAATAGTGGGACCGCATGCCACGAAGTAACCGGCCTATGACTGTATTTAGAACGTGTACTTGTGCATTGCGTCCTAGCGAAAGACTGGAATCGGGGAGACTCGCCTTCTTGCGAACGTGCGAAAATTGACGTCGCTAGAACTTTAGATTAAATGTATTACTATAAATCAACGCCAAGAGATAGAATAAAGAGGAAATGGAAAGTAAGTTATCCGGAATAAAAACTTTCGGTTTCCTATCCCAAAATGAGAGAAAAATTGGGGAGGAGGAAGTGAAAAAAAGTAAAGCACGCTTGTGGATGAGAAGCTTTAGCGGTTAGTAGGTACTCTTACATAACACAAATGTGCTTGCTGGGTTAACTTCCTTTGGTGGCACATTCACGTGGAATATAAAGTTTCAATAAACTTTGTGGACCTGTCTAAACTTACGGACTCCAGGAATCCCCACTTCGTTCATTGCACGCGAGCAAAATGAATGAAAGCTTCGTTGAAATTTATAGAAGAGGAATGAAAGCTTTGTTCAGGACAAGATAAAAAGCATCGAGGAAGAATGCACTCGTTAGGAAAATTCAAACATTGCGAAAGTTGGAAGGCAAACACGCTGTTGACTGACCGCGCGATGTAAGTGCCATTGGGGCCTTTCGAGACATTGTCGAAAGCACAGGTGAAAGTGCAATACGCCACACTGATGCCACTCGAAAACAGCGTTCCATGGAAGGCCGCTACCTGATATAAAACTCAACGCGTACCCATAAAAAAGCAACCGAAGAAATCTCGCATAGAATTGTCTTTCTTCTTGTTCGCGAATAAGGAATTACACACTCTACTTAGAGTCACAGCAAGTTTTGAGCATTCGTGGTCGTTGCAAAGTCAACACGTTTCCTTCGAGCGTGATGGAAGGAAAAGGTGTTTTGAAACAGAATCTTAGGATAAAGTGATATCAGATAAGTTGCCAGCGATACGTAATTTGCTATTGGTTGGCTTTCCTCAATTTAGTGTCCAGAACAAGAGCACGCTGTCATGTGGAACTTAGACACTCGGCTAAAACAAGTCAATTATAACAAGGTACTGACTCGTTGGTTCTAGGGCAGCAAACTCACTCCTAAATCGACTCACTCTGGCTTCTTAAAGCGACGCGCGAGTTTGAGCTTGAGAAAATTTTGGTTGATAGAAAATATCAAGGCAGATTCACACTGTAGAGGTGCCAAGCGTGGAGAAAGTGCGGATAGGGGCAACCTTCTTTGTTTGTTTTCGGTTTTCTCTTTCTATTCATCTCTTTTCTTCTTTTACACTTTTCCAGATTTTTTCATCTTTTACCTCTCATCAATTATATTTGTTTCTATTTTGCTGTTTTTATTCCTCTTCTTCCCTTCTTTTCTATATACTGCGTGCTTCCTTTTTTCTTCAATTTTCATGTGTAGCTTTGGCTGCGTCATGCCACTCAACGACAGCATGCAACGACATATAGGAGCCCGGGCTCCTCAAGTGCTTCACACCTAATATTATCATCAAGACACTCGAAGAACAAGAAGAAGAATAGTTCTCCTTGGAGTGAGCACGTGGTCAATATATCACAGTTGGTTATGCCGTACGTAGGTGCGCCTGCGTTACGATAAGTGACGATGACAGCATACGACATCATACGAGAGCCCAGGTTTATAAAGGGCTCCACACCTAAAATCTCGGAAACTCATCCGCACTGAGCTTGGCTGGATGTAATTCCAGTGAACTGCGGTGCAACAACAGTAATAATTGTGGGCATGAGTCAGGGTGAGCAGAGTTGAAGGGGTTCCGTCAGTACGAGGGGACCCGACTGGCTAGCATTCTGGTCAGCTTGAGTGCGGCTAGGCTTGGATCTGTACCTTATTTTTCGTAAGTGAGCCTTAGCGATTTCTGTTTATTTTGTTGCACTGCTAGGAAAACAAGTGTTGTACACATGTTCTGTCCTAAAAAGCATCAGAGTACTTCTTTGCACAGTGGCGTAAGCGTTGCGTTGAACACGGAGCGTGCTCGCTGAAAGATAAGCTTGGCCAGAGTCCCTATGAGCCCTTCATCGCTTTCCAAACGCGCCGTGCAGATGAGAAAAACTTAGTAGCAACCGGCAGCGGTGTGTGATTCTCATTTATTATTTGCACTTCCTGTGTAAAGTACGTCGAAGAACGGTGTTGTACAACCCTGCATAGAATCGATCCTAAAACATTCAATCCTCGAAGTACTCTCGTTTCCGCTGTAACTGTCTGCGAAGATTGCTGGAGAACCTCACATAAGACAAGATACTTCACCTTATTTGTCCGCTCTGCTCACTGTTTGAACAAAGTTCCGCATACCTCTCAATTTTCTCGGCTATTTACATCTGCATTTTTTGATCAGGCTGTGCATGCATTTCACGTTAACGTGTCACGCATGAGAGGGAAATGGAAGTTTCATTAAAATAATACCTCTGAGCTGACCTTGATGATAATTGTGGAACGATCACTTGCGATGCCACAAAACTCAAACGTGACTGATATTTGTATAGTGTATATTGAAGGAACACGGTATCTTAGTTCCAACACGTACGTTATGCGCTACAAGTGTCGGCAAACAACAAGCCCAGTGCGAGATTTCTTTAAGAGAACAGTGTCTTTTTATCTTTAAGAGAACAGTGTCTGTTTAACGTTCATCTGAGTAGTTAAAGTACGTGAGAAGGCTGTGCAACAGTAGCATTATAAGATATTTCCATTAAAAACAAAGCTCGAACCACGTGATTCGCGTCCTATCTTTATGCCGTACATTTGTGCGTCTGGTTAACCTCCGTGCCTTTCCTTGCATCTTTATCTCTCTCTCTCTCTTAAGCTACTCTAACTAGCCCAAAAACGTGTGTAGTTCATCCGCGACAATACATAAATGTTTTTTGTTATGGCCGTCTCTTCTGTACTAAACCCCTGCGCATAAAACTTGGTAACAGAGAATGGCATCGTGGGATGTTATTACGTGTACTTGAAACAAAAGTTATATTCACACATTGCATTCTGCCGAGCGTACTCTTACAAAGAGGTTTAGTCAAAAAAAGACGGCTATAACAAAAACCATTATGTACGGTCACTGTGAAATAAACTTGTTCTTGGGCTCGTTGAAGCAGCGGAATGTACGGCACAAATATAGAACGCGAATTTGTGATCTGAGCTTCGTTCTTAAATGGAAATATTTAATAGTGCTAATCTTGCATAGCCTTCTCACGTTCTCTAACTACTAGGATGAACGTTAAACAGACACTGTCCTCTTGGAGAATTTTCACACGGGGATTGTTGGTTGCCGACACATTTAGTGCATAACGTACGTGTTAGAACTGCAGATACCATGTTCTTTCAATCTACGATATAAAAATTTTAAGTCTACGCTATTTCTGATCGGAAAGCTAAGAAGTACTATACCGAGAAAGCTTTATTAGGCGCACCCAAAGAAAAAAAACGTTATTGAAGTTTAACTTCACCCGCAATCGCTTGCACTCTGCAAGCGTTAACAAGAAAACATTTATCTCTGAACGCAGCAAAATTTTATATTTACGCTGTATCTTATGTCACTTCAGTGCTTACAATCACTTTTTTTACGAATCAGTTACGAAACGACAATTCATTCGTAAATAAGATACCGCAGTAGGTGCCGCACGACGTGCTGATGGCGTTCCAAACCGAGACATAAATATGTCGCACTCAACTTTCATTAACCGCGTGCATTCACCCCTCCTATGGCGCATATAAATAAGCTGAACAGCAAGTACGGTTTGCAAACAGGACATACTCCAGCGATCAATCTAAGGACGCATGTAACTTAGAAGCGAGGCGGTTTGGGCTAGTTGGTATGACACGATGATTGTTAGAGCACGATATCGGAAAGATTGTCAATTGATCAGAACGATCAGATCAGATTATCTTTTTGTCGTCGTCCTGATCTCGCGCTATAACAATCTTCATGATAGGGGACGCAATCCAGCGCTTTGAAGTGAACGTGAACACGGACTGCACATTCAGCAGATTGAAAAAATTTCGCGGAAACACGCATTCCATCTATTGGTGGAACGCGTGTCCGTCATTTACTTGGACACTACCGTGTCCAAGTGAATGGCGTTTTGCGAGAAGCCACTGAACAAATACACCTCCGTACCTAGCGAACACACCTGTGACCTGAAAGGACACTGTTGAAGCCACGAAGAGGCATCCGAACACATGGTGAAATTAGCCGCCCATTATATTTACAATCACGCTGCTTACAACGTAGTTCATTCGTAATGACCTATACGGCGAAATCACTACTGGTGTGACTTTGAAGAAACACACACATGTATTCCAGTTCAGGCGAGCGTAACACGCGTCTTAGGGTAGGAAAGATCGATGTCGTCTGCACGCGCCCTAGCAACCGGACGTCCTAGAAGGAAAATGGCCGCTGTAGCTCAATGTTGCCCGCGTGCAGCCTACCTTTGAGGTGTTTCGAAATTCACCAGTGACTCTAGGAAGTGTGGCAGCTTGGTCTAGTTCGTATGATATGATGATAGTATAGCGCGAGAACAGAACGATGACGCAGAGACAAGAAGGACACGCGTCGATGACGCAGAGACAAGAAGGACACGCGTCCTTCGTGTCCTTCTTGTCTCTGCGTCGCCGTTCTGTTCTCGCGTAATAACTATCGACTCCAGGAAAACTAATGATCAAATGTTACACGCGCTTTCTCGAATGCTAGCAGCGTTACAGCGCAGCACTTAGGTATGACAGCCGCATTTTCATCTTCATGCTCTTCATGTTTCCATATGCCCCCCTCCTGAAATCTCGGAGTCTTGCCTTCTTATTCACTTTTGACAAGTGATGCTTTTCACTCTTCTGTAGAAACAGTTGTGGGAAATCTCGGTGCGACGAGGGAATTTAACCATTCGCGTGATTTGCTGACCAACCATAAATTTTTTAGAGTCAATGCTTGAGCTTTTGACAATCCCCTGAAAAATTCTGAATGAAAGTCTCGGGCGACCCTTCTTGTATATCACAGAATCTCATGGCATCGTAATAAAAAAACCCGGCGTTGTTTAGCGTCAAGAAATGAGGTCCTAGAAAAATCACCCGTCACATAAGTTTACGTGTTGGCGTTTTCCAATAAAAAATGCTCCGTCGAACATCGGCTTGTCGGTAATCCATCTTTTCTGATATTGAAGGCAAGATTGGAGATGACATAGTTCATAATCTACCTTGAAAAAGCAATGGATAAGGGGTACATGTTTTTGTGTATTGCATTATCAAGAAAAATTCCCTTTTGAAGTCAGCACTTTTCTTTGTTCTCTTATTTGTCCATTGTCCTCTCTTGCGTCGTTTGTTGAATGTTTCAGATATCACGATGTCATCTTTTATGACACGAAAGTGGTTTATGCCAGGATTCACTAAGACTTCATTGACGTACTTTGGTCATGCAAAGGACATCAAAAAACACACACTGTCGCAAGACAAATAAAAACGTTCTGTCAATGGGAGTCGAAGCCACGAAATCTTGGTATAGGTGACATAGGTTTTTAGGTGGGTTGTCATGTCACGTTGCCACGTGTCATCGTTACGTATTGGCAAGTGCATGACCTTCGTTGTTGCTTGCGCCAACTGCATTGCTGCGCTCTTAAGCACGTAGATAAATGTCGAAATCTTGGCATGGAGGCACAGATATGAATAATAACTACACAGTTCAATATAAATAAATATATAAATAAATAAATAGCCACAATTTGACTGATATATGAATACTTTCGTCTCAGATGGCTCGAAACTGTAAGTCAGCTTTTTTTACAATAAATTTATTTATAGTTAACAGGAAGCTGCTTCTCCATGAGTTGATGAATAAATTACATACTGATATTAGCGCTACAGAAAACGCCCACATTTGGGAGGCAAGTGACAGACACGCGTGATAAATAACTCATTTATTGCAAAGGCTGCAATGAAATAGAGGCACATTGGTGCACACTAGTGCCCTGTAGACATTTTTTTTTGCATTACTCTGTTAAGCAACACGTTGTGCGAATGAATGAGTAACTTTATTGAAAGCAAGTCTGGCAGTTACCTTTGGTTGAGGGGGGGAGAAGTGATGAACATTTGTCCTGTCCCACCAACCATCCATGATGATAGATGTGCCTCAGGTGACGGCTCGAAATCATTGGACCTGGGCGGCATCTGTGCAGATGTGCCTCAGGTGACGGCTCGAAATCATTGGACCTGGGCGGCATCTGTGCAGATGTGCCTCAGGTGACGGCTCGAAATCATTGGACCTGGGCGGCAGCTGTGCAGATGTGCCTCAGGTGACGGCTCGAAATCATTGGACCTGGGCGGCATCTGTGCAGATTGTTATGCCAGCGAGTCCTCGTCAAACGTCCGTGCCTCTGAAAAAGGCAATCTGGGTCAAGGCCAGCCCGCAGTCTGCCTGGCGCGAACGGCGTAAACACGCGCGGCGCGTCTCTGGCCCACGTGCATTGAGTCAGCTCCGCACGTGACAGCGAGCCGGCGTTCTCGTGTCTGGTGGTCTGACGCATGGCGCGGCGACCCCCCATTGGAGGAATCTGCCCTGACGACCAGCGGCGCTTCTGATTGGACATTTTGGTTGGACCCGGTGTAAATAAAAGAAGCCCTGCGGCGCGTCGCGATCGGCGGTCCTATGTGAGTGAGAGGAGGCCCCGTGTCGGAGAGCCGGCATGTGTGTGAGTCGGCGGTCTTAGGCGAAAAGCTTACCTATGTGTTAGAGAGGAGAGCTCGGCTCTTCAAGTCTCTGTCGGCCCCAGTGCCGAAATTGTAACGCTTCTGTATATATTCTGTACATAAACCTTGCTTAACTCACCGTAGTCTCGTCCGCTCGTCTTATCAGCTCTGCGCAGAAGCAGTCGCGAGCTGAGAAACATACGCTACCAAACGGCTGGTGACCTTCCCGGCGGAGTTGGAAGCAGTGGCGCCATCGGGACCGTGTTGGCGTCGCCGTCTTTCGCAACAGTGGTGGCTTCGGCGGGATCGGCCCGTCGTTCGCAACAGTGGTTGGCAGCTGCGGGATCGGCCGGCGTCAGCGACATCGATGCGGTGAGTGCCTGATGTTTTCCCCTCAGTTCACCAGACTACTCTAGCTCAGGTTGTAGTAGTTTAGAGAAGGGCTGTGTGAAGCATTAGAGTGAGCTTTGATCGTTTCAAGCAAAGTCGAAGAGCTTTGAAACCAAAGTTAATGCGGAGGGGGTAAACACGGGAGAGTGAAAAATTGCTTGCGCGTCTTGCTAGTTGACTTATAGTGGGTACGGCAAGTAAATTCTTAACAGGGGCAAACAGCAAGAGGCTAGTGTGAACGATGGAGAACCTTAAAGTGAAGGAACTCATCGAAATTTGTGAGGAACTCGGCATTACTTTGGGCCGTGCGAAACGAAAGCAAGCGATCCTTGAGATCATGAAGGATGAGGGAGTGTCGGCTGAGGAAGTCGATGAGGCCTGGATGGATATTAAAACACGCCGCGAGGAGGCTGAAAGGCGAGAAGCTCGCGAAGAAGCTGAAAGGCGCGAACGTCGCGAGGAGGCCGAGAGACAGGAGCGCCTTGAGTTGAAACGGATAGAATTGGCAATACTACAGTGTTCGCAGGCGCCTAGCGTAGCTTCTCCGACGATTCAGGTGAGCGGTTTTAGAATTCGGGACCAACTGCCACCGTTCGTAGTAGGCGAGGACATGGCGAAGTACCTCGTCAAGTTTGAACACGTCTGTGAGCGAAACGCTTTGGAGCGGTCTCTTTGGGCGCAGAACCTGATAGCTCTTCTTCCCGGCGAAGTGTCCGACGCGATAACTTGCTTGTCGAGGGAAGTGTTTGAGAGCTATGACGAGGTGAAGGAAGTGCTCTTAAGACGTTATAAGTTGTCACCCGAGGCTTTCAGGCAAAGGTTCCGGTATGCTGAAAAGGGGAATGAGTCACACGTTGACTTCGCGTTTCGTCTTAAAGCCGATTTAATCGAATGGCTCAAGGGCGAAGGTGTTTATGACGACCGCGATAAAGTGGTGGGATGCATTGCATTGGAGCAATTCTACCGCTGCATCGAGGATAATGTCAGACTTTGGCTGCAGGACAGACTTGGGGAAGTACAGCTAAACAAGGCAGCAGAGTTAGCTGAGGAGTATTATACTCGTCGAAAGTTGCATAGCAGGGCAGTGCGCGTTGAAAAAGATGAAAGGAAAGAGGGCTTTTCAAGGAAACCTGATCAACGGAAACCCGTTCCGCACCGTAATTTCAAGAAGAACCCGTCTCTTACGAAGGACAGTGTAGGGGAAGGGCAAACAGAAGCGGAGAAATCGAGTGAGGTTTCTACCACACAGGCATTTGAATCGGAAAACAAACGGAAGCCGCGAATCTGCTACAACTGCAAAAAGGAAGGGCACATCGCGAGAAACTGTCAGGAAAAGTTTGCCTTCGCAACGATCCGAGAATCAGAAAAAAACATGCGGTTGTTGGAGCCGTATCTCCAAGAAATTAGGGTGAATGAAAAAACGTGCCGAGCACTTAGAGACTCAGCGGCAACCATGGATGTTGTCCATCCTTCATTGGTGTCTCCTGATGATTTCACAGGAGAATGCGCGTGGATCAGGCAAGTCGCCGAGGAGCAGAGTGTTCGCTTACCAATCGCCACGGTTGTCATTGAAGGCCCGTTCGGTAAGCTTTGCACCGAAGCGGCTGTGTCTGCCGCGCTAAATGATCGTTTTTCTTATCTTTTCTCCAACAACTCGGAGCAGCTTCTCAAAGAGCAGGGCAAATCATTCTTCCCCAACTTAGCGTGCATGGCTCTCACGCGATCGCAAGCGCGAAAGCTTTCGCGGAAGCTGGACCTGGTTCCATGCGGTGAACTCTCAAGTGACCTTGTCGGCGGGTCGACGGAACCCCAGAAAGGAAAGTTTCCGCATGAGTCATGTGAGCAGTCACGCGAGCGGCCCGTCGCCGACGCGGCCGGCGCGGTATGCGCTGGGGGAGACGACGTGGCGCCATTGAGTCAGAGCGAGAGGGTTGCAACGCTCTCGCCTGTAGCGGAAAGTTGGAGCGAGCTGCCGAGAGTTGATCGAGAGACGCTCATTCGAGAGCAGCGTGAGGATCTCTCGATTGAAGCGCTAGTGGAAAGCCAAATTGAAGCGCTAGTGGAAAGCCAAATTGAAGCGCTAGTGGAAAGCCAGAAAAACGCGGCAAAAGTGCTGTCGAAGGAGCACTACGAGAAATCGGGGAAGAAGCGCGCTTTTGAAGTTGATAATCAGGTAATGCGGCTGCAGCCATCCAAAAGGAACAAGCTTGAGGTTGATTGGGAAGGGCCCGCCAACGTATTATCGAAGCCTTGCGATTCAAATTATGAAGTGAAATTAGGAAGGCGGCCGGACAAAATTAACAACTTGATGAAACCATACGTTCAACATCAAGCGGTCGTAAATCTGCTGTTGAATGCTTCAGTGGAAGAGGAAGCAGAAAATTTGAGTTCTAGTGAGGTAATTGAAGGGGGATCGAAAGTAATCCGGGAACAGATAAACCTAGAGCCTAGCTTAAGCGAAGGAGGACCTGAGAAAGAGGACCTGAGAAAGATTGGTTCCGAGTTTGAAGACGCGTTTTCGGACCGCCCCGGAAACACGAGGGGGATCGAACACGATATCGAGCTAAGCGGTGAGGAGTCAATCCGTAGCAAGCCGTATCGTTGTTCCCCTGTGCAACGTCGAAAGTGTGAGCCGCTCTTGGTGCCGCATAGGTATCGTCGCCTAAAAGTGGCCGGTTACTGAGGTGGAGCATGTTGCTCCACAGCGCAACTTTGATGTTCGCTATAAAAAAAAAGGAAAGCTAAACGCTAATGCAGGTGCATTGAGCAGGGCGTTCTAGCTAGTACCTTCTCAACCTTTGGGTTTCTCGTTGGCGATTCGGGGCAAAATTTTGACCTCATCACGACCTGGGCTGGGCGCTCTCGTTCAGAGTGATCTCAAGGGGCCAACTTTATGTGGTATTCTAATTCGTTACGTTGTTGTACGTGGGAAAAAAAATTGAGTTGTCATTTTAAGGGTCTTTTGTCCCACATGTGCCTCTTGATGTAGAGGGAACAAAATTCCGATAAACACGTAGATAGGTATATGTTGTACTATATTTTGTCTGGTGTTCTGTCGGGTGACCGAGGGCACTTGCTTGTGTCGTGTGTTGTCTGTTGTCGAACCGTTCTTAGCAAGTTGCAGAACCATCGACAAGTGCTGAAGCCGAAGATGGTCAGAAGAGACGAGTGAAGCTGGTCGACAAGTTGTGGCGACAAGCCAGTGGAGCTGGGATCCGTCGTCAAGAATGGGCTGTATTCCCGGAACAGTCTGGAGCTGTATTCTCCCCATGGCCCTGGCGGCGAACCTGGAGGGACCTGGCGAACGAGCGCACCTGACATCCGAGCCCCGTGGAAGCAGCTCGTCTTTCCGGTGCATTGTCTGGCGGCGGGGGTGCTGTTATGCCAGCGAGTCCTCGTCAAACGTCCGTGCCTCTGAAAAAGGCAATCTGGGTCAAGGCCAGCCCGCAGTCTGCCTGGCGCGAACGGCGTAAACACGCGCGGCGCGTCTCTGGCCCACGTGCATTGAGTCAGCTCCGCACGTGACAGCGAGCCGGCGTTCTCGTGTCTGGTGGTCTGACGCATGGCGCGGCGACCCCCCATTGGAGGAATCTGCCCTGACGACCAGCGGCGCTTCTGATTGGACATTTTGGTTGGACCCGGTGTAAATAAAAGAAGCCCTGCGGCGCGTCGCGATCGGCGGTCCTATGTGAGTGAGAGGAGGCCCCGTGTCGGAGAGCCGGCATGTGTGTGAGTCGGCGGTCTTAGGCGAAAAGCTGACCTATGTGTTAGAGAGGAGAGCTCGGCTCTTCAAGTCTCTGTCGGCCCCAGTGCCGAAATTGTAACGCTTCTGTATATATTCTGTACATAAACCTTGCTTAACTCACCGTAGTCTCGTCCGCTCGTCTTATCAGCTCTGCGCAGAAGCAGTCGCGAGCTGAGAAACATACGCTACCAAACGGCTGGTGACCTTCCCGGCGGAGTTGGAAGCAGTGGCGCCATCGGGACCATGTTGGCGTCGCCGTCTTTCGCAACAGTGGTGGCTTCGGCGGGATCGGCCCGTCGTTCGCAACAAGATGTTCCTCAGGTGACGGCTCGAAATCATTGGACCTGGGCGGCATCTTAGGTTTGCTGGACGGCCCAAACCTGGTCGGCCAGCTCTTTGACGGCCATTGTTTTACAACGCTTGAGTGACTTCGACGGTACGTTTTCCATTTTAATGAGGCATCTATTACTTGTGGCTGTGAGAGCAGACAGAGTGTTATTTATCAGGTGCCTAAGCTGATGTCACAAACATGAAGTCCGAGCTCCTCTGTCTCTTTGTCCTTCGCGGACGCTAATCGCACTGTCAACTATATGCCCCCCCCCCCACTGCTCCTTTAACAATAAAGGCGTTGCCGTCGAGCGGTTTACCTGCTTGAGATGGCGTTGACAGCGTTCATGTGAGCTGCCCTCAAATGGTATTTAGAAATCGTCTCTTTACATCCGTTAACAAGGAGGGGGAAATACATAAGATCGCACCTAATTACTTCAAAAGAACTGACGTAATGCGCTTATTACGGAGTAGGAAAGTCATCATGACGAACAAAGACATGGCTGACATAAAGTAATGACGGGTTGCTATATAAACAGCCTTGCAATGATGGCGATTTGGCGGTGATTCACAGTAGTCATAGTAGTTCGCAGGTGGTCGGCGCAGGAGTGTAACTCAGCTGATGCTGGTTCCGAGGCAAAGAACTCGCCTTCTAAGTGAAGTGTCGTGCCGAATACAAGCTCTGCGGTTGAGCACTGTGCGGCTTTTTTCCCCGCGGTGCGGGGACCAAGTAGAACCAAAAACAGGCGCTCTGTCAATGGAGTCACTGAGACTTACTTGCGCGCGCAGTGATGCCTTCAGTTGATAGTGGACGCGTTCTTCCACGCTGTTCGAACTGAGACGGTGAGCTGTAGTTTGTATGTGTGTTACACATAGATGGCGGGAGAGAGTCAGAAAGAAGGCTGATTAAAATCGTCTCGATCGGTTTGTCGTTATGATGTGTGGCACACCATAACGAGCGGTCTATAGGTGTGCACGAGAGCCTATGCAAGACGCCTTAATAAAGGTAACACGCCAAGCACGCACAGACCGAGCATGACTTGTCACCCTTATTCAGATTAGGCAAGGGCTCCTAGTTTCTCTACAAATAAAGAAACCCAACGTCTACATTGCCCCGTCAACTGTTGGATATTTCTTTGCAACAAGAAATACAACAGCAGAATTGTATACGTCCATTTAATTGCCTTTAGTCACCTAAATTAAAAGATATGGACGACTTTAGAAGATAGTTGCTATTAGACGTTTGATAACTGGTCCCTCGAGCAGTTAATCAGATAGGCAGATGACTTCAAGGAGCGAATCAGAGAATGTGCGAGGTCTGTTCCGTATTGTATGTGTTTAGACCTGCAGCATTCGTTTGGCTCCAAGTGCCAGGAACAGTGAGTTGATGGATGTATGACTTTCCATTGTGACCATCTAACAATAAAGTGTTTCGCAACGGGGCGGCTTTACGCTCTCCCATAGTAAGAGTACCCTCGTACTCTAAATCGTTACCCCCCCCCCCTCTGTTTTAATTAAACAGTTATCTGAGCTGAAATTCAGATCCGAGTTCTTGAAGCCTTCGTTTCGAGGCCCATCGGACAGCGTTGCGCTCGCCCATAGTATGGTACGAAGTACTCTAAATCGTTACCCAATTTTTCTCAATGCATGAGGCCCACGGAATGGCTTTATGTTATCCCATAGTAGAGTAACAAGTACTTTATATATTAACCACTTTTTAAATGCGAAGCATTTCTCAGAGAACTTCGGCAACTTTGAGTCTATCTATCTATCTATCTATCTATCTATCTATCTATCTATCTATCTATCTATCTATCTATCTATCTATCTATCTATCTATCTGTCTGTCTGTCTGTCTGTCTGTCTGTCTGTCTGTCTGTCTGTCTGTCTGTCTGTCTGTCTGTCTGTCTGTCTATCTATCTATCTATCTATCTATCTGTCTATCTATCTATCTATCTATCTATCTATCTATCTATCTATCTATCTGTCCGCCTACGACCTTTAGCTCTTCTGGCCAATTCGATAATTTTATCGATACCAAACTTGGTGTGGCATAACATGACTGTATGAAAAACATATTTGACTAGTCACAGCATGGAAATTATGACGTGTATGCCGTTAATGTCATGATTTATATATCACAGTCCTGCAGCTCTTGCGGTGGTTTCGTTCCCATGGCATGTTGCAAAACTAGTATGGTGTGACATTATTGCATGACGAACACAAGCGACCGACCCTAACTTGAATATCATGACATACTTGTCATGTAACAACATGACTACATGCCACATTCATGATGAGCACGCCGCCGTTTCGCTAGTGGCACCTATACCAAATTTGGTACTACGGTACGTGAATTGATTACGAAGGTATGAGACTGGTGCAAACATGACAATCATGAGATGCATGTCATGTAACAACATGACTAGATTCCACGTTCATGATGCACTCGTGGCCGTTTCGTTAGCCTCACTTATACCAAATTTGGTATTACGGGACCTGAATGTATGACGAAGGTATGCTACTGGTCAAACACGATAAGCATGAGATGCGTGTCATGTAACAACATGACTACATGCTAGGCTTTTGATGCGTTCGTGGCCGTTTGGCTAGCTTCACATGTACCAAACTCGGTATTACGCCACGCGAATGGACGAAATATGTGACTGACACATCCAAACATTATAATCACGTGTCATGTAACAACATGACTACATGCCACTCTCATGACGCGCTCGCGGCTGTTTTGCTAGCTTCACGTATGCCAAATTTGGTATTACGTGACGTCAATGCGTGACGAAGGTAGGTGATTGGTGCGAACATGATAATCATGAGACGCGTGTCATGTGAGAACGTGACTACATGCCAAAGTCAACGCGCCAATACATTTCGACGTGAAGCGGTGCACGTGCTCGGCGGCGTTCATTTCGTCGCGTCACGCCGGCGTTGCCGCGCCAGTCACCGATCCTGCCATATATTCGGAGGCACGCGCCGCACTGCGTTGCTTTGACACATGCGCGTTTCAGCACGTCCGGTGTCCCTCCATCCCGAAAAGAGGGAGACGCAGTGTTGTCTGGGTAACGCATCGGTGCCAATTGCACCATGTCGTATTTCGGGCCGGTTGCCGTCGGGCCGCGCCGAAGGACGCTGGTCGCGCCGTTTGCGCGTGGCGTCAGACTATAGAGTGCTCGCGTTTCGCTAACGCAGCGCCGCTGTGGCCAGCATGCGCGCGCGTCGACGCTACATTGGAGTATTTCGGGCCGTTCATGATGTGCTCACGGCCGTTGTGCTAGTTCCACATATACCTAATATGGTATCACTTGACGTGAATAGATGACTAAGGTAAACGAGACATCGAAACATGATAATCCTGACACGCGTGTCATGTAAGAACATGGCAACATACCACGCTCATTGCGTGCTTGTGGTAGATTCGCTAGCTTCACATATTCTCATTTGGTATCACGTGACGTGAATAGATGAGGAAGGTAAACGACACATCTAAACATAATAATCATGAGACGGAAGTTACGTACGGCATTATTTACCTCCACCTCGTAACGTTGTGCTGATTTTAAAGTGACATATCAACTTTTCTCATTCGTGCTTCGCATATCATTGATTCCCACTGTATGTGACATCTGCCAATTTTTCTAACACGCAGTCGAGTGCGTGAAGTGGTCTGAAGCATTCACAATATATTCTGAACAGAAAGCAAGGCTTGAGCACAGGTGTGTATCTCTGGGTCACTGTTGTCCCATGGTATAGTACCGAGTACTCCAAATCGTTCACAACTTTTCGCAAACACAAGCAAGACGATGCGCATTGGAACCTTCCCCGGCGATCTTCCAGGTGGAGCTCAGTATGTGGAAGCTGTCAGAGCTCTCGGACTTATCTTTGCGCAAGGCTACATTGCAAATGAAACATGGGAAGGTAAAAAAGCAAATCAAGGTAGGTGATAAAGTGCGCTTCGGTATACAAGCTGTCACTTGCTGCAAGGCCAGGCACGACGAAGACGCCGATGTGCGCGTATACTTACTACATCGCACACATTGCGCTGCTGCCGAGCAGTTCAGCACGGCACCTCAGGACGGTCATCGGAGCATCATTATGGAAACATAAACCTGGCGAGGTGAAAAGTAGTTGTCTTAATCTGCACGCATAACTTGGTGGTCTGCGTATATTGTATATTAAGATCTTCATTACCGCTCTGGCAGCAAAAACAATCTTGTTCGCTGATCAGGATTACCCAGGAAAGAACGTTCTGGGGTACTGCACATATACTCGAAAATAACACGTTTACGACATCATATGTAGAGTGGACTGCAAGCTGAGAGACCACAAGAGTTATACAAGACTTGATAAGCACACACTGAATCAGAAAATGAAGAGATAAAAGCTTGAAGAACTAGTCACAAAGTATTTAGACTACATGCTTATATACACTAGAAGGTAAATATAAAGAGAAAAGAACCCGAGCAGATCGTAGACCTGAAGAAATGCCAAAGCCATGTTCCATTGGGAACCATATTTGTGGACTGTAAAAATATACTCGACCTTAGACGCCCGCGGAAAAGAAAATCAGCAAGGGGTGCTATTCGATCTGTATAGGTTATTTAGCCAGAGCGGCATAGCCAAGCCTAAAAGAGTGGCATGCCAGCCTTGTATATATAATGTGCCTGTTGAAAAGAACTTCTGCAAACATGTACGTTGACACGTAGAAAAACAAAAGATTTATTAAGGTGCACCAATATTGCTTCTACAACTAGAGTGTCTGCTACGAATGAAGCAATTTTAAAGGGGTTACATGACATTTTACTCGTTTATATTGGAATAGTCACACTAGTAGAGTATGACGCTTGGTGAATCATGTACCGCCAAAAAACATTTAGCATTTGGTTATTTACGAGAGGATGTACACGGCTTTGTCGGATGCTTCGAGCGCTTCCTGTTTCTAGCAGCACATTTGTAGGGAATGTGCTGCAAGTTACGTGGGTGGAGAAAGGCGTAAGGAGTTTCGTCACTTCCTCAGTGTGTGTCGACCCTTTCTCTGGCTCTTCCAACACGCGGCTTACCTTAGGTGTCATGGAGAGCACATGGCAACGCAAACAGCGATATCCCACGGAGGTGGCTACCGCAGCTATGCTGCTCTCGATTATTAAATCAGTCAACGGCCGTAGACATTTGATATATGGCTCAGTAGGGAGGATATATGACTTCACTTTAGAGAGGAGAACGTGTGATTTCTACCGGATTATCAAAATTATTGGAACTTCCAGGTCACGTGCTGGGCTACAATGTTTGCCTCCTCGATTGTTCTCTGGAGCCTCGATTTCTCATCAGCAGCATTCTCCGACTGTGCTCATAAAAGTGTTCCGGGGTCCCTTTAAAAAAGCATGTTATCGCCCAGATTATAGATGCTATTCCTTTCGGTGCGCATGCGGTGCCAGCGTAGTATAAATCTTCAGAGGCAGAAATAAATAAAAACTTGGAGAACACATGACCGTCACCTTACAAGATATACGCTATAGCTAAGCGCCGCCTTTTTTATTCGCCAGCTAAGCTTCGCTTTTTAGTGAGCATCTGAGCCATGTCGGGATGAATTGAACTTTTCTGCGCTTTAAACATCATTAGAAGGAATTCTACAATTATAGTCGCGAAGCGCCTTGTACTCCTTTAATAATCAGTTTATAAATTAGCGAAGTACCCACGACATGTTCTCAAATGCATGGAGTGACTTTGAGAGAGTGAGTACAACAAGCATTTATTGGAGCCGTACGATTTCGTTTCTAGGGTAGAGCAAACAAAATAAATAAATAAAAAGAAAGAAAAGCAAGAAAGAAAAAAAGAAAGAAAGAAAGAAAGGCATGAGGAATGTAAACAGAGATAAAATAAACGCATAGAGAGACAGAAAGAAATAAAGATAGGAGAAAGAGGACGAGACAGAGAGCAAATCATAGCCATTATACGGTGTTGCAAGACTATGGGAAAGGAATGCGTGTGAGAGTCAGTAGGAGGCGAGAGGGGAGGTGAGAAGGTAAAGCGTAGCACATGCATGTATGCTGCAGTATAGCAAAAAGGAGGGAAAGAAATGTAGGCATGATAGCTATCAAGTTTTACGTCCAGAAACCACGACATGGTTACGAGAAACAGAGGGCTCCGGACATTTCGACCTCCTTGGTTCGTTAACGTGCTTCTAAATCTCTGCAAACTATCCTCAAACATTTGCCTTGTCTCCATCAAAAATGCGCTCACCGTGGCCGGGACTTGATTCCACGCCCTTCTTGTGAGCATAGGAGCACCTTACGTAACCGTTAATATCGCATGTCAGGTAGATAAGGGTTAGGAGGAGTCATGTCACGCTGAGGAAGAGAACGAGGCCGTCAGATCGCCGCTTCCACAGTTCTCTGACCCCTGTTGCGTAGAGGCTGCCACTAGTTTTCTCCCTTTACCCTTCCATTTGTCCTTGTCGACGCGCACTTAAGGGCTTTGCCATGAAGTGCCATCTTGTATACAAAAAATGGCAGCATATTCACGGAGTGAATGATGGGGAGTGGGGCGAAGCATTCGTCCGTCCATTCGTTCTTGCTTCCGTCCGTTCCTGCGTACGTTTGTGTAACTGTCCATGCATCCATCCACCCGTCCGTGCGTGCGTCAGTTCGTGCGTCCGTCCCTGCGTTCGTCCATGCATCCGCGCCTGCGTCCGTTCATGCGTCCACCCATGCATCTGTCTGTGTGTCCGTTCGTCCATCTATTCAGCACTCCAAGTACCACCATCTCACATCTTTTCATCATATATTCTCCATATAGAAGCACCGCCATCCAGCGGACATTTCAAGGACTAAACGGGAGGTGGCACATGCACACTTTCTTACGGCTTGCGCTTCGGGTTTACTTCCCACCTTTAACCACCTCGAGTTCATGGTATATACTACTTCACTGTATTCATGGCTATGCGGCCCAACGCTCGCTAAACCTTTCTAAAACCAAGGAGGTTACACCCAGCGAGTATAACGTAGCAACCCTTTCTTGTCAGATCGTGCTCAATGTACATTCCAATAGCTGCTAATGGGGATCGCAGCGTGCGGGTTACCTAAAGGCCGAATGCTCTTGTCTCTCATTCCCACTTAGCAGCCATTAACATGTGCATTGAGAACTATCTTTTATTGTTCAACAACGCACAGAAGAAATCTCTCACCGGAACCACCTTGGAAGTCAAAATCGTAAGGACTGCTATTTCGGGTATTTGCCACTGGTTGTTACGTACTACGAAAGACGCACAAGCCACGCCATAAGGAGCTTCGCCCCTAAAAGGCCACCCGAATCTTCCCACGGGGGGGAGGGGGGGAACTCGAGTAAATACGTCGTAGAGCGGTGGGGGTATCGCGTGAATGTTGCGTAATTGTGTATGGTTCGGGAATGCTAAATGGTTATTTCGTCTTTATTATTATCATATATTGAACGAAGGAGAAGCGTTACTTTCAACGAGTGGAAGATTGTGCCCCACTACTGGTTGATGGTATACTGTTGCTTCCATCACATCTTCTCGAGTCAAGCAAAGCGTAAAATCAGGCGAAAGGCAAGTAAAGACGCTCGATCCAGTGCCTACTTGTACGCGGTGGCCAGCGAACGGTTGGGCAGCACGAGCAGTTGGTTTTCTCTAGCCGACGCTGCCTGCATCGGCCTTGCGAGTAAAGAGAGAGGGGGAGGGGAGTGACAGTTGGCACGAGACACGAGACCAGTGCATGCACGGTGTGGTTGTCGACGATACCGTCGCCACCGTAGTTTCGACTAGGTGCGACTATAAAATGCTACCCATTTAAAAATCAGTGCTCCTGCAACTTAAGGGCCCAGCATTCGAGATGTTCTAATTCTGCAGAGCTCTCTTTTTGTCACGATTGGTTAAGGGCTTATGATTTCTCGGGAAATGACGAGGCCCGAACTCTGCATTGCGCTATGATTTATTCGATATCTCTCTCCAATTTGAAGTGCACCAACACCTGTATGGAACAATTTGTTTAGAGTCGGTGTTTAAATTTAAAGGTATAAAGAAACTTAGAAGATATCAGCGATGAGATGTGTAAAGTTCCGTCACTTGTATGGTTTATTAGTTAAGCGGATAAAATTAGTGTTCGAATCAGAGAAAGTACTAGGGCTCTTCCTTATCGCATATGTTTGTACTTACAGCGTGTTCGTCTTCTAGCACATATCCGTATTCCAATCATTAACGGTTTCATATGTGTAACTGTCCTTTTCTAACACACGTATTTGTGCGGCTGTGTGTGTGTGAACCATCAAACGTACATGTTCTATCCACGTCATCTCAACCAATGTTTAAGTAATTAAAGTTTGTTATGTCATCATGGTTATTGTATGTCTAAGAAGAAAATGTCATTATTCTCTGTGACAATAAATTTTTCTAAACAGGTTTGCGATGGCGCATAGTTATTGGGACAGCTCACTGCTTTCTCATAGTTGAGTACGAAGTACTCGAAATGTTAAACGTTTTTTTTAATGCACACAATTTTGTGCCGGGACAGAAAAGGCTCCTCCGTAATAGAGACCGTGTAGCGCTCTGAAGCGTTCACAATTTATTCTAAAGAAAAAAACTTCTCTGTAAAGTCAACCCCCTATTTTAGTATTACCTTCAAAGGATAATTGAATGGGCGAGTACGCGAAGGGCCATTCCCCGGTCTAGCATTGTAATGCGCATTATACCCTAAATCGTCTGTACCAGTTGCGCAAGCATTTCTTTTTCAAATGAGTGCGTAAACTGTGCTCCTCTCCACTGAGGTGATCATTGCTATAGATTATAACAACGAGCACGTACGCAGAATTTTTTTGCTTGGCCCTTTGGGGGGGGGGGGGGGGGTTATTTGCTAAAGGCTTTGGCTATTTAAAAAAAAAACACTTATTTCATTGTGTGAATGTTTATACGAAGTAGCTTAGGGCGGTTGCTGTGTCCGTCCTTTATTTTTTTCCACGGCGTCCACCTCCCACTGCGCAGGCATGCCTCCACCCCTTTCTCTCCTCTCATACTCTCCTCCATCTCTCCCGTTCCGTGACGTCAGCTCCGCCACAGACATGCACACGAGGAGGTTCTATACTATCTCCTCTGGAGTTAAGATGCGCCCTGATAAGTGACTCCGCTCTCCGCCATATTGGAGCAAAGTGTGGGATTGGGCTAGTCGGTAATGCATTAGTAAACTTCTCTGCGCGACAACTTCTATATTGCAAAAGGAAAGACTCGGAAGCAGATGACAAAGTGCGCTTCGTAGCTCCGCCCACGCAGTGGTTTTTGGAGACTGTGACATGCTTTTGTAAAGCAGTTAAAGATTTTACAAGGCCATGGTAACTTCGTGCGTTGCTTATGGCTGCACAAATTGCATCAAATGACGCCTGGGATCACTTTTCACGTGTAAGTGTTCTCGCTTCGTTCCCTGAGGATCGCCTGTTTTTTTCGCGTATGCTGTTAAATTAGAAACAATATAAATGGTGCGCATGCGTGTAATACATGCGTAATGCTCTGTGAAAGGCAACTTGAAGCTTTCAATGCTCGCTAACATGACGTTGTCCCTGAGTTTCAAGTTTATGAACACAGCACTTGCAATCTATGGCTGCATGTATCAAACATTCGTTACGAGTAGGACGTCTGAATGTCCTTTGAATCCCAAGTTTTCTTGTGTTTTCTTACAAAGCAAGACTGACAGCGTGCATGCATATTTTTTGGCGAGTAAATATCGAATTTGGTGCATGTTTACTGAGGAATTTGTGAACGTAGAGAATATTCTATGCCGTGATTATCCGTGTTACAGGTTTTCGAAAGACAGTGCGCTGCGTTCTGCCTGGGAACGTGTAGTTCGAAGAAATAGTTGGAGGGCTACGGACGGTGACCACCTCTGCTCCATTCACCTCTAAGAATGCTGCTTCGACAGAAAGGGGCAGACAACCAGACTGTGGCCTGGCAGTGCACCTTCAATTTTTTCTACTTTCCGAGCGCATCTGCAAAAACCTGTTAGTTTATACCTCCTTGACGTAGCTTCAATAGAATGTAGTCACGAAATAAGCAATTGCATCTGAAACAAGATGTGACACCTTTGAAACCCTTTCTATCTAGCCAAAGAAACCGAAACCAAAACGACGATAGACGAAGTTGCCAAAATGAATGAGTGGCATTATATCAAACATTGAGCTACCTCCTTTCTAGGCTATGAAGGCTGCGCTTGCCATGATAACACACGTCGCGAACGAAATATGATGAATATTATGTAGACCTAACGCCACTGCAATCGTTCTTATAAACGGTTCATTTGGGGTACGTCTCCTGGGGTTCGTCGGTTGCACGCGACATCGGTGCTTCGGTTTTGGTTCCGCCTGTAATATGGTTAGAATTCGATAACTCTAGAAAAAACTGGTGACTCCCAGTTTACTTAATTACCTCTCTTTTCTAACTTTACCATTACTTATTTCAACTTCCATATATATGTTCTCGGGTAATCTGCCGACACAAACACAAGTACATATATGAAAGAGGCGAGCAAATTTCGCGTTCCCCTTGATCTTGAGTATCTGCAGGCACATTTCTTAAAACACCCAATATAAACTACAGCCCGTTTGTACCGCAATAGTGCGCAAGCAAGCTCGATATACGAAGCATCCATCGACAACAGGTTGATCTGAAAGCGTTCAGCTGACAATGAGTGCATGAAATAATTTGTTTCATAAACAAGAAGAGGCATTTATTCGTTAGTGCAACCTAAAAGTTGTTTCCATCTGATTTTTTTTATCGTGGAACTTCAAACCGTCGCGCGCAACGCGCGTATTCTATTGCGGTCTATGTTGGTTTCGTCCTGTTTTTCCTCTGACAATATGGCGGCCGGCTGCTTCACATGCTCCCGTTGGCGGCGGCCAGAACTGTCACTCCAGAGGTTCTATAGAAACTCCTGGCATGCACATGACCTCCCACTCTCTTTCCTCTAGGAATCCTCTACTCTACGAAGAGGCGCGCGGGACAGGTGGTACGATAGGTGCATACTCTGCCAGGGGCGCCACGTTTAATCCGCGGCATAAAGCGACAGAACGACATTAAATAGACTTGTGGCTTCTCTCTGGCAGATAGAGCTAACCAGAGGTCAGTCAGCCAGTTCTCGTCGGGACGGGAAACAACGTCGCATCTCGGCCGCTCGATCTCCTTTGGTGGAGCCTGCCGAGTCGTTTCCCGAAGAGTGGGCGGGAAAAGAAAAGTTGACTGACCGGCCACGGCGAAGGGTGATGGCGCTGCCCATCAACGAAGTAATCACACTTGCCCAGCGTACACCGCGTCCCGTGAAGGTATAATCTCACCCATTTCCCCTATTTTGTGACAGTCGTATCCTGCCGTAGTTTGGTCAGCATGTAATGTCATTTTGTTCTTTCATGCCGCTGTAATGAAGAAGGTACTGATGCCTGTGCCACGCGGGCAGAGAAAATGGCATTTACCTTGTAATGCCTTCAGATTGAATGTAATCCACGCGTTGCCCCACAGATGAACGAAATGGCATTCACCTGAATGTCATTCGTCCCCTAACGCCATCGGCAGAACTCATTCGACTGAGAAATGCGTACTCTTGATGGGCCAGTTGATAAAGCAATTATATAAAATGACAGTTGATTCGACTGGAAGGAAACATTTCGCGTCTTTTACTTTCACTAATCAATTAAACAACTTCTTAAAAACGTCCCGCTAAAGTAAACCGGCCTGTTCACGTGAGCATGACAAAACACACGTGAAATTACCGACGCAGATAACTCACCGTAGCCGAAGGAAGCTTTGGGAAAAGCACCTTTGTCGCCGATAGGCAGTGCCACAGTCGATGTGGTGGGTGGAAAGGGAACTAGCGCTCTCAAAGGCGAAGAGGAGCATTCGGCGGGCTGCACCAAAGGGGGAGATCAAGCGGCAATAGTCGTAGTAACGTCTGTAGGGAACCCGAGACAACGCGAAGCTGTCCGAAGATTGCAAAATCGAATGCTGGGACAGCCAGCGTAAAACCTAAACAAATGCTTTTGTCGTGGCAGCAAACGAAACTGTGCGCGTTGGCGTTTTTCTGCATTGTTCGCTTGCAATCATGTGGATAAGTTTGCCATAGAGCTGAAATATTATCCTCGAGCGTACGTATTTGGGATACGACTTCGTACGCTCACAAGATCACTCGCAACTCGCCCTGTCCTTGAACAAAGCATCCAGCAGGCGCATAGCGCCTCGATAACGATGCAAGGTGAGCTGCCGTGCCATTGAGAGCTTAACAAGCTCACGTCTTTTTGGTACATGTAACAGTGACTGCACAACATGACGCAATATCTCGCGAAAGTGGCCGCGTTCCCAGAAAGAGCTAGAAAATACATATTTGCTCAGCTGTCGCTAGAATACGTCGCAAACACGCGTTGACCAACTTGCGTTTTTGTATCAGCTTCATACATGCGGCTGTTATAGCTTTATCCAAAATAAACTTTATTACGGCATGTTTTAGACTCGTTTTGGCAGTTGTCTGGGCCACTTTTCTAGCACCTCTAAATTTTATTTATTTAGAAGATTATTTATTTATAAATACTGCGAACCTCAAACAAGATCAAGACAGGAAAAGGGGGGTCCCAGCAGAATACAAAACCTAAATACAAACGCTACTAGTTGTACTACAATACGCTAGGTACCTAATTGTAAATATAAAGTAACCACAGATTATACAATATTAGGATCATTCCACTAGAAAGAAAAGTAACAGAAAGAAACAAAAGCCTTAGGTAAAAATAATAAATCAGGAATAACGTAAATAAGCCGCGTTATGTTAGTAAGGCTTCCTAGATAACTGTGATGAATCTCTTTAGTGAGTGGATGTTAGCAGTTGATGGATCTAGTTCGTTCAGTTCTGTTATGGCTTTAGGGAAGTAGGAGTAATTAAAGCAGTCAGAATGGTGTGTATGTCCAGTTAGTGTGATGGAGTGTCTGTTACGTGTAGGCCCACATGAGGTTACCTAAATAAATGTAGTGGTGTCAATGTTTGCTCGGTTGTGCAGTAATTGATTCACGAATGCGATGAGATGATGCATGAAACTTCTTCAACGGCATGCAGCTAGCCGGCATCAGATGAACGCGATTCTAGCCTGCTTCACGACGATCATAGTATATGTATTCACGTTTGACGCATGATCCGCCGCGGAGGTCTGGTGGCTAAGGTACTTGGCTGCTGACCCGCAGGTCGCGGGAACTAATCCCGGCAGCGGCTGCTGCATTACCGATTGAGGCGAAAATGATGTAGCTCCGTGTGCTTAGAGCTGGGCACACGTTAAAAAAATCCTGGGTGGTTGAAATATCCGGAGTCCCCTACTTCAGCGTCTCTCATAATCATATCCTTATTGAAAAAACGTCCACCATAGGAATGGTGGATTCCATCATCCACCATTTTGGTGGATTATGGTGGTGGAAATGTTGGTGGCACATGGTGTATGGTGGCTCATCGTGAAGCGGATGGTGGATGGCGTGCTCCAGCCAGCAGTGCTGGAGCGCGAATCAGCGTCAGAACCACCGTGACAAGCTGCCACTAAAGAAACAATAAAAAATAATTTTATAAAAAACGATGTATAAAGCACCCGTAAGGAAAAAAAGATGCGACAGCGCAGATTCTAACCTCCCACCTACAGATCACCAACTGAGCACACTTACCACTGCGCCACGCTGACAAATGGCAACATTGGTGTTAAAGAAGTAGTCAACTCCCAAACTCGCTGTTTAATTCAGTTTTGTTTGTCGCTTACTCGAGATGGACGAGATCTGCACCTGCTACTAACGTTTGCACATTTGATAAACACGACCAACTGCTGCCTGTAACGATTACCACTGTGATAATAGCTACATCGCTATGTTTTTGTTCCAATTTACAACCGCAAGCAAAATAACTCAGTTAACTGAGCAGCAGATAGAGTTTATCGGCGGTTACTGCCAAGTTTAATATCCGTTTCTCGCTCCTTCGAAAGGGCGTTATCTCTTCAGGCTTTATGGCACTTCTATGCTGATTCGAGAGATACGCCCTTTCACTTGATTGTGATGTTTTTCGCGCAACGCACAGCGCAGTCGTGCCAGCGCACCGCTGTTGTTCTGTCGTTAGGAACAACGACATGATGGCTTGGCCAAAACGAATTTAGTGCGCCAGAAACTATATGCTATCACATTGCTTCAGTAAGCATACAAAATGACGAGTCTGTGTTCTCGCATAAGACGCAGTGAAGTGCCGGCGAGTGCAACCGGTGGCTGTCGGTGAGGGGGGGCATCAATTTGGTGGAAGTGCTGCAAGTTCGTCACATTGACGTTTATCGCTACAATAAAAAAATTACACAATAAAAAAAGGCTTCAGTTAGATTAAATCACGCCACAGTTGTGCTGTGTTGTCATTTCTACTCGTCAAAACTGTGCAGTCTGAAACCCAGAAGCGCCGATAACACTTGTACGGGCTCGGTCGGTATGATTAACATTTGGTGGAAATCATGGTGGTAGAACAGAAGAGTGAAAGTCAAATTCACTGGGGCTCGTCTCGACGCATGTCGAAAGTGAAAGTTTGTGCATATCCGCACGCACTTAGTTGACCTAAAAGTACGGCCCAAGCAATAGAGTGGGCAAGAATTTCCAAAGTTGCATTTCGAGCGTGGTGACATATAGTGGCCGCTTTGTTCTGCTCTAACATTGAAAGGGGCAATTGCGAAGCGGAGCTATTTATTTCTCGACAACTGCGCGCCGATGTAAAACATTTATTGTCACTGTTCACAGTGACACCTTTAGTCTTCTAAACATCACAACAAAAAAATACACCGTGGATGTCAAACTGGGGTGTGTACGTGCGCGAAATTTAAACATATTCAAGGCCGCATATTCTACGCTCCACAAAAATTGAAGCGTTGTTGACACCACAAGAGTAAAAAAATAAACGTGCTAGAAAGCGTAACGAGCAGCGTTGATTTCTTTGACCACAAACACATGTCTCTGCGCATACAAGAAAGAAACACTACAAATAAGTGATTTCACATACTGTCATGTGCTTTTTCATCATGCCACAGCCATCCACCAAGCTTCCATCACGCCACCGTCATCCACCTTGCTCAACAAGCCTTTCACCAAACACGTTTTCCCTCGCCACCATCAGCCTACATTTTGCACCATCACTACCATTGGCCCACCACCACCACAACCATCTGCCATCATTTTTTCCACTCTCACCGTCATCAGCCATTATGCCCATTACAGTTTCCACCATATTCACTAATATTTCCACCATATCAACTATTCTTTCCACCATATTCGCCAAAAATTCCAGCATCCACCAACCCAGAATTTTCAATAGGCATGGCAGTTCTCGAACATTAAACCCATCATATCAATCACCTTTGATACATCACTGTGATTGAAGACCTGCTTTGATAACACAGAGTAAAAAGAAAGCATTGTTTGTACAAAAAAGAAAGAAGAAAAAATTAGCAGTTTTCCTTTTTTCGTGCCTATAGATTTGGTTGTTTTTTTTTCGCCTTTGTTTTACACAGTATGAGAAATTATTTTCCTAGTACTAAAATTTATATTGCTCGCTTGCCATAGTTCACTGAAGAGGAGTTCTGCTTTCATGGCGACAGGAACGTCTATTCCATTTTCTTTTACTAACTAAAATGAATTCAACAAACGTGGCAGTCGTGAAAAGCATTTATTTACAAAATGCAGATGTAGGACTTCTCAGACTACAACGAAGCGAAGCAAGCACATCAACATGCTGAGACGATGGGTCACAATCGAGCACTGTCGACTGAATTTTTAAAGACGACAGTCTTCCTTGAGGACCTTTAACGCAAAAATTTTGGTCTGTCTGTCTGTCTGTCTGTCTGTCTGTCCGCCCTAAGAGGTACCCTAAACGGCACGAAAGTGGCCAAACAATACTCCAAATGGCTGACCCGATCCGCAGTGCCCACCAACATTGCTCAAGCTTCAGAGTTCATACTTGTGCGGTTTTCAATCGAAAATCAATTATTACGCATACCTGAGGCACCATACCAACACGTCAATATTCAGTATGTGTGTCTTTTTATAATAAAAAAGGAATAAATAGGTACATCTAAGGACCGTAGCGTTTATCACGCTGAGCTGACCATGAAACGCTTAAAGTCAAGTGTTCCCAACGCTTTGCTAAGATGACATGGTGGTGGCACCTACCCGTCACCTTGAGTTCTACACCTTATCACCTCAGAGACGGGCGCGCACGCCACGCACTTCGTTTTCCAGGATAGCTGCCAGATAGCGCTCATGTCTCCCCTGTGACCTGACGTGATGCGCCCGTTCGCCTCCGCGGCACGCTCGAGGCACTCAAACGCAGCCTCCAGAATACCAGTCACTGATTTTCTTGCGCAGATCATCAAATAAACGTTTTGTTCACTCTCTCCAGACGCAAGACTATCGTCTTTCGATGACATTTGCAAACCAACATGCCGATGCGGGGTCATTTTAACGTTAGGACATGCAGAGAAGCCTGAAATAATATGTCATGCATTGAGCTCCAGGCACAGTTTTTCACTACAGTTATGATATGTGGGACTTAACGTTCCCAAATTACCACAAGATTATGAGAGACGTGGTAGTGGAGGGCTCCGGAAATTTAGACCACCTGAAGTTCTTTAACGTGCATTTAAATCTGAGTACACTGGCCTACAGCATTTTCGCCTGCATCGAAAATGCAGCCATCGCAGCCGGGATTTGATCCCGCGACTTGCGGATCAGCAGCCGAGTATCTCAGTCACTACTAGAACCACCGCAGCTGTGTTCAACAGGTTTTAGTCGTATATACATATGCCTATTTGAAGCACCTGCTGCACCCAAAGGAATTACTGCAGGCAGGAGGGAATACACAGGGCAACATATTCTCACACGAAAAAAATAACTATGAAAAAAGATTAGCAGACAAGTTCTAGAAAGGACGCTCTTCCAGCTTTCTCGGTGACGTGACATGTTCCGCAAATAGAAGCGATTCGTTTTGTGTCCTACTGAGTGCATTTTTCACTATTGTTTTCTCACGGAACGCGCGAAGTTTCCGCGCATAATCCCTACACCGTAATTTCTGCAAATGGAGCACTTTAACGTTATCGCGTTAAAAAAGGTGTTAGAATCAGTAGTTCAAAAGATCGCTTTCGTAGCCTACAACCTGGGATCAAAATACAGAACTATCGGGAACATTGCTTTTGATTTATTCATTTTTTACTTATAGCAATTGTCATATTAGAGGACAAAGAAATAGACAGACGGAGAGTTATTTCTAAGAGCATTTAATAATGACGGTTTAGAGTACAATGTAACGTATTACAGACAAGCCACAAGCTCTTTTAAATGCGAAGCATTTCTTAGCGAACTTCGGCGAATTTGAGCGTATCTATCTATCTATCTATCTATCTATCTATCTATCTATCTATCTATCTATCTATCTATCTATCTATCTATCTATCTATCTATCTATCTATCTATCTATCTATCTATCTATCTATCTAGCCGCCTACGACTTTTCTGCTGCTAGTTCTGCTGACTATTTCGATAATGGTATCGATACATAACTTGGTATGACATAACATGACTGTATGAAGAACATATTTGACTAGTCATAACATGAAAATCATGAAAATTATGTCATTAATGTCATAATTTACATTTCATGTTCCTGCGGCTCTTGCGGTGGCTTTGTTCACATGGCACGTTGCAAAACTTGCATGGTTTGGCATGATTGCATGGCGAACACAAGCGACAGACCCTAACATGAAAATCATGACACGCGTGTCAATTAACAACGACTACGTTCCACGCTCATGATGCACTCGGGGCCGTTTCGCTAGCGTCACATATACCAAATTTGGTATTACTTTACGTGAATAGATGACGAAAATATATGACTGGTGCAAACATGATAATCATGAGATGCGTGTCATGTAACAACATGACTGCGTTCCCCGCTCATGATGCACTCGGGGCCGTTTCGCTAGCGTCACATATACCAAATTTGGTATTACTTTACGTGAATAGATGACGAAAATATATGACTGGTGCAAACATGATAATCATGAGATGCGTGTCATGTAACAACATGACTACATGCCACGCTCATGATGCGCTAAAGGCCGTTTCGGTAGCTTCACTTATACCAAATTTGGTATTACGGGACGTGAATCCATGACGAAGGTATGCTACTGGTGCAAACATGATAAACATGAGATGCGTGTCATGAAACAACATGACTACATGTTACGCTCATGATGCACTCGGTATTACGTGACGTGAACGGACGACATAGGTAAATGACACATCCAAACGACAAGTGTGTCATGTAACAACATGCCTACATGCCACACTGATAATGCGCTCACGGCTGTTTCGCTAGCTTCACATATGCCAAATTTTGTATTACGTGACATCAATGGATGACGAAGGCATGTGACTGGTGCAAAGATGATAATCATGAGATGCGTGTCATGTGCGAACATGACTACATACCACAGTCAAGGCGCCAATACATTTCAACGTGGCGCGGTGCGCGTGCTCACCGGCGTTCATTTTGTCGCGTCATGCCGGCGTTGCCATGCCAGGCACCGGTCTTGCCAAATACTCGCAGGCGCGTGCCGCGCTGCGTTGCTTTGACGCATGCGCCTTTCAGCGCGTCCGGCGTCCCTCCCTCTTGAGAAGAGGGAGGCAGTGTTGTCTCGGTAACGCATCGGTGCGAAATGCAGCACGTCGCATTTCGCGCCGGTTGCCATCGGGCCGCGCCAACGGACGCTGGTCGCGCCTGGCGAAAGACTATACAGCGCTCGCATTTTGCTAATGTAGCATCGCTATGTCCAGCGTGCGCGCCCGTCAACGCTATTTTGGAGTATATTGCGCCCTTCATGATGCGCTCGCTGCCGTTTTGCCAGCTCCACATATACAAAATTTCTTATTACGTAACATCGTCGGATGACGAAATTTATGACTGGTGCAAACGTGATAATCCTGACAAGCGTGTCGTGTAGGACCATGACAACAAAGCACGCTCGTAGCGTGCTCGCGGTTGTTTCGCTTGCTCCACATATACTAAATTTGGTATCACGTCACGTGAATATATGACGAACGTAAACGACACATCCAAACACAATAATCATGACACGGAAGTCATTTACGGCATCATTTACCTCTATTTCCTAACGTTGTGCGGATTTTAAAGTGACATATCAACATTCATTATTCGTGCTTCGCATATCATCGATTCCTGCTGTAGGTGGGATCTGCCTTTTTTTTGTAGTCACCGGACCCATTACCAAGTCACGTGCACACCAAAAGAGGAGCAGAGCCTGTATAAACGTCTTGGAACATTATGTGTTCTTGTCTTGTGCGTTTGTGTTTATTTGTTCATAGTACTGCTGTTTAGAAAAATTTATTGTCACAGACATCAATAACATTCCAACGGAACATTTTCTTCTTAGACATACAATAACGATGATAACAAAACAGACTTAATTTACCTGAACATGGATATAAGATGACGTGGAAATAACATCTACATTCGATAATTCACACAAACACAGCCACACAAAAATGTGTCACCAAAGGTTCTCGGATATGGAACGGGTGTGCACAAAGTCAAACACACTAGGGCAGTTTAAACAAATCCAATGCGGAGAAGGCCCTGTACTTTCTCTCACTTGCTCACTAAATTTTCTCTGCTCCACTAATAAACTGGTGGAGAACCCAGATCATAGCTATACATCTCTTGAGAGTCATCTTCCAAACTTCTTCATATTCTTGAATTTAGGATCTTGAAAGCAAGAATATTATACCTTAAATTTCGCTCGCAAAATCTAGCTCAACCAACAATAACATTGGTGAACTTGTGGCAAAATGTGTTTGGTTGAGCAGAGCTTTCATGATTCTGAGCCTCAGCGAGATCGGCGAAGCCAAACATATGGAACGAATACGAGATGAAGACAGCCGTGAAGACGATATCCTGGCCATCCAGCGTGCCCGTGATCGTGCCAGCAGGCTACACCTGTCGGTCTTGTCGTGGGATTAGCCAGGTTCGCGTTTCATTGCGTTTTGTTGGACACGATAAAGTTTACTTTCTCACTGGCACAGTATTCATGTACTAGTGAGAGGTCAGCGGACCGCGTGTGTCGCACGGGCTGCGTGTTTGAGACCTGTGATCTATCTCCGATTACCTGGTCGGGTATATACTGTCTGTTTGACGGTGACACCCACTGGCCTCACTGGGCCCACGACGCAAACCTGCGAGACCGAGAAGGTGATTGCCAGCGTAAAGCGGATGACTTGGTAGCAGCAGTGGCGTGCGTCCGCCGATTCGATCAGAAGGAGTAGGGACCGAAGCCTTGACTGAACCGACGGTGAGCGGGTCGGAGGGATCACCGTGGAGGAGAGGGAGAACTAATAGGTTTCAACGACACGTGCCGAAAGAAAGGGGCGGGTGGTGGCCATTTTCGGCTCTCTCCCATAGTCCGCTATCGTGGATTACGTGAAAGTATGGAACGCGTGTGTGCGCGTGGTGCGGTGACAGGAAAGTGGTTGCAAACGGTAGTCGGGGGTTCCTTTCTATGCTTGCCCGTTCACCTACTCTATGGTCTGGTGGGGCCTAACAGCAGTCTCCCATGCAGTTATAATCCTCCATGCCCTCATGGAACTCCTGCGCCATGGCTGCCTGGCTGGTTCTTTCAGGCGTTATGTTTATGAATCTTTTTATGAACAGAGAACACGGGCGTCAAATGAGGCATTCGGTGGCCACAGCAATCTAGGAGAGTTTTTAAGGCACGAAGAAAGTAAAGAAAAAAGAAAGGAAAGAATAAAAGAAAGAAATAGAGAAAGAGATAAATAAATGAATAAATAATTAATAAATAAATAAATAACAATAAAGAGATAGAGAAAGGACATTCACTACGCCAGGATCAAAGACGCCTTCAGCTTGACGATGACGATTCTTGTACAAATGAAGATTCAGCAAAACAAAAAACCAAAAGAGAACAATAAAAATACGAGAAGGAATTACAACGCATCCATTTGGTAAAGGATGATTCAAACCAAAAGAAAAGCACCATCAGGCAGGGAAATATGGTACGCGGAGGCTGGAAGTTGGAAGAAAAAAAAGAGACGATGGTCAAGGGAGAAAGTGGGGCCGAGTGAAAAAAAAAACCGTAACGACAGCTTTACGACGTTCCAATCGATGTTTATCCGCATACTTCTATCCTCGGCGCTGTTTACTCCCCTTCTTACAGGGCGTCTCCCTGTGCAAGCAGAGACGTACGTAGTACGTCACGACGTGATGGTCATCTTCCTGTGAGTCCGTTTTTCTCCTAACCGTTGAATGATCTTTTTTTTTTTTGGTTAGCTGACCTCTACTCGCTCTTTATAGATGTTTTACACTCTAGACTGTTTTTTGAGCGTTAAGATAAAGGGCGCGTCGCAAGAACATCATACCGGGAAGTGAAGTTACGACGTTCACTTGGAATCTGGGAGTTTGTGGAAACAACGGAAGCAGCGGTGATATAAATCCGGAAGCCAAGACGCTGTGTTGTTTCGTCGATGGCCTAAACATAGTGGATCTTTCTTTTCTTTCGTTTTTATTTTCCGTATTTTATCACTTCTGAGCAGTGGCACCCAGTCTATTTTCCTGCTCCCTTTCTGACGGGGATTACATTCGATCGTGAAGCGCCATGATATCATAAACTCGCGAATAGGAATTTCTCTTATTCAAGACGCAAACGATAAAGAGTTTAAAGTCAAACGCAGCAGGGGAAGATGATAGCAGAAATGCAGGGAGGTTAACCAGGACTGATTACGGTAGGCTACCCTGCACCGGGGAAGGAGGTTGGCGAAAGCTCAGGAAACTTGGCTGCTTCAGTGGGCGAGGAGGTTTTCGTGCTCCACTTTTATGTTTTAACGCGAAGGAGGTGGTGAAAGCAGAACATGCACAAGGGTACGAGCAATCTGCTCATCTTTGTAGACATAGTGCGTGCGCGGCCACTTTCTTTGGGTCAAAGCTCGCAGCTGCAGCCGGAGCGATAATATTTCGGATCATCTTTGCTGTTTTCATGTTTATTGTTGTGTACGCATGTTCTCGTTATTCTGGCTACAATAACGAGAGCACGTGTTCACAACAACAATCGACTGTAGGCCACGGAGTAAGAATATTTTCGCTCTGTGGCCTTCAGTCGATTACGGTGGTGATGCCATGTTTTCTCGCAAGAAATTGACGTCGAATTGCTGCGGAAGCAGCCCACAGAGTTCGTTAAGTGGGATAGGCACGCAGTTCAAGTATGCAGGTTCAACTGGCATCCGCGAAACATGATATCTTTTATATATACACCATGCTTGTTCATTTCGGTCCATAAAGCTTCGTTTGCAGACGCGAGGCGTATCAACCCAAAACTGTCTTGCCTCCGCATAAGAGGAAGCTAGATTGGTCGGCATTTATTGAAGATCATCTCTTGTAACGCTATAGCGCTGCCACAGCGCAAAAGGAATTAGTACGCATGCGATGCTCTACACCCTTACGGGATTAATCCCTCCTGCAGTGTGCTTTACCACACTAAGCCCCTTTCTGCAACGGTGCACGCTTTACAGAGTTTGAACGTGTGTTTTACTAAGTGCCGTAAGCCGAGTTGATTCCCAGCACTAACGGATTCGACAAAAAAGAGAGAAAGGCAAGGGACCGACAGTGAGGTTAATCGCGTTGCGATCGGTTCACTACCCTACACGGGGGCAGGGGAAAGAAAATGGTATAATGAAGATAAAAAAGGCGAATAACTGATACATTCGTACGTTCTATGCGCATACCTACAAGGTTTCAAACCCTGAACTGTTTCAGAGTCTGGTCCATCTGCGATTGTCTCATTTGAAGTAAATTTCAGTCCATGAAGGTAACGAAGGCTTGCTAGGGCTGACGGTAAAGTATCCAGAACTTGCATTGCGCTTGGCTCTGATGAAGTCATATTTCCGTGGAGGAGTGTGCGTACTGTATTTATTTAACACAGTGATGACACGTCAGTCTTTGTCGCAGAGATTATCAATGAAATTCTGCGCAGAGTTTATATGAGTGTGCTTTAGTTCGGTATGAAGTGCCCAGTCAAACGCGGAAGCACTTGCATTTTCAAGGTAAACCTTAGTTCTGACCGAAGTAGTTCGTGTGTATTACCTACGTTTTGTGTAAAGCTAATCGCATTACATTCACAGACGTAGTAAGAAATAAAAAAGAGATCTGCGCATGCGCTCGTGACTTTTGTTCGACTGTGAGGCTGTCTGTTCCATGCTTGTGAAAAAAAGCCCAAAAGATGAAACACGCACTCGGCGTGATTTTCTTTTTCTGAGCATGAATTTATCTTTTTTTTTATCTCGTCGCTGCCTGTTCTAGTAAATTAACTCTATTTTTAATTTCGAAGCTACATGAGAAATCGTTTCTTGTTCGCCCTTTACCAAAAAAAGCCATCATCATCGTAAATAAGTATGTGCCGCAAAAATTTGGGTACATCCCACTACTCTGATTCACTAAAGATGGAGAAGGCAGCATTTAGTCGAAAAAACGGCTACAATGCAGTGGCGGGGAGCCAAAAACCCCGAGTACGAACAGCGAGAGGCTGCAAGGAAACGAGAAAAACAACGGCGGCCACGAGAAAACGAGGAAGGGATGAAAGGGCTACGCCAGTGAATACGTGTCCGTGCCGTGTCTGTGACCATCTGTGGCTTAACTCTAACCACCTCTCTGCGCTGATAATCAACGCAGGAACAACCTAGCATTGCTTAGAGAAAGCCTAGCAACGACTTAGAAATAAGCTTGAAACAACCTGCATCACATAGCTAAAACCTATAAACAGACTAGAAGCAATCAGATTAGCCTTCAGAGTCAATCAGGTTTGTGTCTGTGAGGCTTACCCGGCTTAATGGAAGCTTCACTATTTTTACATCGATAGTTTGTTCTTTGACATAGTAAAATATGGCGTTAAATAAAATTGAACTTAATTTGATTGGGGCCGAAAGTCTAGAGCCAAACGAATATATGGTTTACGATTCGAATGGTCCCGATCGGGTAGTTAACCACGGGTCGCGTGCAGCGCGGAAGCGGCGAAGACGGCTTTACTGCAAACCTGGGCAAGTCACCAGCAAGTGAGTAACCGTCGCACTGCAGATTGTGGCGCAAGAACTGGGACATGCGTGACTGGTCGAAGGTATCTGTAATTGAGGAATATTCGAAAGGCTATACTCACTCCCCCTTCTATGTTATACCAAGAAAAACTGGTTATGCACGAGGCAGGTTTGATCAAGATCGCGCACTACAGACGAGAACCAGTTGGGAACGTTCAGTGGCCTCTAAAGAATAGATTCTTTTTAGGGTACTACGGTTGTTCACCAATTCATCCAGCGCGGTACTTAGCGGGATGTGGCTGCACGTACCAAAAGGTACGAGGGACGCTACTGGGTAAGCGCTTTTGACATCTGCAAGGGATAGGGATAAAGCTTAGACGTCTACAGACCACCAGTGAAAGCCGTCGCGTCTGCTTACCGATAAAGAAGTTCGCACTTGGTGATCACACGTATACATTAAATTAGAGGCAAAATATTTGTTTTCCTTCGTGCATCAAATTTTTAAAAGTTAGTTATATCAGCATCCGTAACGCTGTGCTTGTTATTGAAGCATAACCTCATTTACATCCGCTAACGACGGCATGGCAGCAACTTCTTATTAGGACCATATGCGACCAACGCATGCAATCAGTTTGACTAATACCCTTGTTTACCTAGCGCAGTGGTTCTCAGCCAGGAATGATTCGGGAAACCCTTGTGAACCAGTGAACACAAAGAGGGGCCCCTTGCAGAGAGAGAAAATAAAGGCGGGAAGGGTTGTCATAAATTAACACAATATGCTGCGTGCAGTAGGTGTCTGTTACTTCTCCTTGGCAAGGAATTGTCAAACTCAATTTTCCCGCCTGTTCGAACTGAACAACTTTGTTCAGAAGTTTTCCGGTGGGCAGCCACATTTAACCCACTTCTAGCTATGCTTGCTATTCAAATATACAAGCCTAGAAAATACATTCTCGCGTGCATTTGTGATAAAAAATTTCAACAAAATCTTTACAGCATAGAAGCAAAGTCTAATTTAGCTCCACCTCAACATAGAAGTGCAGAGCTGTTACATGATGTTCAATATTGGGAATGTTTCGCGGAACGATGTTTCTCCAAGGACACGTTTTTTTTTTCGGGGATGCGTTTCAAGAATTTCTAGTTGAGAACCACTCCTCCGACGGAACGCGATGGTTCGGGCACAAATCCTTAACAAATACGGTATTGTGGGCATTTAGCGTAACCATTCTATTCATCTGTATAGTATTATTGTCATCATGTGTTGGTCATGCATCATCATCGTTGTCGCGTATGATCATCTTCATTGTCGGTTCGTCGTAGCTGTCGAATGACGGCTCCTCGGGCCCAATAGAGGTCATACAAACCGAGACCTCATACGTGGTGGAGGTTCAGGTATATGCCCATAGTATCGCGATAAGTCTAAACTCATGGAAATTCACGAAGCAAAATTAATAACTTAAGATACATTTTATTTGACTCAAGGTAACTGTGCTGGTGAAGGAGCGTATCGCTAAAACGTTATTCGGGTACTTCTCATTAGATTGACTCTTTCGCGCTATCATCGGTTAATGTACACAATATCTCCCAGTCGCAGAATAGAGTAGATTCTAAGGCATTTCTATTTTTCATTTGAGCTTCCGCTTCACTTCAGTGTACATTTCAAGGTGAAAAAATATAACAATGACCAACGAGATAGAGAAAAGTGCGTGCATTGATGCTCCCTCCCAAAGAAGCACGCCCCGAAAGGTCATCCCGGGAATAGCCGGACGGAGAGGACGTGTAAGTGAGGTGATTTAAGGCGGGCGTCCCGGTAAAAAACCTCTAAGAGAAACAATGAGCGTCTCCTCTCCAACGGAGGTAGGGAAAAGTGGCCTGCATTCGTTCATCTCTTCCCCAATTCACTTCCATCTCTGAGAGTACCAGCCCACAATTTTCCTCTCCTTTCCATTTCATCCCTTCCTTTCCATTCCCCTTTTCCTGATGCGCTGTCGAGCTCCATCAGCGACTTTTCAACAGCGACCATAGAATAACAATGGCATCCCCGATTCTCCTCTTCTTTGTAGCCTTCTTCGGTTGCCGGAGCTCTCGCACTGCTTTAAAGAACCGGGCCAAGCTGCTCTGGCGAGGGTTTCTTTTCTATGTCACGTCTCTTTTATTTGCGATTCATTCACCCCTCTCTATTCTCCCGCTTGTTGATAAAGGCTCTGATGGCAGTTGGGGGACCCGCGCGCGCGAAAATCGATGTTAGAGTGAAACTCGGTAGAGGGCGAGAGGTGCCCAGACCTAGCAGAGTGACAACATGTATAGAAGTGAGCTTTTTTTTTCCCCAGTGGGGGAAGGTGGCTCGACCGAAATCGAAGAGCCTTTATAGGCACGCGCAATCTGTACATTCTGGAGAGTGCTTTACTCGGTTCGAGGTTGAAAAAAAAAAGCCAGCGCTGTAAGCGAGCGGGGAATCTTTGGACGGCACCGGAACTGGCGGGGACTACACGTTTGTACGAAAATCGCGATAGGTTCAGATGATGTAACAATAAATAATAAAAAGAAGTTGACATCCGCGGACCAATTTCAGTTAGCTACAACAACGCATCAGCCATGATTTGCTGGTGGTTACGGTATTTAACTAGGCTCAAATTCCGGCCCCAATTCCGGCCCAAGCAGAATATTAGAGGCCCGTGTGATTAGATTTAGGTGCATGATAAAGTACCTCAGGTGCACAAAACTTCCGGGCCCCTCCACTACGGCGTCTCTAGTAATCATGTCGGGGTTTCGGGTCTTCGAAGTTCAACAATTATAAGCTACAACTACAAGGACGCTATAACCCTGTGTGCCACTCGCTAGCAGTGCTAGTAAAAGCTACTAGAGGGGCTTCTCGGTGTGACTTCAAATCTGAACGCACCATTTTCGACAACCCACAGCGCAAGAAGGACGCAGACAAAGTACAAGACAACACGAGCGCTGACTTTCAACGGAATTTTATTAAAGGAAAGGCACAAATATATACACATGTCAACCAGCTTCCACAATGACACTGCGCATGTGCAGCAAAGCCATTCGTGTGATAACACTTTTTTCAGGACACGTGGACACAGCGCTCGTGTTGTCTTGTACTTCGTCTGCGTCCTTCCTGCGCTGTGAGTTATCGAAAATGAACTATTACCAACTAGACCAGATTTTCCTTCTTGCTGAACGCACTGCCGTGTTTTGACCAAGGACTAAAATAGACGGCACAGGAAACTGGTTTATATTTGTTTGTCGCACGTTCCTGCATTAGGACGTAACTAAACAGCGCGTTAATCTATCAAATTACAGTTTCAAGAACAAATTTTGAAAGCACACTAGTATAATGAGGTAGATACATTGAGCAATATCATCTTCAAAGCATCTACATCTGCGTTTATGCCGAAAGTAAGTTGTCTTATGCACCTTAGGACATTAGAAACGCGCTTACTTCTGGGTGATTCCACGAGAGATCGACACGGGTCCAAAAGCTGATATTTTAGATTTCATTGAGTATTTTATGTTTCGTGCACCTCTCACCAGGAAGCCCGAAAGTCAACTTCGTTTTATGATTAACGGCATAACTTACGAGAAAAAAATATATCAAACTTCACCAACACGGAGGCACCGATTTCGTCACCTGTCATTTTCGAAAATAGCAGATGCTATAAAAGAACAAATATTTTTGTTTCAAGGAAGATATTTTTTACCTGAAATGCATGTCTAATGAAGAATGAACGCATACGGTTTCAAGTTTGTAGACTTTAAGAAAATAGCTTTTAAAAATGTCTAATTTTGCGACAGTTTAAAAAAAGTTTCGTATCCCCCATTTTTTTCTCCGAAAGTAATGCAAGCAGCGTTTTCAAACTTGACACATTTTAAGGATATGGTGTGCTAATTAGGTGCATAAATTATTGCTGCCGTAGGGTAATTGTATACTTTTATATATTACCTCAAAGTTCTCATAGTGGCAAAAGTGTACTCCCCTGAAATTTGAATAATAAAAAAACCCATCTTCGATTTTTCTTGAAATCTCGTAAATAGACAACTGAAGGCCATCATACAGTAATATAGAAAAACATGTTGCATTATTTGGTATTTAGCGACAATATTCGTGGTACAAATCAGAGCTTTTCGAGAATGCGCTGATAAGTTGAGAAATCAGAAATCGGAACGGAAAAGCGGCAATGAGCTTCAAACGCGAGTAAACGTGACCGCATTTGGTGAAGAAAGGCTGTTTTAGCAGATAGGAGTAACTATTTTGAACACGATATTCTACAGTATCTGAATTCACTCTTATACGTAGAGCACTGAGACTTCTAATATGTGGTGCCTCTCCATTACCGACACACAGATGGAGCTGCTGTGACGGCCATGTGTTCGCAACACGTTGGGTAAAAGAATTGAATGTTGAATGAGTTCATAAACGGTTCATAACAAATTTTTATCATTTGGGGCACGAAGACTGCCGCATTAGACTGAAGAACACGATTTAGGGCAAGTTGTCATCCGTCGTCTGCTCTACAGATGAATTGCTGTGCGCCGCATCTCGGATGCAATGCTTTAGATCATATGGTTCAAAGTAGCGACAAAGATTACGCCTCCCGTCATTTTATCGACAAAAACATTGTGAAATTCATTTTAACGTACTATACTTCAGTTTTGCATTCGCACTGCGGATACTTGCACACGCTGTTTTACGTCTGCTGTCATTAAAGGTGAGAGACATAGGAACAGACGACAGATAGATCACTTTCGTGCTGCTGGTTTCACGCATAGTTGCATTGCCAGTAATTTGAGCCTCAAGGAGTGTGGCGATAGCTGACCACTTCAGCCGGGATAGAGTTTTTTGTTCAGATTACCTCATGTTGCATAAAAAGAAAATGCCTTATAAAAGAAACTTCCGCAAGGTCGAAGACATCGGCCTGTTTGCCCTCCAGAAGCTTTTGCCGAAAGCTGCCCGCCATGCACATAACAACAACCATGTCTGCCAGAACGGCTTCAGATGGCTCAGAGATATGCTGTCTTCGTCTAATGGCTTCTCAGCTGAAACGGCTGATGAGTTTTTGCCGGAAGAAGAAAAAGGCAGAAGTCAAGAGCGGTGCGTAAACACGCCTGAAACATTGTCACATATGCGACTGGAGAAGCTGCATGCGCAAAATAGTAAAGTTCATGCAGAGCCAAGACAACTTAGCATCAATTCTACAGTAACCGTGAAATGCCACCGTAACCTGAGTAACCGCCACTTTCAACCGTCAGGTCTAAAGTGCAGTGTGTGTGCCCAGTGGTTCAAGAACTTCAAGCAAGCCTATGAAGCGTGTTCTTCGTATCAAGAGCGCATGTGTTTGTTTACACAGTTGCCGAGTGATATTGAGTGCCGAAAACTCCAAGCGCTTATACCAAACTTGTCAGCTTACATGAGATACAGATCCCGACGCTGGCGCGCAAAACACGGGATATGGTTAGCACCAAATGCGGTAAAAAGGACATGGCTGAACCCAATGGACGTCCAGGCAGCTATGGCTTACTACTCCAAAGATGAGTATAGCTGCTCTTGGCAGAGTCCCAACAAAAAAAATGCATCTGTTATCATTGACGGAAAAAAGGAGCTTGTTTCGAAAAGGTTTACGACCCATTCGGTGCGAGAGGCTTACCGTCTCTTTAGAGGAGCTAATCTGAACACGTCTATTGGGCTCTCAAAGTTTTATTCACTGAGGCCGAAGTGGGTTCTTCTTGCACCACACCAAGAAGTTTGCCTTTGTATATGCTGTGCTAATGCCACTGAGGGTGTTTTTGCCCTACAAGACGTCACCTATGGTGCCTACACGGCGGACTTCTTGAAAGAACTATGTCTTTGCAGCTCCCCTACAAGTGATTGTTTTTTAGGCCATTGTGACTATTGTGCCAAGGAGGACGCTCTGACAACCATATGTTTAGGAATCCCTGAAAGAGAGAGAGAATAAAATGAGGGAAAGGCAGGGAGGTTAACCAAAAAATGGAGCATCCGGTATGCTACCCTGCACTAGGGGAAGGGGGAATGGGGAAGAAAGATTGGAAAGAAAGCGAAGAGGGAAATAGACGCGCGCGAAAAAAAGGGGGGGAGCTGGGGTGCTACAGTCTATACAATAGGCCGCTGCCACGCAAAAAGTTCAGTAGGGCCTTCACTGATTTTCTGTGAGCACACAAATCATGTCGTCTTTCCAGCACTGATTGTTCAGACAAAGGTCTGTCGTCAAGGTGAGCTAACGCAGCAGCTAGTTGCCGTCTTTGCACGCTGTAACGAGGGCAGTGACAGAGAACGTGCTCTATAGCTTCATCGCTGCCGCAATGACCGCAAGCAGCACTGTCTTCCATGCCGATTCGGAAGGCGAAAGCTTTGGTGAAGGCGACACCAAGCCATAGTCGGCAAAGCACCGTTGTCTCGAGTCGGGAGAGTCCAGACGGAGGCCGGAGTCGACGAGACGTGTCCAGTCTACGCAGTCGCGTGTGCCGTAAGCACTCGGTGTTCCACAGGGATTTTAATTCTGCATTAGCGATTTTTCGGATGGTCATTGCAGCATCAGTCCTTGAAAATGGTATAGATTTTTCTTCACCATCTTCGTGTGCTGATCGGGCAGCTGCATCGGCATGTTCGTTGCCCATTATGCCGCAGTGACTTGGAATCCACTGAAACGTGATTCTGTGTCCTTCGTCGAAGAGGTGGTGAAGCAGCTCTCTAATTTCCAGCACTAGTTGCTCATGAGGTCCCCGGCGTAAGGCGAATGTCAAACACTGTAGTGCTGCCTTAGAGTCCGTGAACACGCTCCATTTCTTGGCTTCTTGGTGTTTAATGACTTGAATTGGGCTACGTAGAGCAGCAAGTTCCGCAGCTGTCGATGATGTCTGGTCGGATAAACGAAACTTCACCGTTGTCGCTGTTGCAGGAAAGATCACCGACCCTGCAGACCCATCCACTTTAGTTGAAGCGTCAGTATAGAGATGAGTATGGTCACTGTATTTCTCATATAACAAGAGAAGAGAAAGCTGCTTTAGCGCTGGAGACGAGATCCGGGCTTTTGATCCTATGCCTGGAACCGTGAGTTCAACATGTGCACAGGTCATACTCCATGGGGGAGTTGAAATCCTCGATGGAGTTGTATATCCCGCAGGAATGCGTGTGCGATATGACAAGACTGTCTGGCAGAATGAGGCACGAGGTCGGGCTTCTGGCAGTGAATCTAGATGATGGGCAGGGGCCCGAGTAAGATGCCTCACGTGTGCTCTGAGCACTTCCATCATGATATGCGTCTTTAGCGGGTAGTCATTAGCGATCTCGATTGTCTCAGCTGATGATGAACATCGCGGTAGCCCCAGACAAACTCGCAGAGTCATGGCCTGGATGCTTTAGAGAGTCCGAATGTTGGTTCTACAGGTGTTGGTCAACACAGGCAAACTGTAGCGCAAATAGCCAAGAAAAAGCGTCTTGTACAATTGCATCATTGCATGTACTGAAGTCCCCCAGGTTTTTCCTCCAAGATACTTGAATAAGTTAGCAATTTCTGTCAGCCTCTTCTTCAAGTGGGCCACATGTGGGCCCCAGCAGAGGCCTCTATCAATGAATACGCCTAGAAATTTGTGCGTCCTGACATATGATATGACTTCGCCATCGATTGATATAGCGTATGGTCTCATTGGCTTTCGACTAAAAGCAATCAATGCACATTTCGCTGGCGAGATTTTCAGACCCTGGTCCTTGAGGTACACTGATACCAACGTCACAGCTTTCTGAAGTCTTGCGCGTACCTGAGGCCTTGTCACGCCAGATGTCCAGACGCAGATGTCGTCAGCGTACATGGATAACTTGACCACACTTGGTAATCGTTCTACAAGACCAATGAGAACGAGGTTGAAGAGGGTTGGACTCAAAACGCCACCTTGCAGGACTCCACGATGCGTTGGGTGTTGGGAAGTTGGACCATCTGCAGTGTTCACAAACAAGGTCCGCCCTTGTAAATAGCTGCGTGTCCAGTAATACAGTTGCCCGCCTAGGCCCACTGACTCAATGGCTTCGAGGATGGCGTCATGTAGAACGTTGTCGTATGCTCCTTTTACGTCAAGGAACATGGCTGCAGATAGTCGTTTACCTGCCTTTTGTTGCTGGACATATGTGACGAGATCTATAACATTGTCGATCGAACATCGGTGACGGCGAAAACCAGCCATGGCGTTCGGATATATCTCATAGTATTCCAGGTACCATTCAAGCCTGGCCAAGATCATTCTCTCCATTACCTTTCCTACGCAACTTGAGAGTGCGATCGGTCGGTAAGAGGCAATGTCCAGGGGAGATTTGCCAGGCTTAAGGATCGGTACCAAGCGGCTAATCTTCCAATCTTGCGGAACGACGCCAGCTTGCCAGGAATCGTTGAAGATGTTAAGGAGTGCTTCTCATGCCCGTTTACCAAGGTTGCACAGCATCTTGTATGAGATGTCATCCGGGCCAGTTGACGACGACTTATTACATAAGACGAGCGCCGCATCGAGCTCCTGTGATGTAAACGGTAGATCCATGCGTGGGTCCCGTGAGTGAGGGATATGATTCACTGTATGTAGGCTTGTGCACGCTGTCTGGCCCACGGTCATAGCGCAGAAATCTTCTGCTACCTCAATTTCATGCCGGCGATGAAGAAGTGCAAGGGCTTTGAAGGGAAAACGCTGCTCTGGAACAGAACGTAGGCCTCGCACAATTCTCCATATCTGAGACAGTGGTTTATGAGGATCTAGCGACGCACAAAATTTCCTCCATCGTTGGGTGTCTAATTTGTCAAGGCGCCGTTGTATCTTTTTTTGGATGCACCGGGCTGTCCGTAGATCGTCTGTGGAATTCGTGCGTCGGTATCGTCTTTCGGCACGACGGCGTATCGCGCGAAGTCACTTCAGCTCGAGGTCATATTCAGAGTACTTCGAAGAGCGTATTATTGTGCGCGTAGTCGCATGTGCAGTTTCCTTAATAGCTTGCTGAAGACCATTGGACAGGCCTTCTTCACAAGCATCCTCAAGTTGAGTCTTGAACACACTCCAATCTATTCTTTGTGTTGTGGTAGAGGAGTACGTGTTCGCAATACCTTTGATCTTCAGGTAAGTGGGGATGTGGTCGCTTCCGTGTGTTTCAATGTCCAAAAACCACTTTACCCGTGTAGCGAATCGGCGTGAAACAAAGGACAAATCAAGGCAGCTGCTATATGTAGTGCCTCGTAAAAACGTAGGACTGGCGTCATTCAGAAGGACAAGACCATGGCTGGAAACCAATGATGCTAGACGTCGTCCTGTTGAATTAAGCCTCGAGCTTCCCAGATGGGATGATGCGCATTGAAATCCCCGGTGATAACCCACGGACCCGGATGTGCCCTTAATATGCCGTCTAGTTTGTTGGCGTCGAAATGACCTGATGGGGATATATACACGCCTAGAAGTGCGAATGTCACTTTTTCTTTTTTAACATACAAGCACACATACTGATTGCTGTCGTGAGGTTGCGCTGGCTGGACGACGTAAGTAAGCTCCCGGCGAATAAATACAACAACCTTGCTACTTTCGATGTCACTTGAAGAGAAAAATGACTCGTAGCCGGATAATCTGATTGGGTGCGATAATTTCGGTTCACATATAATCATGATGGGAAATCGGTGCAGATGAAGAAACTGGCGAAAATCAGATATGCGAGATCTCAGACCTCTTGCGTTCCACTGAAAAATCGACGCTTCTCTGACCTCCTGACGGAACGACTTGTGATTGTCGGCCATGGCTTTACTGGAGGCTTGCAAGGACCGGACTCAACGCGTCCAGCACCTGTAGGCCGCTCCTAGCAGTTGGCGTGTCGATGCTTGTCAGAAGACTTCTGATGACACTCACAATGGATCGCAGCATAGGAATAATTTGACGATCTGCTTTTGGAGCCTCGTCATAAGCAGCATTGGCTTTCACTGGGAGCAGAGAGCGGGAAGGCTGCTCGGAAGGCCGTGCGTTCGCAAGCACCGGCCAGTCTTCAGGGGAGAGGGGCTTCACCGGTGGAGGTTTTCTTGTACTCTCTGGCTTTCTACTGGATGTTGATGGTGGTGTAGACCGAAGTGGTGCATGAATATCACCATGACTGGAGCGCTTCCGTCGGTGGCGACGTCAACGCCGGATTTTCTGTGAAGCTTCTCTATGAGTGGAGTTATCCCTGACCATTTCTTTCAGGATACCCATTTCTTTCTTGAGTCTTGGGCATTCCTTAGACGTGGCCTCATGCGTACCTCGACAATTGCCGCACCTATAAGTTGTTGCACAACAGGTGTCTACCGTGTGCGCCTCCGCGCACCGGGGGCATACGGTGGAGTTCGCACAGACGCCCTTGACATGACCGATCTTGAAGCACTTGTGGCACCGAAGCGGCTTTGGGACAAAATGCCGTACCACATGCCGGAAATGTCCTACCTTGACGTGCGTAGGGATTGAGTCACCCTCAAAGACTATCTTAACGCAGCGGCTGTTCCCGAGGCGGCTTATATGCTTAATGACCACTCCTTCGTACGCTGGTTTTATCAGAATGGGTAGATCCATGTTTGGGATTGCCAAGTCAATGTCGTAAATGACACCTGCAGTGCAGGTTCCAGTCATCGGTACGACCGCTCGTACTTTGACATCTCCAAACTGTGTCATCATTCGAAGCTTCTCCAGCGTATCTGCATGTGTTGTGTCAACGGCTAAAACGTTCTTACGTGTGTTTAGCCGGACCTCTTTGATTTCATTCTGTGCTATTCCCTCAAGAACATTGGAAATGGCTTGCCTGTTCAATTTTCGAAGGCTGGCGGAAGGTTCCACGGGCATGAAGAGAATGGTATGCGGCCAGCGTTCATTCCTTGCCTTCACGGTTGACGTGCTTGCTGGTGATGACGTCTTGATGAGCCTCCTTTTGGCCTTGCGGCTCATCACAAACACGAAGCTGCCATCTGATGAGTCGTCGCCGTCGACTGAGTAGATGTCCGTGTCTTCACTGGAGCTGCACCAAGAGCCTTGTTTCCTTGCGGAGCTTACAAATGTTGAGCTGTAGCCAGACGGGCCAGCAGTTCGTTCTTCGTCCATGGGCACGAGAGCAGGAGCATCTCTTGAGCCGTCGCTGGTGATGGACCATGAGCCTTGAGCCACAGAAGAGCTTGAGGGCGCTGACATTTGACCACGTGGGCCTGTAGAAGTCGCCGCTGCCATCGCCACAAGGCAGGACGCAGGGAGCGTCCCAGGAATCGTGGAAAATATAACGAAAAACAGTTAGTAGTGACAGACGCGTTCTATCGCTAAGTAACTTCATCGTCGTCCTTCAGGAATCCCTGAAGATATTGAGGTAGCCTATGTAGTATGGGAAAATGGCGATCTAGTAAAAAAACAGCCCAGGAAAGTGCTTTTCTGCGAGAGCTAAGTCTATGGTTCGTGAAGTGGATTACCCATGATTACATAAGATACTTTGAAGAATCAGTAAATAAGCCAGGCGAAAGAGAACCAAGAAAAAGAATCTTGCATTTTTCACTTTGATTTCATCGAAAATTGGACAGCCATTTTACCGAATGAGGTACAGTCGTATCATTGGCACAAAAGACAGGTGTCTATATTCACGTGTGTCGTCACAAGGAAGTAATCAATTCAAAGTTTTGTCGTCATCAGTGATGACACATGCCATGATGTTGCACATGCCTGTTTTGCTCTACAAATAATACACAACTATATGAAGGAACAACTTAAGCCTGACACGCATGTACTTATGTTTCTTATGGTGCATACAGTCACTTCAAAAACAAGTACCAGTTGTTCAAGTAATGTCAGAAAGATCATATATTAACAAAGTGATTTTTTTCGGCCACAGGACATGGCAAGAACTCTTGTGACGGCGTTGGTGGCCTACTGAAGCATCAGGCTACGCTCTACAACCTCAGAGCGGCAAGCTCAGTTGTGATTATGTCAGCATCCCAAACGGTGGCGCAAATGAGCGCGAAGCTCAAGAATGCCAAGCTGCTGTGTGCAAATGAAGACGAGCTAGAAACATTCCGTCAGTTTAAGAAGAGCAAGTGGAAATCGTTGCCACGTGTTCCAGGCATACGTCCTTGGCATGTTTGGCTAAGCACATCTGAGGGCACTGATCGTGGTCGTGTTTTGTTAGCGACACGTACTGCTAATTGTGATCTGCAAACGATGCAGCCATTTTGAGCGTATCTTTTGTTTCACGCAGTCACCACCAAAATACCAGTGAGGATACTTCAAGCACATATGCTTTTTCTAGTGAGACCAGACACTTGCGTTGGAACATTTTCATGTTTGAGTTTATCTGCAAATATGGACAGATGTGTCGCAACAGAGTTACAGTGTCGAAGATTTCCTCCATTAGATCTTTGTTATCAGGAGCATAAATGCGCCTTCATGGGTACGTATTTGTCACAGTGCTAAAACAGCCTTTCTTCACCAAATGCGGTCACGTTTACTCGCGTTTGAAGTTTATAGCCGCTTTTCCGTTCCGATTTCTAGATTTCTCAACTCATCAGCGCATTGTCGAAAAACCCTAATTTGTGCCACAAATATTGTCGCTAAAAACAAAATAATGCAATATGTTTTTCTATATTACTGTGTGATGGCCTTCGGTTGTCTATTTACGAGATTTTAAGAAAAATCGAAGATGCTGTTTGTTATTATTCAAATTTCGGTGGAGTACACGTTTGCCCTTATGAGAAATTTGAGGCAGTATATAAAAATTTACATTTGCCCTACGGCAGCAATAATTTATGTACCTAATGAACACACTATATCCTTAAAACTTGTCAAGTTTGAAAACGCTGCTTGCATTACTTTCGGAGAAAAAAATGGGGAATACGTAGCCTAATTTAAACTGTCGCAAAATTAGACATCTTTAAAAGCTATTTTGTTAAGGTCTGCAAACTTGAAACTGTATGAATTCATTTTTCATTAGACATATATTTCTGGTAAAAAATATCTTCCTTGAAACAAAAATATTTGTCTTTTTATGGCATCTGCAATTTTCGAAAATGACAGGTGACAAAATTGGTGCCTCTGAGTTGGTGAAGTTTGATTTTTTTTTCTCGTAAGTTGTGCCGTTAATAATAAAACGAAGTTGACCTTCGGGCTACCTGGTGAGAGGTGCATGAAATATAAGATACTCAATGAAATCTAAAATATCAACTTTTGGACCCGTGTCGGTCTCTCGTGGAATCACCCTTCTAAATCTTTTGTCAGATGTCTGCATAGGCTAATTAGAAAAATTGTACTAAGAGCGGGAGCCACCTTCGATGCAATGGGCTCACTAACTGCTTGTCTGCATGTTTTATCACAGAAGCCAGTGGAAAGATATATGATATAAAGATGCGGTAGTTTTAACAGAACCTTTTTAATATCTCCAGATATATAAATAGCTATTTATTATTTCTTCGTTAACGTCAGTAGAGATGCCTTCACTAAAAGGGTGCAGAGTGCTTTTACCAGAAGAAGTGGTGAAATTAAGTTCCCAAGTACCTGTTGCCAACACAGCATGAAAACACTCCCTAACTGTCGGAAAGCGGGGGAAGCTTTGTTTGGAACTGTAAGTCTGACATAATATTGCATGTTCATAACACCGCAAACTGTGTATCACAGATAACAACGCAACTGCAACAATATAAGAGATATTTATTGTGTTGAACAAGTGAATCAGAATGTTATGAACCAGCTGGGCCTTTTTGCCGAGGGCCATTATTCTCGATAGTCAGTTTTTTGAAAAAAATCGTGTTTTCAGCCTGTGCAGTCTATAATGGTCAAAAAAGTACATGTTCATGTGGTCGAAGCTTAGAGCATGGACAGGAGCAGTGCCATGAGTCGAATTCGTACTACTCTCTTCCACTCTAAATGGATTCAATCGGTTTCTTGTTTAGGACCTGATAAACAGATTCATTGATTGTTAACTTCTTCCCCATTACCACTATTACCCTTCCCTCTGTGCACAGACCTCAACTGAAATGCACCAGGCACAAGTGATGGCTCTGCGAGACCAAAGACCATTATAACGCCACTCTGTTGATTGCCGTTGTCTTTAGCGCTTTCTTCGCGGAAGTTTTATACCATGCTGTATTCACGACCGCCGGTAAACGCTTGCTCTAAGTTCGAGGGAACACCTCAGTGCGGGAAAGAAAGGACAAAACTGCGCTGAATTTCTCTTTTTTTTTATTTTTCATATATTTGAGTCACACTAGTCCGCATACGGTTGCACTTCGAGCAGGAGGAGGAGAAAGAGGAAGGAAAGGCAGGAAGGTCAAAAGAGCAATCATTCAACCAATGAATTAATCAAGAAAACGCGCATCTAGTTTTCTATTCTGCACTGGGGTGGGCATCCGGGGTGTACAGACAGAAAAATAAGAAGAAGTAAGCTTGCGAAAAAACACCTCTGCTTCGGCAAGCACCATTGAATTTACATTTAAAATGCGAAACATGTACTAGGCAGTTCGACCTAATTCGTCCATAGCCTGCTGGAAAATCGGAAGCTTTCTCACACTTTGTGGTGCTTACACTTTCGACTCAAGCAGCACATAGCTTTTATAACTTGTGCTATAGCCTGGCGACCAAATGCCCACAACATATTTTTAGGGGCGAAGCTCCTTAGGGCGTGGGCTGTGCGTCCCCTGTAGCCTGTATGTAGCCACCTCTAGTTTAGTTCTTGCAGTGTTCACTAGATGGCGGTACCGTCCCCTGTATGTAACCACCTCTAGTTTGGTTCTTGCAGTGTTCACTAGATGGCGGTACCGTCTCCTGTATGTAGCCACCTCTCGTTTAGTTCTTGTAGTGTTTACTAGATGTTGGTACTTGTAGCTGATGATGAAAAGATGCAAGATGTTATAAACTAGAAAGCGGTACTTGTAGTTGATGAAAGACGCGAGATCTTATAAAATAGGAATGATGTCACATATGGCGCGTGTCATTGGTTGAAGGCAATCGTTCGATTTAGTGCGGCGACGTACGCTAGGGGGAGCGATGTAATAAAATCGAGTGGGCAAAATGTACAGAGGATTCATGGTTTACCAGGTTTACCTCCGGAGCTTCGCCCACTCATCATCATTCACTTCGTGGATATGGCGGAATTTTTTGTTTCTTTTCTTGTTTTCAACTGAGCAGCAAAAAGTATGAAGATTCACTGCTCTCCTTAAAGACCAATTGCCCTACGAAGCAAGTGGCCATATGCCCCGCCGCGGTGGTCTAGTGGCTAAGGTACTCGGCTGCTGACCCGCAAGGCGCGGGTTCGAATCCCGGCTGTGGCGGCTGCATTTCCGGTGGAGGCGGAAATGTTGTAGGCCCGTGTGCTCAGATTTGGGTGCACGTTAAAGAACCCCAGGTGGTCTAAATTTCCGGAGCCCTCCACTACGGCGTCTCTCATAATCATATAGTGGTTTTGGGACGTTAAACCCCACATATCAATCAAGCAAGTGGCCATATTCTCATTGCGATGTCATACAGTAGAAGAAGTGTATGAGCATTCATTTGAAAATGCAAATGATCTTGGAATGAATGGAGAGCCTGGGGAAGATGATTTATTTATTTATCTATATATTTATTTATTTATGTAGAAGATAAGTAAAAGGACAAGGGGGGGGGGGGGGGAGACGACGTTCGTTGCCCTGTTTCGAGGCTATCTCTATACACTTCAGGCAATATCTTATTTCTTTCCCTCTTCCTAAGGTCATCACCAACTCGAGGACGCAATGCGCATGGACAAATTAAACCACGTGATTGTCGCAACTACAAAAGCATTCACTCTACTCCCTTTAATTTCAATCCAATCAGCTTTTACACTGTAACTTTATAAAGAGCAGGGAGAATAGATTGAGAACACGAAATCGTGGCTTCACTAGACGTAAAGCTATAGACAAGCCCCGACGGTTGGCTTATGCAAACGAAGGTTTCCAACACGCGAAATAAATCTGCCAGTTCGGGTAGATTAGTAGAACACTGTGTTATATACGGCACAAGTCACCGGCTGAATTTCTCGCTTGAAAGGCACACGTTGGGAACGATATACATTTATTCTTGTATATTAGACACAGCCATTTCCGAAGGTGGACTCATCTAGTGATAGGAATTCTGTTAAATATAACGAGACAAAAATAAGAGAAAGTCAATGCCAAAAAAAGCCCAATATCAAACGAGCCACCGAGACAGTGTTCATGATGGCCCTCAATTAGAAGGAACTGCGCTGCTACATCGTGACACCCAAATCAGATTACGAAGCTTCGGCAGCAAAATCTGTGTTTCCGTTTCAGCGGAGAACTACAGTTGGAGGGGGGGGGGGATGGGGAGATGAACACAAATAAGATCAAGAAGTACAAAAGGGGAAAAAAACGAAGAGATTAGTCAAATCAGCCTCCCGAAGTAGTTCACCAAGCACGGGATCTTTAATGGAACTATGTTCTGACAGCTGGTTTCCTACATAGGCACACATTTATACCACAGAAAGAAAGAACATTGTGTTTGCTTTCCTTTATTTTTCAGTATCACTGTACAAATAGAACGGAAACTTATCATATGTGCCAGCAAGCGTTATGGAAAGATGACAGTGCTATTGCCTAGTGATTCGCGCGTTCAGGATATTAGATGCAAAGCATTTCTTTGACTCGCGTGTGTAACGCCGTACGTATACGTCCGTAACAACGCGCCGCAACACGTTCCCCTCACCGCAGGTGTTAGAACGGTGCAAAGTAGGTCAAGTCACAGCTACGCATTGACTTCACTTTCTCCCTCACTCGCAGCACGCTTGCGCAACATCCGCAGCTACCGGCTCCTCCGCCAGCTATCAACACACTTCTTTCTCGCTTCACCCTCGCCACCGCCCACAACGCTCGATCGCACGTCAAGTGGCAACACTCTTTCTGCTCTTTGACCTGTGATGAAACTTACACGAAACCCTACCCGCCTCCGGTGTCTTTGCGTTTCAAACAAACGCTTAGTTGAGTAAACGTTACACCAAATTGCGAGTGATATTGCGCTAGAAATGGAGAGAGAGAGAGAGAGAGAGAGAGAGAGAGAGAAACAACATTTATTTACGCATCCGGCGTGTGGGAAGTCACCGGCCACGCAGGGCGCGGGTATTCCCTATCTGAAGACTATGGCTAATAGAGTCCTATAGTCCCACGGCCTAGATCTTGAGGACGTTGTGCTCCAGCTAGGCGTTGGATACTCGGGCTCCTCCGCTCCCGTTGTTCGGGGCGTCGGATCCCTTTCTCCTCTGCTTTGCCAGGGCCTCCTCAATCTGCTGGAAGGCCCTTCGTTGCACCGTTGAGTCTTCGGAGCGTATCCATGCTCCCACCTCTTCGGGATACGTGGCACCCTGGCCCGGCCCGTTCCCATTGTTCACAGAACTGTTACACCCGTCCCACATGATGTGGCGGAGGGTGGCTAGTTCACGCTCGCACACGCTACGCTTTGCGTCCACGAACATGTCGGGGCATACGTGCCGGGCCAATGCTGGCGTTGGCACGCATTCTGTTTGCAGTTGTCGGAGCTTCACTGCTTCCGCACTGGACAGTTCACGATGCCGGGGCGGAAAGGCTCTCCCGGCCTCTCTGTCTGCCGCCAGGACAGGCAGCCATGGTGCGAGGCCGAACAGGTTTCTCGAGCGGTGACTGGACGCTGCGGTGAATATCGCCAGAGGACGCTCGCGGCAGAGCGTCAAGTGACGCGGATGGCACGTGAGGCCAGGCACTCTAGCCAGGGGCGGAGTCGAGAAACAGGCGCGCGCGCTGCGAGGAACTCACTCCTTAGAAAAACTCGCTCCGATTCAATAGCAAACGACATCCGTCCACTCCCCGACTCAGCAATGTCTCGCGCTGCCTTCAATGAGTTTTCCGTTGCAGAAGTACTGAAACGTTCTCTTTTTATGACCGAAGCTCCTTAAGGCGTGGGCCTCGCATCCCACCGATGAATACATGTAGTAATAGTAAATGGCCACCGGTGGCTACTTCCAATATATGTAGTTACATCCTCCGATGTATGTAGTAGTAGTAGGTAGCTACCGGTGGCAGTACCCGCTCTAGAGCGGGTATGCGTTACATGGAATGCGAGATGGCGGTACTTGGAGTGTTCACTAGATGGACGCACGCACGGACGGACAGACAGACTAGCAGACGGACGAATGGATGTATGGACGCATGGACGTACGGACGGATGGACGCATGAACGGACAGACGGATGAACAGACTCACGGAGGGACGCATAGACAGACGGACGGACGCGCGGACGGACAGAAGCAAAAACGAACGGATGAACGGAAGCACGGACGGGCTGATAGACGCTTCATCATCATTCACTCCGTGGATATGCTGTGATTTTTTGTAACGTCAACGGGAAAGATTTCCGCAACAAGCATAAGAAGAGCCATCTTTGGGAAGAAATTGCCGAGCTCCATAATGAAGTCGCATACTTCCATGAAGTAAAAGCCGTTCTCGCTTGAACTGGCCATGTTCACTGGATAAGTGCCACTCTTTTCCTTTTGTTGCTCCCGAGGAAGCTTCCACCGGAGTAACAATCATGTGCACGGGCCTTTATGCAAGGAACAATTGCGCTGCACAACGCTTAAACTTGCAGGCTGTCGGTAGGTCTTGCCACACTGGCCAGCTGCTCTACGGGACACTTAGTGCCGGAATTCGCGGCTGGCTGAGCAAAGATAGATGTTTCGTCACGAGCACAACATACACTGCACAGAAAACGAGGAAGAGTTGCTGATTTCAGGCACCAGTACAGCAACACATGCCTGGAGGCATGCACTTAGAATACATGGCCGGAGGCTACCAATTGAATGTCCCTGTGTTCCAACGGCAAAGGTGTGTTGTATAAAATGATGTGATACTTCGGCTGTCCTGCTTATCGTCGTAGCATTTATGTACGCGAATTCCCACTAAAGCAAGAATTGGCGCGTATTCCCCGATCTATGTCGCGCACAAGTGTATATACAGTAGCCAAAGAACCGGGACCAAGAAAGTATCACGTATATCATGCTACCTGCCGTTGGTGAAACTCTGCCTGAGGTGGTTCACTGAATCATTGAAAAACCTAAGATGCTTACTATTTAGGGTGGATACATACAAATCCGAGTGCTAGAAAAGATGTAGACCATTCGGAAAATACCGGAGAGGGTGCTCGCGCATGCCACAGGCTGATCACAAACAAGACCGAAGCTTATCACTGAGTCCTCTTATATAAGCTTTTATGTTGACTCGAGTGAACAGGTACAAAAGTTTTAGTATGAAGTTTAAATCTCATTACTTATTCTAATTTGGCGTATGCGTGTTGGAGGTAGTGGCCAGATTCTGCACCAGGGTGGCCAATCCTTCTCTGGTGAGATTGAAGTAACTAGAAGAATAAGAATGGGGTGGAGCACATTTCGCAAGCACTCTCAAATTATGACAGGTAGATTGCCCCCTATCCCTCAATAGGAAGGTATATAACAGCTGCATCTTGCCGATGCTTAGCTACGGAGCAGAAACCCGGAGACTTACAAAGAGGGTTCAGCTTAAGTTGAGGACGACGCAGCGAGCGATGGAAAGGAAAATGGCAGGTGTAACCTTAAGAGACAAGAAGAGAGCAGAATGGATTAGGGAACAAACGGGGGTTAAGGATATCAAAGCTGAAATCAAGAAGAGGAAATGGACATGGGCCGGGCATGTAGCGCGTAGACAGGATAACCGCTGGTCATTAAGGGTAACTGACTGGATTCCCAGAGAAGGGAAGCGGGTTAGGGGGAGACAGAAGGTTAGGTGGGCAGATGAGATTAAGAAGTTTGCGTGTATAAATTGGCAGCAGCAAGCACAGGACCGGGTTAACTGGCGGAACATGGGAGAGGCCTTTGTCCTGCAGTGGACGTAGTCAGGCTGATGATGATGATGATGATGATGACCTTTTGTAATATTCAAATCTCAGTACACTGTTCATTTGACACATTTCAGTGACATCCATCCGATAATGATGCCAAAAAGGGGGGCTATAGGGAGTGTTTGAAGTGTATTGCAGCAAGTGCCATATAGTTGTGGGGAAAGCAAAGAGGACGAAAAGACAACTTGCCGCTGGTCGAGACCAAACTTGCGACCTTCAGATCACGCATCCGAAGTTGTTACCGCTTGAGCGGCAGCGGTGGTCACCGTCCACCCACTTACCGGCTATTTATGTGCATGCAAACCCTTGGAGTGTTTGTCAGCGCCGTTGTCGGCCCTGGCGGCAAGGTGATGTGCTAAAGAAATGTGCCATACACGCTAATATAAATAAAGCGAAATCTTTGTCAGAAGCATTTCTCAGCTCTGAAGATCACTGAACGCGCGGAACAATGACCTGAGATACCATATAAAAACGGCTTTTGAGAACATCTGTGGTGGACACATAGCAACAAAAAAAAACGTTTGGCAAATGCAGTCGCTTGTGGTTACCTATCGATTAACGTGCTATTATTGTCGCTTTTAACGAAGCTTCAACCAAACTCCGTGTTTTGTGAACTTTTTCAGTGAACATCAAAGTCTTTCTATTGAATAGTCCATTTATATATAGATGTACTCATTTGTTTTATTTTCTTATTTTTGTCGCTGATTTTGATAATTAATTTATTTCTTTTGGCATTGTTACTTATCTTGATCTTTTATTTATTTACTAGTTTGTTTTTCTTGTACAAAATAGAGAAATAGGGCAGCACCTGTGCGAAGGAACGAAAAAAAATATCTTAGTTATTAGGCAAAGCTTCCACCGTTTCTAGCAAAACAATTGCAACTAGCAAGTGTCTCCCGCGATCATTCTTCAGTGCACAAGACATCCCGACTCCAATTGCCTTCAGCCGTAATGACAGTTCCATTTCAGTCGAAATTTCATAAACAAAAACACATTAATTCTTCAGAATCAACATGCTAGCTGTGCGAATCGGCCCAAACGAATCGTGCATTGCCAAAAACGAGGTTTTCATTTATTGACCATATGACTCAAGATAAACTTCTAACGCTCAAGCAATGTGAGTTGGTGATGTGTGGAATGATCACAGACAAATGCCTTGAAATGTCTCGACAGAGCTTTATCTAAAACGCAATATCTGAGGATGAGGGGGCATAGAACCCGGGTCGCTTGCATGGCAAGCGGATGTTCTACCACATGGCTACGCATCTTATTGTGAGTACAGTAAAAAAAAAAAACTTGCTTTGCTTGAAAATCCACTGAAAGTGGCTTTCATGTTTCACAAACACATGCGTCCTGTATACATGATTCGCAATTTGACATGAAATATTGCATTAATAATGCGTGTTACAAGTGCCCATGACCAGCGGGTGTCAGAACAGAACATGTGATTAACACAATGGCTTCATGGTCTTAAAGGCGGCCACCAACTACACGAGGCACACACCTTATGGCACCTTTTCTCTTAAGGCGATCGGATGCTGACCCGCAGGTCACGGGATCGAATCCCAGCTGCGGCGGCTGCATTTTCGATGGAGGCGGCAATGTTGTAGGCCCATGTGCGCAGATTTGGGTGCACGTTAAAGAGCTACAGATGGTCGAACTTTGCGGAGCCCTCCACTACGGCGTCTCTCATAATCATATGGTAGTCTTGGGACGTTATACCCAACATACCAACCAATCAATCAATCAATCAATCAATTTCTCTTAAGGCCACGTAGTGGGTGCATGGCAAGTTCGAAAAGATTTCATTCGCTAAGTGTTTGAAGTACGCACTGCAGGGACAGGATATCGCTATTGCGCTCAACTCCTAAAAGCGTAGGCCCAATTTTTTTTTGAACTCTTTTTATTGGCGTCAATGGCACCATTTACTGAAGGCCTTCCCCGGAACGTTATCCGAATCTCTCTTACGACTATTTTGGCCAAGGTTAACCTTCCTGCCTGTCTTCTTTTTTTATTCATTTTTTATTCTTTCTTTCTTTCTCAACAGTGACTGCCGACTTTCCCTGCGCGATTGAGGACGGAACTTTTTTGGAGACATGCCACAAAATTCTCGCTCATCACCTCACTTCGACAACGATAGTACTTCTTGAAGTTTCTTCCGATGCCATTACTGTCCGCGTTTGCCTTTACTTCCACCCACGGTTTCTTCTACCTTACATCTACCCGTTGATGTAGAGTGGTCCCGAAACCAAACTTTTAATACTGTGTTTCCCGTCTTGGCCAAGAGCGAAAGCAATTCTGCTGCCGGGCTGGATTGATGAGGTTGTGCTTGAGGCCACCGAATAGAAAGAGAAGGAGTGAAAGAAAATAGCGCACCTATTCTTTCCATCGTGCCCTGTGAACAGCCGGAGTTGATAGGTGACGCCGGCAGGGTGCGTTGAGAGCGCGGTATAAGCTCACGGCCGGGCATTGTACGCCCGGCCGCCCGGACCAGGCGGCCTCTCCACAACCACTCGAAAAGTTCTCGCGCCTCAATTTCGAGGCTGCAGTGCAGGTTTTTTTTGCCTTGGCTGTCTTTATTTCATACAGAATTTTCTCTGCTTTCTTGACTCGCACGTCTGTATCGCAGCACCAAACATGAACAGGGAAACGTGTGAAAAGTGAAGGGAGGCTGCACGTGCACTGCGCACAATAGCCACACTGAAAGATTCTTGTATGGGTCTCAGTTTCCGTCAATGTAAGCACTTGACTGGCTATGGTTCCCCGCCGTACTCTGTGGCACTAACGTATACCGCAAGTATGAGGTTAACTTCCTAGTACGTTCTTCATAGCCCTATACTAGCTTAGTACTCTATTGTGCAGTACTCTATTATCTTAGCTATTAGCTTAGTACTCTATTATCATGCTACCCTACTAACTACTGCAGTGCTTGCTTCATGTTTTATTTGCGTTACAATAAAGCTATACCCTTAAGCTTTTAGTAACGTCGTTACGTACAATAAGTGCCACAACTCGCTCTCCTGTAATATTTCTCCCATCAATTATTAGTAAAACCTCATTGATGTTTTTTTTTATTAGGGAATGGGAAGTTTACTCGAGAACAGTCCCAGTGGCCTCGCATCTTCAGTTCAGTGGATTATTTAAGGGGATCTTCAACATATAGGAGAAGCCTACAATGCCGGCATTTCCGTACGTCTGTACTTCAAGTAACACATTGGCGTGTGGTATTTCTGCTGGCAGTGACAGTTCGAATGGGAAACCCTATACGGACGTGCCTTCACTCAGTTAAATATTGCCATTACGAAGTAGGTCAGCACCATGCCGCTTGTGCCGTGCACGTCGTCCCCATCTGATCGCCTTCGACGCACTCGTAATGGCGGTCAATTACTTCGGCAAGGCGCTTCGGTCGGTGCCGTATCGGATGACCACTCACTGACCGCCACTTTGGATGCGACGGAGCAGGCCTCGCATGTCTGTTTCGTATGTATAGGAGCGGAGTGCGCCCTCGTCCGAGGTGATCTCGTAACTTTATACAGGCCGCTGAATGTACTTCCGGGCCGAGATTGTTTCCGCCTTTCTTGGTAAGTGGAGCTATACAGTTTGACTTGCGGCGATGTCCGTGACTGTGTGTTTCGCGGTATGGAATAGAATATATTATGGTTCAGACGGTGTGCAGAAATGGCAGTTTCGCATGCTCTAGGAGTTCTAGATGCCCAAACGAATTCGTCGAGTTGGTAATAAATGTCATCTTGAGTGAAAACACTTAGGTGCGAGCCGTAGCCAGAGTAGAGCAGTGTCAGAAGCCAGAGCCAGCTGTCAAGCTTACTGCGAATGACGTCATTAGAGAACACTCTCTACTAACGAACTTGCTTCCAGGATGCGCGCTGCAAAAAAAAACAAAAACAAAAATGACTGCGTCTTAACTCCTTATTTCTACAATCACGTCATTTGTCATTCTCCACGCGGCGCCCTTCTTCTCTTATTCGGGGAGGAGTCGTGCGCCTCAAAGGAATGAGCCAACAAACAACTACTAAGCTCGAAAAACTTCCAAAAGCTGACAGCGTGGAAGTATAACACTGGCATGTTATGTTTTGTTTCTGCACACAACCATTATCGAAGCCAGATGTGATCATTTATTGAGACTGAAAGCGTTATATTTATTGAATATTTCAGGCAACCGGAAAAGTGACACTGCTAATGATTAGCTAACTAATGGTGTTGATTTGATTGATTTGTGGGGTTTAACGTCCCAAAATCACGATATGATTATGAGAGACGCCGTAGTGGAGGGCTCCGGAAATTTTGACCACCTGGGGTTCTTTAACGTGCACCCAAATCTGAGCACACGGGCCTACAAACTTTCCGCCTCCATCGGAAATGCAGCCGCCGCAGCCGGGATACGAACCCGCGCCCTGCGGGTCAGCAGCCGAGTACCTTAGCCACTGGACCACCGCGGCGGGGCTAACTAATGGTGTGTACAGTATTGTTGTAAATGCGGAGGTCACCATTTCATATCTAAATGTGTCACCCACTTTGTATTGTGCAACAAATCCCGTCAGTCAAGGCACAAAACTTCCGCCATATGACACAACTCGCACCGTGCCCCATCGTCTTAAGCACTGCTGACTGGTGGGAATAATTTACATGCGCTCAGTGGGTGGTCATGTAGCCAGCTTACTGCAATATTAATTAGTTCATAAATCTTGGGAACCACAAACCTCAGACGTTCAAGTGAACAATTGGCGTACCTGTAAGCCGAATTTTAGTAACGACTTCATCTCCCTATTAGGAATAATCCAAACAATCGTTATCTTGGTATGGTTTTTTTTCAGAAATGAGCTAATGCAGCGTAGAACAAACAACCTATGTAGCACATATGTTGTAAATATTGACCCCACTCGGGGACGAATACGCAGTACTTATGAGAAATGGCTTTTGTTTAAAGCTTGGGGCCTTTGCGAAGCTCACTTTTCTGCCTAGAGCGAACGGACACGTCCAATGTCTTATCTCGGGAATACATCTGGGAGAAATGCCCTGTCTTGACGTGTGTAGAAAAAAATCGGAGTCTACAAAAATGTAGACATGTCTGATTAGAGTTCTCCGAATACCTTTCAGTTCGTTCTGAGGAACGACTCTAACGACGTTGTTGTTTAAGCTTTTCCTCGTGTTGTGTCCTGATAGTCGAGATCTGAGCGCGATTCCGAAAAGATGGCACAAGCTCCACCCGAGTGAAAGCAACTGTCGGGATGCTTTGCCGAAGAAACAATCTACACCACCAATACCTATTGCCGCATAAACGCTAAAAGCTTCGCGGTGCCGTCGGTCACGTCTCAGCTACAAGCTAGCGACATCACTACGTCCAGTGGGATGGTCATCCAAACAAAGAGGCCGTTCTAAGAACGGCGACGTATCTTTTTAAAGGGACCACGAAAATGGCCTCTTCGCTCATCGAGCCGCAAGCAGCGTCACCGGACGTCGCGGTCTCCCCGAAAATCCCACGCGTGGGTCGTGACTGCAGCCGCGGCGGTGCAACGCAGGACAGCGCGATCGAAGAATCGCGCTGGAAGGGAGCGAAGCCGATATGGGGATAGATGTTAGGAGGTCGATGGGGAAGGGAAGGAAGTGAGAGAGCGGAGGGGAGGAGGTAGAGGGTTCGACTGCGCGCCTCTTTGTGTCGCGCGTCGAGCGCGCCAATCTGCCTAATGGACCCTGGGGAGCGGGGGACGCTGCCGACAGAGACAAGCGTCGCCGCCGCGATGCCCAGCCCCCTTTCTCCCTAAACGCCCAGCGTGATGCTTCCCCGTGTCTCTCGTGCCATCTTGCCTGCCGGGCTCGCGCGGCTTTTCGAGCGAACGGGGCTATTTCGGCTGTCGGTCATGCACCGAGCACGGAACGTGCCTGTCGGAGCAGGTGTAACCGCCCCCTCGTAAGAGCTGCCGCCTGACCTCATCGCCAGGCCCGGCCACGAACGCCGCGCGGCGGCACTGGGACAGGCCACGAAAGCGATGCGCCTGGCTCTGGCTATAGCCGCGTGGCATTGGAGTTGGTGGCTGCGGTTGTCACGGTGGCCCGTGGCTCTCGGCCTGTATTTGCGCTCGTTCCGAGCTGCATGGGCGGCGTTCCAAGTGGCGTGGTTGCTAGAAGGTGTCAACACGAAGCCACCTCTTGCTCTTTTGTTTTTCTCTCCGTGGTAATGGATTCACCAGGTTAACTTTGCAGTTGAGCCGAGTGCTTGGTATCATTGTCGTGGTAACGAGCACGTTATGGTTATCTGGTACTTGACTTATATTGTTCCAGTTTACTCACAAACAAAGCGCACAAGGACCGACAGCAGCTAGTTTCTGTGGATGCGGCTGGACCCGCCTGTATGCGCAGCTGGAAAGGGGACCGCATTATACTCTGAGCAGACGGGAGAGGTACAAGAAATAAGGAAGATAGGGACCAGAAGGGGGCATGATTGACTGAGGTAAGGAAAAATAAAATAGCAAAATAGAAAGACAGCAGCGATGAGCGTAAGTTAGCGGTTGATAGCTCGCATGCAGGTGTTTTAAAACAGCATAGAAGCAATTTACGTAGTTTCCGAGTCGACCAACGACGGGGTAAGTGTTCCGACAATATTTGCGTGCTCAGCGGATGGTCATCCAGCCACTTCAGTGCTCTGAACAATCATTGCGGTCATAGATATGGTTATGGCATTGTTGCTACAGGTGGTTTCAGTCACGCAGGCCTGGTCGGCAAAACGTCTATTTCCGGCATCGCCAGTATTAAGACAAAATTCTCATATGTCCCATGAGTCAAGAACATCTTGACATATGGGGATACCTGACGGTATATCGCGAAACCTTCTCGGTGGTATCGCTGTGAAGGCAAATTATAGAAAAAAAAATCTAATGAATAAGAGTCTTTCAACCAACTGGAAGCGCGGTGGCACACAACAGGTAGAGGATGAACCACGCATATCGAGCGTGTAGTTCTTCCCCTGTCTTTTGTTCTTGTGAGTTGCCGCACTCCCAGTTCGCTGATCGAATACGAACCACCTACCAGCCCATCTTTGCTTCCTTTAGCACTAAATGTCCATAAGCAAAATCACGTGATATCAAATTGCATATTGTGTGAAGTCAGAGCAGTAAAAGTTGCATGACTTTAATATGTAATGACCGCATCACGACATCACAAGCGGCCAGAATGACGTCATGATGCCTCCATCGCAGGACATCATTGCTCGCTCGAATCCGGGTCGTTTACGTAGGCTGTGCCACGCCATGCGAGGTATAGAAAAGTGGCAGTGCCTCAGACCTTGGAAGTCATGTGAAGCTACGTTACCCGCAGAACTAGTGTAGGAGGGGGGGATTAAAAAAATACACTGAAATGAAAAAGAAGGCAGAGGACGGAGAAAATGGCTTTCGGCCTTTTGTAATCATAGACAAATGTTTACGGGGCAAAACCACGCCATGGTTATGTGACACAGGAGGGCTCCGGTAGTTTCGACCGTCCGGTGTTTTACAACATGCACGACATCATGCAGTACACAAGCCTCCATCATGTCGCCTCGATCGAAATACGACGTCGGCAGACGGCATCACACATAGAGGACTCTCGAATCACCAGCCGGGCCCTGTAATACCTGAAACTGCCCGGGCAAACATGACCCTCGTTGTCAACTGATTTACTTCCCAAGCGGTGAACATGAATGCAGGCAACTAAAGAAACTCGAGCACGGGTTTGACAAGTGCTCATAAGCTAACGGAGTTATAAGGAGAAATGCAGGTTTGCGGGAGATCGGAACCGCCTTGAAAATTTCACGAATGGAACTGTTTTATATTAGCCTCACCTATGTGCACGAAAAGTACAAGACCGAGTTGATTGGTGTAACACGGGAGAGACCTGTGCCATGCAGGGCACGTAGTCAGGTTTGAGAATGTGACGATGATGACGTGCGCAGAGGCTCCCGGCACACATGGGCCACAGAAATTAAGCAAGCCCCGTTACTCACCAGTCGCCCACAAAGGGAACACGTGGGCACAAATGCCAATCGAAATTTTCAATTCATCGTGAACTTATCTACAGCGCAACAGCAGAAAAACACAGGACGGGCAAGGAGCAAATCAGAAAGAAAGGCGGTAACAGCGCCGTCTTCTCTTTCTCTTCTGCTCTTTCCCTGTCCTGTGTTTTTCTGGCGTTGCGCTGTAAATAAGTTCACGATGAGCCTAACCAACTGGCCCAACTTACCGTCTTGCTAAACTTTTTGAGCAGACGTAAGTAATAATCGCAAAAGAATATACTAAACCATCAGAATTAACCAAGAGAAAAACAGCGTGACACTGTAGCTTTCAGCTTCGCTGGTTAACCTCCTCCACAGAAGGCTTGGGCGGCGTTTTTTTTTTAACAGCAACACAATCTTTACTTTCCAACTACTCCCCCAACGAAGGTAGCTGACCAATCAGAGCATGTAATTGGGAATAATATTGTGTGTGCATTACATTTTTTGCAAACTGGATAGAACGAAAGACTGTTATAACCTGATCGCGAAGCCAAAAGACAAAAAAGATATTTAAGGCAAACTTGCACTAGCAATGTCAAGCCTGAAAAAAAAAAATAAAGCTCGGTGGTCTTTCTTGTCTCTCATTATTTTTTTCTGTCCTCATATTTTATTTATGTTTGTTTCTTGTATCTATTTTTCTTTCTATCGGTTTGTATTTCTGGATTCCTAATTAATTATTCCTCTTTCTATCTTTATTTTCGATCTTTCTTTTTTTCTCTATTTTTGCTTCGCTCTCCTTTCCTTTTCTATTTATTTCTCTCTTTATTTCTCTCTGTCGCTCTCTATTTTTGGATCTCCTTTCTGTCTCCATTTCTTTCTATATATTTTCCCTCTTGTCGTCTTTCTTGGTATATCTGTCTTCATTTATATCCATTTCTCTCTGCTTCTTTCACTTCATTCGCTTTGTCTCTCTCTCTCTTTTTTTCCTGTTTCCCTTTTACTTATATTTATATATATCTCTAGCGCTTTTTCTGTCTCTACCTCTCTTTTACGTGTTCCGCGTGCTCCACTTCGCCAAGAACGGTTTTCGTTTAACACTTACACCTGCTGCACTGGGCTCGTTCATTTGCTGTGCTTCCTGCCAACCTGTGTCTTTTGGTGAAACACCGCACTAACTACGGCCAGCTAGCTACAAGGCCGTCACTATGTAATAAGCACAGTCAGTCATGCAACTACCTTCACTGCGCTGACGCAGTCATCTACACAGCGGGCGAAAAGCACGATGCGTATAGCGTGCTTTTCGCAACGTATCGCGCAACCGCTTCGAAACACGTCGTAAAAGTGAAAAGACATCGCTTGTTTGCTTGTCTCGCACTTATTGCTTTGCTCGCCTTTCACCACTATCGCAGCTATAACGACACTGGCTGTGACAGGACGGCGAAACACAACTCTCCCTCTCGTTGCGACACATACAAAACCCATACTACGAACTCGCACGCAGTGCCACGATCATTGCGCCCGAGGGGCAAGTGGCGGCAATCTTTTCAGCGTCTATGCAAATCAGCTGCAGTTGCCTCCTGCAGCGGGATTATTCGTGCTGCTTATGTATACTCATGTTACTATTGTCGAAGAGCGGTGAAAAGGGTGAAGTGGAAAGGGCATCGCCAGGTCTATGTGTTATGGCCCGTCAGTGACGCTATACCCCCCTTTCCACCTCAACAACACAACGAAAACGCCGAAGGAAAAAAGCTAATGGATTAGAACCCCCGCCGTAAAAGCGGGTCGCATACACACGCAGAGAGCTGGCTTCTTCTAAACTCACTCTTTGGCAACGAGTAAACGGAGGACGTTTATGTAGTTCCACGCAAACGCGGTGGCATTCTGTTTTAACACGTATGTAATCCTCCGAGTTTCAGACGGCGTCCGCTCGCTTCATAGCGCCATCTGTCGTCATTAACGCTAAAGAGCTTCCGTTTGGTTGATCGCGGCCGGCTATCACTCTCAATTTCTCGGCCTCAGCGTGAGCGCTCGTTTCGCGCCGCCTTGTAAAACGCGTCTCGCAGGGTTTTGTATTCGCTGAGTGTCGTGCAAAAAGAGGCGCGAATCGTGTTTTACTTTGTCCGAAGGGTACATTAGCGTACGTGCGAAGTTGCAATTAAATGGTGTTCAGTTAAGCAAAGTCACGCCTTATACATTGTCTCAAAAAAAAGAAGGGTGGGTGATCTTCCTATCTAGAAATTAGTATAACACGAAAGTGAAACATTTCTTCACGGAGATAGTTCAGGGTGTATTGTGCATGGTGAAAGCAAGATCAACAAGTTTCAAGGTCACGGGAAAAACGGCAAGCAGTTCGAAACTCGCAGCGCACACCTCAAGCAGAAAGGACGCACAAAAGTAGCACACACAGGGCGAGCGCGGACTAAAATTGTCACAGCTAGACAATTAAAGCGCGTCGACCAAAAAGAAAGACAGTTGCACGACATGATCGCACTAGTATACACAGGACAAACGGAAACAACAGCCACAATTCTTACGTCGTCGTGTGTCGGCAGCGCGCTCCTTCCATAAACGCGGCCGCGGCAGCGAGTTAAAGGACTTTCGGCCTCTCCCGAATTGCGAGTCTGATAAGCGCGCACGCAGGACAGACTATGCTCCCTGGAAGCGACAACCTTCAGAGCGCGCCCAACGGCGCCCGTTACGCCATCTCGCTACTGATAACAAAAACGAGCTATAGCTTTGGAGCTCTGAGGACCGCCCAACGGTGTATGGTGTATATAAATCGGTTGCCGTCAGCATACGCGGCAACGTACGCTCCGAGGGATAGTGGTAATTGCCGAGCGCAGTGAATTGAGAGTTTGCTGGTTCGATTCCGTGGGACAGAATCTTCTTTTCTCGTTTTTTTCTTTGCAATTGGTTAGTATATATTTGACAACGTCGTATTCCTGGCAGAAATACGTCACCGGAGCCATGGTGGAGCCCGACATAAAACGCTTTCGTGTTAAAAAAGGCTCAAATCTCAGCAATAATTATGTAGAATATACTTACTTTCATTTCTCAATGGGGAGTGTTCCGATGGCCGGGCGGAAGTAAGCTATGCTAATTTTGTGGCGGTGAATATGCACCATCAAAATGTAGTAGCTTGCGTGTACGTCACCAGTGCTTGTCGATACTGTGTGACTGTCAGCGAGCAGGAGGAAAAGATAAAAAAGGGTCTGTTTGTGCCGCCCTGGTTAAGAGCACGACTCGGCATCAGCTATCTGTTTGGCATCCTCGACGGGGTGTGTTTTTGAGCAACACTACCACGTCGTCTTATACTCGTCTGCATTAGGGCGTACGTGTGCCTAAATATAGTAAACCAGAGTGCATTTTTGATTCCGCAAAGGCTGTCTTGTTCAGCGTGTACAGCATGTAAGCTTATTTAATTTTTCTTGACCATCAGATATCACTCAGTCAGTCAGCTGGTCAATCAGAAAGTGAATGAATCACTTGTCAATCAATCAATCAGTCAATCGAAGAATTAAATCAACCAATCAACGAACGCCCTCTGCGCATTACCACGAAGTAGCTACGAGAGTTAGGAGAAAGTGTCTTCTACCTGCAACACCAATAACAACAACAACAACTGCTACTATGCTATTACTACTACTACTACTACAACTACAGCTACTACAGCTACCAACTGCTACTACTACTACGACTACTACTACTTTACTGCTGCTGCAGCAGCATAACAACAAAGAAAGAAGGCAGGTTCTGGAGAAAGCGAGTGTGTGAAAGCAATTAAAAAATAAATTGAAACCACCGGAATGCTAAACGGGCTCTGGGCATGGTCGGAGTCCTTAGTTCAGGATCCCAGGAGCCACGGTCGTCTTTCGCGCTCACGCCACAAGATCGAGCTGGTGCCGGCAGTCTATGCCAGGCAGTGAAGCTTCCCATTGCAGAAGTTTAGGTTACACGGAATGAAAACGGGAAATATCATGCAAGAGAAAAGGGCTAGTCAGCATCAAACATAAGGGGCAAAAGCCTTTCATAAACACAATTGCTTTTGAAATGAGAAACAAAAAATACAGCAAAAACTCGGTTTTATCATCTGATTTTTTCAGCACACAAACAAAGAAGAAGCTTTAGAGGGAAAAAATTAAGAAAGGTTTAGCAGCAAAGCTAAGAGAAAGTGGGACACATGTGTGTCAGTGACAAGAAGAGAACATTTTCGGCATCGGTGCTTGCGCTCGCTAAATGGGCCATACGTTTCATTCCCGCTTTCTTTCGGCGCACGAGCTGCAGCAGCGCTAGGAGACGCTGCGAGAGTCGCAGCCTAATAGGGATAAAAAGTAAGTGCTGCGAAAGTCGGCGACTCTTTACGCGTGGGAGGCTTTGTATATGTTCGCGTGCTCGTGAGAATGCGTGACAGTTGACCACGAAAAATCGCGAATAAGCGTATATCTCTACGGGACCGCTGGCGATTGCGTGCGTGTCGCGAAATGGCGGCGAGCGGAATGGACGACAGCTTTCGCTTAGGCCGATTAGCAGCTAGTGATGCTGTACCCTGCTAGGCGAGTAATGGATCGAGCAATGTTCCACTCTGTTCTCTGTGGAGTCCACAACGAGCCGAACGAACTGGCGGCTGTCTGGAGTTCCCATTTGTGTAGGCAACACGCCAGAGCAAGCGAATACAAGTAGCGAAAGTGCAGGCGCGTTAGTTCCCGACTTTTTGACAGATCCGCGTACAGAGATGGGTCTCGGAGGCAAGTCAGCGACTGAAATATGCGAATCTGGGTTTTTCGCTGTCAAAGGTTTGGGACCCTAAGTATGTATGATTAAGCGAAATGACTTTTAATGTTTAAGTTAGTTTCGAGCTTGAATTTGGTTTTAAGAAAATCAACCTCGAACGGATGTTGAAGGTTGTGGCGTCCCAATTACGTCACAACGATGTCACTATAATGCCGCTGTGACGTCATGCGAAGACGTCACCACTTTAAGTCGACTTTTGGTGAAACATCAGGTGATAGTGGAGGTTGCGTCAAAGAGGTGCCTTGCAGAAAGCTTGCAATGCCTCCGATCTTGGGGGCTATACAAAACGCGTCAGGTGCGGAAATCTTTCAGGGGGGGGGGGGGGCAGTAAGAAAAGTGATGGCTTTCTAGCCGTCTTAGGTGATTGAACCGGAACCCTGTAGTGTTATTTTCAAATATATTTTTCATGTAATCATGTTCAATCATGCAATGTACAACGTTATATAACACTGGTTTAGCATACGCAACAAAATCAAGGCGTCAACGCAGGGACAGAATAGGTTTGCAGGTAAGTTTGCAATTACACGAAACTGACTGATACTGCTCACAAATCAACCAACAATGGACAAATTTTTAGTAAAACTTGTTAAAACTTTAAAACTATTAAAAGTTAAAACTTTAGTTAAGATGTGCTTGGCCGCCTGCATCTGCGTGTTAGTGTTACCGTTGATGTTGTCATGCTGGGTAGTTCTTTTCGGTGAAACACATGTGCATTGTTCATTTATTGCTTTATACTGTTATATCGTTATTTTTCTTTTTTTTCATCTTTGCGATACGAAGCGTTGTTTGCTCTGTACGCCCTCTCCTGTATAGGCCTGAAAAGGCCCACAGTATTGAATAAATAATAAAAATAATAAATAAATATTAAAAATAAATAATAAAATAAATAATAAAAAAAACATTCGGCAGATCCCACTTACATGGGATTCGACGTTATGCGAAGCATGCAAGGAGAAGCTGACTGTGTTGCAATTTTTTCTATTGAGCGACACGTCATGAAATGACGCTAAATATATGTAAAAATGGTGCACATATAGCCATGTGTTGAAGAGTTGCAGACTGTTTGCATTTGCGACCCGATGCGAGTTGTAACTTGCGTATTAGCAACACCAGAAACTGATATGAAGCCCTGATGCTTGCGAGGATGCTGGCCCTGGACTCTGCTACATCAATCAACTTCAGCGCATGGTAACTAACTACTATTGACGTCAACCCGAAGTGACGGCTGTATCAAAGGAGTACATATGTAATGTTAGAAAATTGGGTAGACATTTGGGTTTAACGTTCCAAAACCACCATATAATTATCAGAGACGCGGTAGTGGAGGGCTCCGGAAATTTCGACCACCTGGTGTTCTTTAACGTGCACCCAAATCTAAGCAGACGGGCTTACGTAACATTTCCGCCTCCATCGGAAATGCAGCCGTCAGGAATTTGATCCCGCAACCTTCGTGTCAGCAGCCGAGTACCTTAGCCACTAGACCACCGCGGTGGGGCGGAAAATTGGGTAGGCAGCACCGCAGCCACTATTGTCTTTTCACGAAGATTAGCGTCAACTTGACAAGTAGTTCCGAGAGCTGGTGTAGCTCTGTGGCGAAATGCTTCATTGCCACGCAGAATGCTTGGGTTTGATTCCAGCTGGGACTTTGACAATTATTCTTTGCATTTGTCGGGTCGGGTATATATATGTCCGGTATATATTAACGCTTGCGCGTTCAAATTTCCAATGTGTGTTGTTTTCGTTCCAGGGTAGATACTAAGTGTCAATCACCTGTGGCACATACCTCCATACAAGCGGCCCACACCCGCCCGTGGATATGTGCCACAGTCTGGCGGGAAGTGTGTGACGACGTACGCGACAGGATTGTTGCATTATTCATGTCTTGGCCAGCGCATCGCATTCGTCAAACAATCTTACCCTCCCAGGCTAATTTTGGTTCCCGGCAAGTTAAGGAGGTGACCACGACAGCACCCAAACGTAGATAGATAGATACATACATACATACATACATACATACATACATACATACATACATACATACATACATACATACATACATACATACATACATACATACATACATACATACATACATAGATATACAGACAAACAGACAGACAGACAGACAGACAGACAGACAGACAGACAGACAGACAGACAGACAGACAGACAGACAGACAGACAGACAGACAGACAGACAGACAGACAGATAGACAGATAGATAGATAGATAGATAGATAGATAGATAGATAGATAGATAGATAGATAGATAGATAGATAGATAGATAGATAGATAGATAGATAGATAGATAGATAGATAGATAGATAGATAGATAGATAGATAGATAGATAGATAGATAGATAGATAGATAGATAGATAGATAGATAGATAGATAGATAGATAGATAGATAGATAGATAGATAGATCGATAGATAGATAGATAGATAGATAGATAGATAGATAGATAGATAGATAGATAGATAGATAGATAGATAGATAGATAGATAGATAGTAGGTAGGTAGGTAGGTAGGTAGGTAGGTAGGTAGGTAGGTAGGTAGGTAGGTAGGTAGGTAGGTAGGTAGGTAGGAAGGTAATAGATAGATAGATAGATAGATAGATAGATAGATAGATAGATAGATAGATAGATAGATAGATAGATAGATAGATAGATAGATAGATAGATAGATAGACAGATAGATAGATAGATAGATAGATAGATAGATAGATAGATAGATAGATAGATAGATAGATAGATAGATGCGCTCAAAGTCAGCGAATTTCGCTAAGGAACGCTCTGCATTTAAAATAAGGACTTGCAGTCAGCTGTGAAGCTATTGTGACAGAAGATATCAGGCCTGTTACGGCGTGAACTCGTAATGAAGGTACCTAAGGCATGCAGCCTTAAGAATAGCGAACTAGAACTCATCATGTAACAAAACAGACATAACCTAATTGAGCAGTCTCTGCTACCTGAATAATTTCACGTTGGCGGGGTGAAACGGGTGTCTGATTACGTTTGCTTATCTTAACCTAGCCTTGTCTTAGGCCTGTATGGCCACATGACACTGAGCGTGACCACGCCACATCATAACTACGCATTAAAGACTAGCCTGTTAACTTCTAGAGGACCAGCTACAACTGGCCAACCGGGCTAAGACTATCGGTGCCAATCGGTGGCTATAACCATGGCTTCGGAGATAAGCTCCGGTAACGCGCCGTTTCCCGTTTTCCGGAGCTAGTCTCGGGGGCCGGGCGAAGAACATAAACTAAGGCGGCCACCTACCTCCCGTTGCAAGGTTTTCAAATTAACGCTTGTTCGCTCGTTTCCCAGATCGAGATTTTGAAAAGTTTGGTGAAAACCTCGTATTGGACAGCCTCCAAAAAGAGAACGTTATATTTATGCGCAAAGTGAGGAATCATCGTTCATGCGTATACACCATTTCAACCATCTTAAGCTGCGAGGCAACCAGATTTCAACCTTATCATCCGATTCTGCGTAACGATTCTGCGTAACGCTAAATGGATTTCAACCGACGTTAGGGGAGAAAGTTGGCAGCAGTTTATCTCCTCTGGCAATTGGAACGTTTAACGTTCTTGGGCTTCTTGTCATCCTTCACGACAACACGAAGTTCCGTGGCTCGTAGCAATTCATACACAGCCTCGCGGTTTCCGAACGCTTTCGATCGCCTTGAACCTCACAACACGTTTCGGGATCCCCAAATCTACCAGTCGTCGTTTGAGCTGCGGTTGCGTTCGGTTTTAGAGACGGCAAGTAAATCTTGTTCTTGTTCACGTATCGACTGAGGCGCATACCCACTGTTGGGGATTGGCCTAGAATTGAGGGATTTTGTAAAATGGTATGAAACTTAGGAACTCGGAAATCATGGTGCTTGATCTCGTCACAGTCACACTTCAGAGGTTAGACGTTTGATTGCACGCGCCGAACTGTTTTCTGGATTATTTCTCCTTCTTGCGTTTATCAATATATATATATATATATATATATATATATATATATATATATATATATATATATATATAAACAAAAAAATAATTAGGCGTTTTCCCCTTTCTAATGCTTGGCTCAACATACAGAGCCCAGGGAATCACTTTCCGACTTCTACAGATGGGTACATATCTCTGCCCACGAACGTATCGTAGGATAGAGCCGAACTTTCATGAAGAGTGCCTTAGTTGTGGCCTCGAGAGTTGCTCGCTAACCCACATGTTCTGGCAGTGCCCTGCGATTGTGGGCGCTGAAGTATGTGACGAAGACTCGTGGCGGCAGAGCTTACACAGCCCGGACTTGGGTCTTTACTGACCGTTTGGAGGGCCCGGGCCATCACGGGGGGCCTTCACCTTCCTGGGCTGAGCCGGGTGGAGCTGTCGACTGGTTGAGGGGGTCTTAGGACTTCATTCAACTAATCCGGCTGTGTTTAAAGTTCTTTGTATGTATGTATGTATGTATGTATGTATGTATGTATGTATGTATGTATGTATGTATGTATGTATGTATGTATGTATGTATGTATGTATGTATGTATGTATGTATGTATGTATGTATGTATGTATGTATGTATGTGTGTATGTGTGTATGTATGTATGTATGTATGTATGTATGTATGTATGTATGTATGTATGTATGTATGTATGTATGTATGTATGTATGTATGCATGTATGTATGTATGTATGTATGTATGTATGTATGTATGTATGTTTTAAGAGCAAATAAAACAAAGCACTATTCTTAAATTTTATATGTATATATTGCTGTAGACACGTTAGGATAATAATATTGATTACTTAGTCAAACTACTAGCTTTATTAATATTGTCCCTGACAGCCGCGACCGTATAATACACACATTGGTTCTTATTCTTTTTCGTCTCTTCCTTCTTCTGCTTCTTCTTCTTCGGACCATTTGGTATTATTGTGTACCCGAAAGCAAGTGTTGTGTAAACGTTCTTGTGCAGCAGCGCAAAGACTACTTCAGTTTCTTGCAGCGCAGCGTTGTATTAATTTCATACCAGCTTCCCGCTGCTGCAGAGGCACAAAAGATCACTATATAATAAATCATTGTTTGCCCGTGGAGCTACTAGTGTTCGCGTAATACAACAGAAGTGGGCAATACCGGCAACGTTCGTAAGAACAACCCTCCCTTCCACGAAGGGAATTAATTTAAAAAACAAGGCACCGTACCATTCATGGCATATCCCCCTAGGTGGGTTGCGCCAAGGAGTTGAGGAACCAACCAACCAACCAACCCTATGATGCAGAGCCGAACGACAAACAAGCGTGGCTAATATTGAAATGACTTGCACGTCTCACTTTTCTGAAGGTGTGAGGTGTTAACAGAAAAACAATGATTAACCTACACTCCACGGTACTTTTTCGACGAGAACATTGACGCGACACACACACACAAAAGGGAATACAAGAGCACTGGCAGCTCGACAAAGTGCCACAGTATGGCGCTACCACTTCACTAGTTCACGAACATGATGAAATTCTCTATTTTTCGAACAGCTCAGAACGCAGCCCTACAATGAGGAAGACCAGAAGCGGCCACACACGGCTAGGGAATCGATGAGGGCAAAAAGAAGGAAGGAAGCAGACAGGGGGAGAAGGGGGGAGGTTAACCAGAAAGACATCCGATTGGATTCCCTACACTGGGGAATTAGGGAAGTGGACAAAAAAAGATGAGGGGGAGGAGGAAAGAGAAGGAAAATAAAAGAAAGAGAGACAGAGACAGTAAGTTCATTGCAGCGAGTAGAACTGCACCACAAGCCAAGGCAGTGAAAGCCCTCGTGTGCTCTTTGAAGACAACGAGTTTGTGAGAACGCCACTGATGAGAGCACGAAGTGTGCGACTAAGCTCGCCAATCCATCCTGTTCTTTGTAGGTTGTTTCATCTCCAGGCAAGTTTTAAAGAAATGCCATGACAGTGCGCAGCTTCTTGCTGCCAGTGGTGAAGCCCATTAAGTGCGTGGTTATGTAAGCCACTAAGAAGTACCCGACACGTTTAAAACAAATCATTTTAAAGCTGACACTCGTGTACAGGGAAAGTATTGCAAGATATTCAAAGTGAAGCGTTTGAGAAGCCTTGCATGGCAGTTGCCAAATGGCGAAACAACCAGAGCAGCTCCAAGCACCGACAGACTAAATCGCAACTGGATAAACCTGCTTGCACAGCTATCTTCCACAGAAGATTCTGTGCCAATTTTTTTATTCATCAATACTTTGCCATGGGTGTCTGCAGAAGGGTACAAAAGGGGCACTTGCCCGCATCAAGACAAACCAGAAGGTGGTTCAAACCCAGCTACACCAGTGCTTTCTCTCTCACCCGGCTACTATGTTACACCACTTTACACCACCCCCTCATAAAAGGACAATCTCAAGCTGACGCTCATGATCATTGCTACCAACGCTTATTAAATGCGAAGCATCTATTAGTGAACTTCGGCGACTTTGATCATATCTATCTATCTATCTATCTATCTATCTATCTATCTATCTATTTATCCATTCATCTATCTATCTATCTATCTTTCTATCTATCTATCTATCTATTTATCTATCTATCCATCTATTTAGCCGCCTACGATTTTTACCTCTCCTGGCCGTTTCGATAATGTATCAATACCAAATTTGGTATGGCCTAACATGACTGTATGAAGAAATTAATTGACTAGTCATAACATGAAAATCATGGCATGTATGTCATGAATGCCATGAATTAGATTTCATGGTCCTGCAGCTCTTGTGGTGGTTTCGTTCACATGACATGTTGCAAAACTGGTATGGTATGACATAATTGCAAGGCAAACACAAGCGACAGACCCTAACATGAAAATCATGACATGCGTGTCATGTAACAACATGACTACATGCCATGCTCATGATGCACTCACGGCAGTATCGCTAGCGTCACAAACAACAAATTTGGGATTACGGTATGTGAATGGAAGAAGAAGGTATGTGACTGGTGCAAACATTATAATCAAGAGGTGCGTGTCATGTAACAACATGACTACATGCCACACTCATGATGCGCTCGCGGCCGTTTCGATACCTTCGTATATGCCAAATTTGGTATTACGTGACGTCAATGGATGACGAAGGCATGTGACTGGTGCGAACAAAATATTTATGAGTTGCGTGACACTGCCCCGACGCGGTGGTCTAGTGGCTAAGGTACTCGGCTGCTGACCCGCAGGGCGCGGGTTCAAATCCCGGCTGCGGCGGCTGCATTTCCGATGGAGGCGGAAATGTTGTAGGCCCGTGTGCTCAGATTTGGGTGCACGTTAAAGAACCCCAGGTGGTCTAAATTTCCGGAGCCCTCCACTACGGCGTCTCTCATAATCATATAGTGGTTTTGGGACGTTAAACCCCACATATCAATCAATCAATCAATGAGTTGCGTGACATGTGAGAACATGACTACATGCCACAGTCAAGGTGCCAATACGTTTCTACAAGACGCGTTGCGCGTGCTCGCCGGCATTCATTTCGTCGCGTCACGCCGGGGTTGCCACGCCAGGCGCCGGTTCTGCCATATACTCGCAGGCGCGCGCCACACTGCGTTGCTTTGACGCATGCGCGTTTCAACGCATCCGGGGCCCCTCCTTCACGAAAAGAGGGAGACGCTGTGTTGTCTGGGCAACGCATCGGCATAGAGTAAAGTGCCAACCACTGGCACGCGTATGCTCGCGTCTACGCGTCAAAAGCGTCAAATGCGCCTCTCGGCGTCGACGTCGGAGGGGCATACGCGAGCAGGCGCGAGGGATCAAGCCGGGCTTGATATTTCGCCTCGCGTACGCTACGTCACCACGCGTACAGCGGCGCCAACCAACCAGAGGCCGCGATGACTCCGAATGCTGTGCCTAATGGCCGCCGCTTCGAAGGCACAGCCGAGTGCTGAAAGCAAGCATGAAAACTACTCCAAACGTTCCTGAATAACCGCCTCGTAATCTAGAATGACAACGAAACGACGAATGACTGCGAGTGCTACCAGCGTGACGTGGTTTCGTGCCGAGTTCGAGCGACGCCGACAAATCCAGCGAATGCCGGCCGGCTATGCTAGCGCCGGTTCCGTGTGCGATCGTCGGCCGAACGAAAGGAGCATGTCGGTGTTCTTGTGCTTTGATCTGTGACTTTCTGTGCTAAAAACGAGTGTAAACAGACTTCGGAGGTTCGAGGGTTTGAGCGTGAGCCCTCGCCTACCGCGGAGGCAATTCAGATCGGTGTCACCTGCATCCAGCGCAGGCCTCTACCATCTAGTTCGTATGAACCAGCACATGCGAGGCACATCGGCTGAAAAAACTCTACGGTAGTTTCCGTCGCAACATAGACGCCATATACGACGCCCGGAATATCGCGTAGTTCATACGGAGGAGTTTTTACCTGCGCTGTGTTTGTTTTCAACATCGGTATTCATCATCGCTGAAAGCAAACCTCGCACTAGCCAACACATTTCCGTGATGTGAAAACGTACGTACTTATACGAGTGTATTCGCGAATTGTATGACGCGGAAACATTCGTTGGCTTTGGTGCTAATCGTTTTCGTGTGTTGCCAAGCTAATAACAAGCGTGCGCTGGTTGGTAGCAGTGAGATGTGACTTCGTGTCGGGTACCAGCGACGCTGACACATTGAGCTGTCAACGGTATCATTTACATTCACGTACAAGACAGAAACTCGAGCGTGCGTTGCTGTGGTGATCGAAAAAGAAAGTTGCATGATTAAGTGCTGCTGGTATTGCCTGCTATTTCACTTCTCGCTTCTTCTGCTTCCCTGCCACGCTCAGTAGCACATACGTTGTTTGTAGGCATTCTAACACACACATTCTTAATTTATAGTTCATTCTGATACCCAGGAGTCGTGCAGGATGTGGAAGTGGTTGGCAAGGTAAGATGCAGTGACCATAGAATGGTACGGGCTCGAATCCGCCTAGACTTGAAGAAGGAACGAAAGAAACTGATACGCAAGAAGCAAATCGATGAGCTAGCACTGAGAGGGAAAGTACAGGAATTCAGAGTGTCACTGCAGAACAGGTACTCTGCTCTTAGCGAGGAAACCAACCTTAGCGTAGATACAATGAATGATAATCTGACGAGTATCATCACGGAGTGTGCAGTGGAAGTTGGAGGCAGGGTAGCTAGACAGGACACCGGCAAGCTTTCCCAGGAAACGAAGAACCTAATTAAGAAGCGTCAAATCATGAAGTGTCAAGTACAACAGACAAAATAGAACTGGCAGAGCTTTCGAAGCTGAATAATAGACGTAAAGTATGCGATGTAAGAAGGTATAACATGGAGAGAATTGAGCACGCTCTGAAAAAACGGAGGAAGGGTCAAAGCAGTGAAGAGGAAACTTGGGATAGGCAAAAGGCGGATGTATGCACTAAGGGACAAAGAAGGCAAATTAACTACCAATATGGATAGGATAGTTAAAATAGCGGAGGAGTTTTACAGAGATCTGTACAGTAGCCGAGACAACCACGACCTTAATACTATAAGAACTAGCAGTAACCCAGACGACACCCCACCGGTAATGATAGAAGAAGTCAGAAAAGCTTTGGAGAGCATGCACAGAGGCAAAGCTGCTGGTGAGGATCAAGTAACATCAGATCTGCTGAAAGATGGAGGACAGATTGTGTTAGAAAAACTAGCCACTCTATTTACGAGGTGTCTCCTGACGGGAAAAGTACCAGAGTCTTGGAAGAACGCTAACATCATCTTAATACATAAGAAAGGAGATGACAAGGACTTGAAGAATTACAGGCCGATCAGCTTGCTCTCTGTAGTATACAAGCTATTTACAAAGGTAATTGCTAGCAGAGTAAAGAAAACATTAGAATTCAATCAACCAAAGGAACAAGCAGGATTTAGAACAGGCTACTCAACAATTGACCACATTCATACTATCAATCAGGTAATAGAGAAATGCTCAGAGTATAACCAACCACTATACATAGCCTTCATAGATTACGAGAAGGCGTTTGATTCAGTAGAAATATCAGCCGTCATGCAGACACTGCGGAATCAGGGCGTAGATGAAATATATATAAACATTCTGGAAGAAATCTACAGGGGATCAACTGCTACCATAGTGCTTCATAAAAAAAAGCAACAGAATACCAATAAAGAAGGGTGTAAGGCAGGGGGACACAATCTCCCCAATGCTATTCACTGCGTGCTTACAGGACGTTTTCAGAAGCCTAGAATTGGAACAGTTAGGGATAAGAGTTAATGGAGAGTACCTCAGTAACCTGCGCTTCGCCGATGACATTGTATTGCTGAGTAACTCAGGGGACGAATTGCAACTCATGATTACGGAGTTAGACAAGGAGAGCAGAAAGGTGGGTCTTAAAATTAATCTGCAGAAAACGAAAGTAATGTACAACAACCTCGGAAAGGAGCAGCGCTTTGCGATAGGTAATAGTGCACTTGAAGTTGTAAAAGACTATGTCTACTTAGGGCAGGTAATAACCGCAGAGCCTAACCACGAGATTGAAGTAACTAGAAGAATAAGAATGGGGTGGAGCACATTCGGCAGGCACTCTCAAATTATGACAAGTAGATTGCCACTGTCCCTCAAGAGGAAGGTATATAACAGCTGTATCTTGCCGGTACTTAGCTACGGAGCAGAAACCTGGAGACTCACAAAGAGGGTTCAACTTAAATTGAGGACGACGCAGCGAGCAATGGAAAGAAAAATGGTAGGTGTAACCTTAAGAGACAAGAAGAGAGCAGAGTGGATTAGGGAACAAACGGGAGTTAAGGATATCATAGCTGCAATAAAGAAGAGGAAATGGACATGGGCCGGGCATGTAGCACGTAGACAGGATAACCGCTGGTCATTAAGGGTCACCAACTGGATTCCCAGAGAAGGGAAGCGGGGTAGGGGGAGACAGAAGGTTAGGTGGGCAGATGAGATTAAGAAGTTTGCGGGTATAAATTGGCAACAGCAAGCACAGGACCGGGTTAACTGGCGGAACATGGGAGAGGCCTTTGTCCTGCAGTGGACGTAGACAGGCTGATGATGATGATGATGATGATGATACTCATAGCTATAGGCATACAATGGCGCTTCTCCGTCGTTTTACAGTTTACTATAACATAACGCGCGTTCTGTTTACAGCTGGACAGATAACTGAAAACCTTGTGAGAGCCACCTGATTTGAAATCAGCTGCACGATGACACGATTGTTGGAAGAGAAGATCACCACATGTATGCACAGAATGAATGAAGGTGCACTAGTATGGTACTACACTTTGTATAGGAGAAATGAAAAAAGTACCTCATGTGACTTATGAGACCTTTCAGAGCTGTGCATGTATTTATCTGTTCCTCCAGACTGTAATGAGCTGAAGATATTCGATGGTTCCGAATATTGAATATCTGTATGTGTTTCCAAGGAGTCCTTCATTTCTGTTCAGTTTTTTAGTATATGCATTAACTTGGATTATATATACGCATGCACTTAAGCATATTCAGTTTAGTTCTGTTGGAAAACTTGCCAAAACTTCTGTACGGTGCTCTGGTGCATTCCTTTGATCGGTATCTGTCCCATCAAAAATTTTTGGCATGCTTTATTGCATTATAGGGTATTTTGACAATTGATGACATGTGAAAGCCACAGTGCTTGGCTGTAATCTCAAAACCAATGTCTGTCTCATCAAGAAGTGTCAGATGCATTTTGTAGATGTTAAAGGATATTTAAACTACCAGCAAAGTGCTGAAGTTTTCAACACAGCACTGATCCGCAATCACCACCCAGCTTAGAAGTCATTTGTAGAACTCTCTAACACGTTCAAATAAAGTTATCAAACACTGCATTGATCTACTTAGTTTGATTCGTAATACCAGTGTGTCTGACTTTTTAGAGGCACTTGTATTATAATAATGTCCTATTTCTCTCATTTATTACAGGGGTGCACTCAAGGGTAGTGATATTTGTTTACCTTGGCACACTTAATGTGATATTACTGTTTAAATCCTTTCATTTTGTATATATGTACGCCACTTTTGCAGTAGGCTCACAGTGAGCAGCCGTATTTGAATATAAATAAATATACCATCCGAAAGTGTTCCACGCTGTGCTCGGTTCCAATCTGGTCACTAATATTTGTTGCATCATGATGTGTAGGGTGTGTTTTATTGCATTGGAGAATATTTTGGCTGCCTTCCATAAAGGGTTCAGTTCCAGTATTATGACCGATATCTGGGACTTCATGAAGAGTTGGGCGTCATTTGTCGTTTTAGAGAAAACTTTGACTAAAGACAACGTCCAGAAGTCTTCCATACAGGGTTCAGTTCCAATATTTATGACCGCTATCTGTGACTTCATAAACAGTTGGTTGTCACTTGTCGTTTTAGAGAATGCTTTGACTGAAGACAACGTCCAGAAATCTTGCATTAAGGTTTCAGTACTAATATTATGGCCGATATCTGCGACTTCATAAACAGTTGGGTGTCGCTTGTCGTTTTAGAGAATACTTTGACTAAAGACAACGTCCAGAATTCTTCCATACAGGGTTCAGTTCCAATATTTATGACCACTATCTGTGACTTCATGAACAGTTGGGTGTCGTTTGTCATTTTAGAGAATACTTTGACTAAATAGAACGTCCAGAAGTCTTGCATTAAGGTTTCAGTTCTAATATTATGACTGATATCTGCGACTTCATGAACAGTTGGGTGTCGTTTGTCGTTTTAGAGAATACTTTGACTAAAGACAACGTCCAGAAGGCTTGCATTAAGGTTTCAGTTCTAATATTATGACCGCTATCTGTGACTTCATAAACAGTTGGTTGTCGCTTGTCGTTTTAGAGAATGCTTTGACTGAAGACAACGTCCAGAAATCTTGCATTAAGGTTTCAGTACTAATATTATGGCCGATATCTGCGACTTCATAAACAGTTGGGTGTCGCTTGTCGTTTTAGAGAATACTTTGACTAAAGACAACGTCCAGAATTCTTCCATACAGGGTTCAGTTTCCAATATTTATGACCACTATCTGTGACTTCATGAACAGTTGGGTGTCGTTTGTCATTTTAGAGAATACTTTGACTAAATAGAACGTCCAGAAGTCTTGCATTAAGGTTTCAGTTCTAATATTATGACCGATATCTGTGACTTCATGAACAGTTGGGTGTCGTCTGTTGTTTTAGAGAATACTTTGACTAAAGACAACGTCCAGAAGGCTTGCATTAAGGTTTCAGTTCTAATATTATGACCGATATATGTGACTTCATGAACAGTTGGGTGTCATTTTAGAGAATACTTTGACTAAAGACAACGCCCAGAAGTCTTCCATACCGGGGTCAGTTGCAATATTATGACCGATATCTGTCACATCATGAAGTGTCAGGCACAGTTAGTTGCATTAGAGCACATTTCGACTATAGAAAATGCCCGAAGGCATTCTATGCAGTATTTGGTTCCTATCTTATGGCCAATATCAGTTGTATCAATAAGAACCAGGTGTGCTTTGTTGCATTAGAGGATATTTCGAACACACACATCAGCCGAAAGCCTGCTACTCTGGCCTCAATTGTAGTCTTATGACTGACTTAAATCTGTCAGATCATGAAGTTGCAGGCGTGATTATTAAGTTGACTGATATAAAGTATGTTGTGTAAATATACTGAAGGTACCAGCATATGCAAGATATTGTTAGTAACTTTGGTAGTGCATGTATAGAAACCCGGTGCTTTGTAAACCTGATCAGGAGGGCAGCCACACCTCATTCACCGCAGAGAGGAGGGGGGGGGAGAGCTCAATGTCAACTCCATATATTAACATAATAGGGAGGGGGTGCTAAGTCAGCCCTGGGGAGGGGCACTGGGACAAACTTTTGCCTCCCCCCCCCGTCCTTAAGGAGAACCCTGCGCACGCCTATGATAGACGTACAGTATGTGTCACGGACGGCCATTTTCGGCGACACCGCGTCACGGCAATTAACGGGCGCCGTACTCCTCTCTGACCGTGAGAGCGCCGGGCGCATGAAAGGGAGCCGAGATGTGCAGAATGGGGTGCTCTTCTTAGAACGTCGCCGCCGAGGGTTGATCCTTTTGTAACTGCGGCGGCGTCTGCAAGGTCGTAGAAGGCCGCGGTATACCCCGAACAAGGATTAGACTACGAGACGCACCGGCTGAGAGCCAAACGGTTTGACCATTCCTACGGGGAAAAGCGTGGGAAACGCTCTAGTGGCCAAGCCGTATGACAACAACCCGACAGGTTGTCACTCTCGCTAGTTGAGGGCCCTCTCCCAATTAAAAAGGGGTGGGGTCAAAATATTTTTGGGGCGGAGTTTCCATCAATTAAACGCACATGATTGGACCCATGTAGAAATCTCTTGTCCCCAAGGAAGAGAGCGAGGAGACACAAGGGGGATTTAAGCGCAGGATTTTGCCCTGCTAGGCAGACTAGTCGCTGACCAACATGGTGTAGAAACAGATCAACAAGCATCTCTTCTAGAAGTTTTTAGTGTGGCTCTGTATCGGCTGGCCACCTAAACTTAGCCGTTCGTCTAGTTGTGACGCGATATTAACGTCTGCAACGTAGACATCGGAACGTCTCCTCGAGTTCGCTCAACCTGCTCGAAGTCACCCGCAAGCACTAGCCTCCCGGAGCCACCAGCGTTGCAACACTGCCGACATCGCAGTCATGCCAGAACTCTCTTCGACTTCTCGCATCCGATCGTCGGGGACGCAACGCTGCCAGTCATCGCACGTATGCCTTCACCTGTTTATATCTTCGAACTTTCTCCCCCGTAGTCTATTGGTGTTAGTTTGTGTAGTTTGTAATAGTTCTCTCGCGTAATCTGATTTATTGTTTTTATATGTATTTTTTTAGTTGTATCGAGTGTTGATGTATTTTGTTAGTTGTATTGAAGGGTCGTATTAGATCCCGTGTGCTGCAATATCACTAGAGTAAAGTTTGTTTTGTTTTCTCACGTCTCTGATCTCTTTACTGTCTCTGCTTGCGTACGGAACGAACCAACCTGCTGTCATTCCCGTCGCCGACTTCGCGCTGGCGACGCTAGAGTGGCAGCTTGTAACAGTAGGCTAGACGCGAATGTTCATTCGCGGGAGCGGCGCACGCACCGATGTTGATTTCTGGTGCATACCGCTGTAGTTACTTTGGGCACTGAAATGTCAATTACTTCTGAAATAGTCTAAACTGTGGTGGTTGAAGCACTATGAACTTGTTAAAGTGTTCTCATATCCTCTAAAACCCACATTCCCGCTCCAGTTGAGAACGTGTCGTTCTGTGCTGAACTTGGACAGTTCTAAGCCAAAAGATCAAGCAACATTGTGCATCGGCCTTGGACGCATGGGCGTCAACGCGGTCGACGCGTGCCAGTAGTTGCGCGCCCTTTTCCTCCACAGCCGCGGCTAGACGCTTCTGACGCGTAGGCGCGTGCATACGTGTGCCAGTGGTTGGCACCTAACGTTACGCTGTGGCATCGGCGCGGAAGCGCCGGTTGCTGTCGGGCGGCGCTGACGGAAACTGGTCGCGCCTGGCGTCAGACTATAGAGTGCTCGCGTTTTGCTAAGGAAGCGACGCTGTGCCCAGCGTGCGCACGCGTCAACGCTACATTGGAGTATATTGGATCCTTCATGATGCGCTCGCGGCCACTTTGCTAGCTCCGCATTTACCAAATTTGATGTTACGTTACGTCAATGGATGACGAAATGTATGACTGGTGCAAACATGAAAATCCTGACACGCATATCATGTAAGAACATGATATCATACTACGCTCATAGCGTGCTCACGGTCGTTTCACTAGCTCCACGTATACTTTATTTGGTATCACGTGACGTGAATAGATGACGAAGGTAAATGATGCATCTAAACATAATCATGACACGGAAGCATTGTACTGCATCATTTACCTCCACCTCGTAATGTTGTGCTGTTTTTACAGTGACATATCAACATTTCTCACTCGTGCTTCGCACATCATCGATTTCCACCTTACGTGCGATCTGCCATTTTTTTTTCTAAACACAGCCTCTGCAGCGTGAAGGCAACAGTTTTGTGATGACGCCCCGTGCTCCAATTACCACGGTGCCCATGGCCATTCTCGCTGTACCATTTGCCAACAGGGCCTTACAATATGTGAGGCCCAGGGGACCGCTTTATGCTCTCCGATAGTAGAGTACCAAGTGCAATTAATAGTTAACCACTTTTAGGGGCGAAGCTCTTTATAGCGGCACCCGTTCGTCCCTCGTAGTCGTGTAGTCGTAGTCGTACTTTGTAACCAGTCTTACGCTTTAACCTCCAAGGTGGTGCTGGTGGGAGATTTCTCCTGTGCGTTGTTGAACAATAAAAAAAATCAGCAGCGTGCACGTTAACTAAAAGCCGAATTCTTTTGTCGCTCATTCCCCATTAGCAGACATTGGCATTTTCCAGTAGGAAACGTTAGTAGAAGTGGAAGTGTTAAAAGCCGACTTCTGCTGTCTCTCATTCCCAGTAGCAGCCATTATTTACCTACAAGGTAGTGCCTGGTGAGATTTCTCCTGTGCGTGATTAAACAATAAAATTTTTTTGTTCAAAACGTCTTTGATTGATGAAATAAACCAACGAAAGACGCCAGATGTTGTCTAAAAGCAAAACAAAAAGACGCCAGATGTTTCTAAAGCAAAGCAAAAAGAAGACGCCAGCTGCCTAACGAAAAACGCCAGGTGTTTTCTAAAGCAATGGTTTTGTAATCAAAACCATATCGATGCAGGTTTGTAGTTGCCAATGCTCGTTGCCGTCGGTGTGTGCTCGTATGGATAAAGATGCCAAAAGGCGGGCGCGCAGGGCAGCGGCGGCGCGCGCTCGCAGACAGGACCCTGAAGTGGGAGCACGCGAGACAGAAGCGCGCCGGGAAGCTGCGCGATGTCGCCGCCAAGATACTGCTGTACAGGAACAAGACGCCACACCAACAAGGCAGCGTCGGCAAGATCCCGCCGTACGTGAACAAGAAGCTGCAGCGGCACGTCAGCGTCGGCAAGATCATGCTGTACAGGAACAAGACGCCACACCAACAAGGCAGCGTCGGCAAGATCCCGCCGTACGTGAACAAGAAGCTGCAGCGGCACGTCAGCGTCGGCAAGATCCTTCCGTATACAGGAACGAGAGGCCGAGGCAGCACGTCAACGTCACGAAGCATATCTTGAAAACGTTCGACAATGGGAAGCGGCGAGGAAGCGCGCATATCGCCAGGCGAATTAACGGAAAAAAAAATTCACGGTATTACTTCCAGGAGCTTCACCCAATCTCATCATCATTCACCTCGTAGATCTGCCGTCAATTTTTTTCTAAACACACAGTTTTTGACTCATTTGGTAAGGTTCCTACGTGGCAAGATGGCTTCATGGTCTCGATCTCACAGTAAAGTACCGCGCACTCTAAAACGTTTCACACCTAATCTAAACACACGTTAAATGATTACCCATTAACTACCTGCTTGTTGCAACAGTTGAGATAGTTGTCTGCCGCGCGTTCCGTCCGGTCGTGTCCCCTTTCAGGTGTAGAGCCATTGTTAGAAGCAATCGTGTGCTTGGCAACATTGTTGGCGCTTGGTGGCACGCTCTTCAACGACACGAGAGATGGCCACATGTGTCCACGCGATATCAGATCTACGCATAGAAGACAAGCCGAGTCAATTCTTGCGGACTCGCTACTACAGGCAAATAGGGCTATTGTGCTATTGGTACGAAGCCGTTGCTATAGAGAATTTTCCGCAGCAGAGTACGTGCGCTGTCATGTTAGATCATGCGACTGTAACTGCCCTTCTCCCAGCCAGTCACCCAAGCCCCGTGCAAATCATTGGGCTAGCAAAACGGCCGTGGTCATAGGTGCCAGTGGAGTTGGAAACCAACATGGCAGTACTTATGTAGAGGCGACCGCCCACTTCGATCTGAACTCGCGCTATCTACTCGCCCACTGTCTTTACAGCAATCAGTAAATGGCAAAATCGGCTATCGCTTCGAGTCATCTCACGCTGGGGACAAAGCTTCAGGTATGTTCTGTCTATATTAAAGAGATTAGCTGTGTTAATTTAGCCTCACCTGCTAAGCGTTGTTTTTGACAAGTTGAAGACGAGTATTGAAAACTCTGACAAATACTGATGAACGAGTACATTGCTCTCGGAGCTTTAGGACGTGAATAGAAAGCCAGTAATTGTGTTGGTTGCGAACTTACGGGTCACACAGTGCACTCTATCGGAAGCCACTCTATGAATATAAACTAAGGTGGCCACCCTCCTCCAGGGCACCAGTCGCAGGGTCTTCAATCTAACGCTTGCTCGCTCCTTTTTCCAGGCAGCCCATCGAGATTCCTGAAGGTTTCGAGAAAGGCTTGTCTTGCACGTATACGAGTTGCTTCAATGAGCACATACCTGACAACGCTTCGTTATCATTAATAATATTTTAACGTTGTTAGATGGTCCATAACTTGTGTAAGCGCGAAAGACACGTAAGTAAGACGAATACAGGACAAGCGCTTTTGATCTATAAGATCTCCAATCGCGAAAGACAAGTACGTAGGACGAACACAGTATAAGCGCTCTTGATCCATGGACAACTTCTGTAAGAGCAAAAAACACGCATAAATGATTGACCAGACAAGCCCTTTCGATCATCACTACGAAATCGCCCAGTTAGTACCGACTAGCCCGATGTCCTTGCCTTCTATGATATACGTCGTCGCGATTCATAAGCGCGCCGCGTAGCCGGAGCGAGAGGATCTGCCCGATGAAATGGTGCCTGCCCGAGCCTGTATGGCGTGACCGGTGCAAGTATGAGTCAGCGAAACTATTTCGGGCTACATGTCCCGGGGAGCAACGAGAAGTGGCGTGTTTTTGCGGGAAAGTGGTCGGTGCACGAGCCTTGGTCATGGCCCGTTTTTCTGGATGCCGCATGTGCACGGCCCAGCAACGTAGTCACGCGATACGAAGCCACTCAGATGTATGGAGAATTGCGTGGCGTTATTTTCAGGATAACATCGCCTTTCTTGTGTTTCCTCGTGGAAACGACGATTGAAGGCAAGATAGATAGATAGATAGATAGATAGATAGATAGATAGATAGATAGATAGATAGATAGATAGATAGATAGAGATAGATAGATAGATAGATAGATAGATAGATAGATAGATAGATAGATAGATAGATAGATAGATAGATAGATAGATAGATAGATAGATAGATAGATAGATAGATAGATAGATAGATAGATAGATAGATAGATAGATAGATAGATAGATAGATAGATAGATAGATAGATAGATAGATAGATAGATAGATAGATAGATAGATAGAAACGCTCAAAGTCATCGAATTTGCTAAGAAATGCTTCGCATTTAAAAAGCGGCCGAAACTATCAACCCTGCCAAGACGCGGTCACCCGTTGACGGCGACGCGATGCAACAGGCCGGACCTTGTTTTTTCATGCAGCGGCCGTGGTTCTGCCGTTAGTTGCATGAGTGAAATTGAAACACAACGGTCATCTACAGTAAACAAGGCAGAACACTAAATTGAGCATGTGATTGAGCATGTGAGCGATGTGGCCAAGTCAATGTTAAAGAGGTTTCGTTAGAACATCAGTTTGACGTTTTTACGCCCCGCTCTGTTCTAAGTTGGCCCGTGAAGATGCAGCGGAGCGGCGGACGGCTTTCTCCCTTTAGTTATGCATTTTTCGTTCCGGAATAGAACTTTCACAGTTAGAGCACTCTTCTGGCCAAGTTCAGCCTCGTAGAATAAAATTACAAATCACTTATACAAAGTAAAACAAGCGTACGTAAATCACTTGTTCACGAACTATTCCGACTTGCTCTTACATTGCGTTACCATGAAGGTCTCGATTTCATCGAAAAAAAATGAAGCGTCGACTTGAAGATAGCCACGCGATAGTCAGCGAGGTTGCATTTCAGAGCACGAGAGAGAGCGTCTGTGTCTTCCTTCCGCTTGCGAAAACGGCTGCGACTGTCCGCTCAGCCAGCCCGCAAGCGGAGCCTCGCTCCACTAACCCGCCTACGGCCTTGGCGGAGGGCGCATGCGCACTCGCTCCACTTAGCTGCTTAGCGGAGCGCAAGAGCTCCAAACTTAAACTGATTGGTTGATTGATTGATATGCGGGGTTTAACGTCCCAAAACCAGCATATGATTATGAGAGACGCCGTAGTGGAGGCCTCCGGAAATTTCGACCATGTGCACCTAGGGTTCTTTAACGTGCACCCGAATCTGAGCACACGGGCCTACAACATTTCCGCCTCCATCGGAAATGCAGCCGCCACAGCCGGGACTTGATCCCGCGACCTCCTGACCCTGCGGCTAGTGGCTCAGCGGGATCGCGACCTGCTGACCCCTGCTGAGCCACTAGACCACCGTGGCGGGGTTCCAAACTAAAACTCCCTATAGTTAGACTAGATGAATGGCGACACACTCTTGTTTCTTTCTCGAGCACTAGAGGTTTAGAACTCACGGTTTTTGGAAAAATAAATGAAACATGTTTTAAATTTAAAATCCTGTATAAAATCAAAACTTCTGATTCAAGGTGAAACACATATTAGGTACACATGATATCGAAGCATACGTTTACTCGAGATAGAGGCTAATTGACTACGAGGAAAACAAATTAATAATAATTGAACAAGTTAATTGAAATGGCAGACGCTTTTCGTGTGAGCAGCCGAAATTGTTGCGACACCTTGCGGGGCAAATCCCAACCGCGGGCATCCTTTTACGTGGCCTCGTAAATTCACTTTGTCAGTGCTACGAAAAAATCACAGTATGTCCACGGAGTGCACGATGATGAGTGGGGCAAAGCATCCGTCAGTCCGTCCACGCTTCCATCCATCAGTGCATCTGTTCCTGCGTCCGTTCGTGCGCCCGACCATCTGTGCTCCGTCCGTCCATCCCTCACGCTTCTGTCCGTCCGTTCGTGCGTCCATTTGTTCATCCACGCGTCCGTTCGTCCATGCATCTGTCTGTCTCTCCGTCCGTGCATCTGTCCATCCGTCCGTCCATCTAGTGAACATTCCAAGTACCGCCATCTCGCATCTTTTCATCATATATTCATCATATAGAAGTACCGCCATACAGCGGACATTTCAAGGGATAAACGAGAGGTGGCACTGCCGGACTAGAGGAGCGGTACGCGCGAACTTTCTTACGGCCTGCGCTTCGTGTCTAGCTGCCACCTTTTACCGCCTCTAGTTTCTGGCACTGTGGCCCAACCCTCGCTAAAGCTTGCTAAAACCAAGGAGGTTACGCGCAGTGAGTTTAACGTGGCTACCCTTTCTGGTCATATAGTACTCAAAGTGCGTCCTTCTGATACTAGTTTTATATGTTAATCATCAAATTCAAGGTACACATGTTGAATATTAATTTACCGATACTCTTCTCTGTAGGTTATTTCATCGAGTGATGTGCGCGGGTTTCCTTCTCAATTCAAAAGAGTTCGCGCGTTCCGCTCCTGTAGTCGGGCCGTGGAGGTGGCCACCTACGACTACGACTACTACTACATACATCGCGGACGCATGACCCATGGCTTAAGGAGCTCCCCCCCTAAAAAAGTTCAATGACAATCGGCACCGTCAACTGGCCAGAGGTATAGTGCCTAGAATATACCAGAGGTAGCTGCGTTGCTCACACTGCTAAAGCCCTGGTATCACACTGCCCCGTCTCAAAAAGAAGTTTTGGAATAGCGCACCACGAGCACTTGCACTGCGGTCGCTGTCACTGTGCTTGCGTCGTAACGCGAGTCGCCGTTCGCGTCCGCGGCCCGCCCGCAAAAATTCGAAATAGCGGCCACGTGTGATGCCCGCAAATGCTGGTTTCGAGGCTACGATGTCACTGCAAATGTCACTGCTACGATGTCACTGCGTTGCGGTTTGCAGGAGGGGCAAACGCTATTTTAAATCTCGTATGGCGCCCGCTATGCCGGCGACGCCTGCAAAGCCTGCAAACATTATTCTAAAGCTCCGTAAGACGCTGACTTTCACCGCTAGGGGCACGCAGAAACAAAAGGTGTGCGCCGTCCCCCATGTAGCCCAGTCACAATCCGCCCACTGACGCAGGACGCGAGACGCACCCATCGCGTTAAATTTTCACCGACCCCGCCTCAATGTTGCGTTTTTCAACCGCTAGGCTATGTGTTCTGGCGCTGTTTTTGTCAGATCGGAAAGCTTGACTGCACGTATCAGTTTCAAGATTGCAAAAGTAGCAGCAAACGTTGCACCATACCATAGTTGTACTCCAAAAATCTTCAGGTCACCTCCTTTCCCAGCTCCTGACGTCGAAACTGAAATCCCGTTTTTCAAGTTTTTTAGGGGCGAAGCAACTTAAGCCGCGGGTTATGTGACCAGGATGTATGTATGTATGTATGTATGTATGTATGTATGTATGTATGTATGTATGTATGTATGTATGTATGTGGTGTGTATGTATGTATGTATGTATGTATGTATGTATGTATGTATGTATGTATGTATGTATGTATGTATGTATGTATGCATGCATGCATGCATGCATGCATGCATGTATGTATGTATGTATGTGTGTATGTATGTATGTATGTATGTATGTATGTATGTATGTATGTATGTAGTAGTAGTAAAGTAGCAGTAGTAGTAGTAGTAGTAGTAGTAGTAGTAGTAGTAGTAGTAGTAGTAGTAGTAGTAGCATGTAGCCACCTCTACGGCCGAACTAGAGGAGTGGCAAGAGTGCACTCTTTTCAAATGAGGAGGAAACCTGCGCACGTTAATCATATATAAAAAGATAGTTGTTTCTGATGACACAACTTACACAGACGAGTATTGGTGACTTAAGCTCCACTCAAATTTGCCTTCAATTCGATGCTCACTAAAAAAAAATACTCCTAAGGGAAGAATTCACTTTGAGCCCTACCTGATCAAAAAAGGTTGCCACGTTGAACTGGCTGGGGGTAACCTCCTTGGTTTTAGCAAGGTTTAGCGAGGGTTGGGCCGCCGTGCCATGAATATAGTGAACTGTTATATAGTCATGAACTAGAGGCGGTGAAAGGTGGGAAGTAGACACGAAGCACAGGCAATAAGAGAGTGCGTGCGTGCCACTCCTATATGCCGACCGTGCCACCTCTCAATTAGTGCTTAGAATCTCCGCTAGATGGCGGTTCTTTTAAATGATAAATATATTGTTGCGCACATGCACGAAGACAACGAAGCGTATACGCTTAGTTGTCTTCGTTGCGTCGACTATCGCCGATTGAATGCCGTGACTAAAAAAAATGGCACCATATTTAGGGAGTGAATGATGAAGAGTGCGGCGATCATTCATCCGTCCATTCGTTCTTGTTTCCGTTCGTCCATGCGTCCGTCTGTGTGACCGTCCATGCGTCCATCCGCCCGTCCGTGCGTGCGTCTGTTCGTGCTTCCGTCCTTGCGTTTGTCCATGCATCCGCCCCTGCGTCCGTTCATGCGTCCATCCATGCATCTGTCTGTGTGTCCGTTCGCCCATCTATTCAACACTCCAAGTACCACCATCTCGCATCTTTTCGTCATATATGCCCCATATAGAAGTACCGCCATCCAGTGGACATTCCAAGGACTAAACAAGAGGTGGCACACGCACACTTTCTTGCGGCTTGAGCTTCGGGTCTACTTCCCACTTTTAACCACCTCGAGTTCATTCATGGTGTATACTAGTGCATTGTATTCATGGCACTGCGGCTCAACGCTCGCTAAACCTTTCTAAAACTAAGGAGGTTACATCCAGCGAGTATAACGTAGCAACTGTTTCTTGTCAGATAGTGCTCAATGTACATACCAATGGCTGCTAATAGAGATCGCAGCGTGCGCGTTAACTAAAAGCCGAATGCTCCTGTCTCTCATTCCTCATTAGCAGCCATTGGCATATACATTGAGCACTATTTTTTATTGTTCAGCAACGCACAGAAGAAATCTCTCACTGGCACCACCTTGGATGTCAAAATGTTATACTTGTTACATACTACAGCGGGTACGAGGTACGAACTGGTGCCGCTATAAGGAGCTTCGCCCCTAAAAGGACATATACGCGCTGCCCCGTATAGAGGACGCAATAGACTGCTTACATTCGGCCTCTTATTTCTCCTTCGTAAACTTACGATCCGGTTATTGGCAAATTCCGATGCACCCAGAGGACAAGGAAAAGACTGCCTTTGTAACCCCTGATGGGCTCTTTGAATTCAACGTGATGCCATTTGGATTGTGCAATGCACCGGCAACGTTCGAGAGGTTTATGGACACCATTCTGTGTGGCTTGAAGTGGAACATGTGCATGTGCTACCTCGACGAGTCGTCATCTTTGGCCGCACGTTCAGTGAACACAACTCTCGTCTGGATACTGTTTTGAACTGCATCCGAAACGCTGGCCTAGAAATGCCACTTCGGAGACCGCCAGACGCTTGTGATCGGGCATCTAGTTGACAAGGACGGCATCCACCCTGACCCCCAGAAGACAGCAGCAGTTGAGGCGTTCAATGCGCCGCGTTCCGTCAAGGAGCTTCGTAGTTTCCTGGGGCTTTGTTCGTACTTCCGTCGCTTTATTCCGAAGTCTGCCGACGTTGCGTATCCTCTCACATGCCTCTTACGAAAGAATAATTCGTTTGAGTGTACTCTGGAGTGCGACTCTTCATTCCGTCAATTAAAGTTTTTGCTGATGTCACGACCCATCCTTCAGCACTTCAGTCCTTCTGCTCCGACAGAGCTTCATACGGATGCTAGTGGCATAGGTATCGGAGCCATCCTAGTACAACGTTTCGGTGACCGCGAACACGTCATCGCATATCCAAGTCGCTCCCTAAGCAGGTCGGAGCTAAATTACACTGTCACGGAACAAGAATGCCTGGTGGTAATATTTGCAATTCAGCGGTTTAGGTCCTACCTGTACGGGCGCCCATTCACAGTCGTAACCGACCACCACTCGTTGTGTTGGCTTGTCAACCTTCGTGACTCTTGCGGCCGCCTTGCGCGCTGGGCACTCCGGCTACAAGAATACAGTTTTACCGTCGCTTACAAGAGTGGTCGTTGACATGCTGACGTGGACTGTCTTTCACGTATGCCACTTAGCACAACGAACTGTGAATCCGATGACCTTGGCCAGCTTGTAGCGTCTGTGTCGCCCACATTCCCGGACTACCCCAGTTTCAGAGCAGAACAGCGGAAGGACGCTGAACTAGCACCACTATTCAACGCTGCATCCGCTTCCACTATTTCACGCCTTTTCTGTATGCGTGATGTACTGTTGTTCAAAAGGAACCTCTCCAGCAGTGGCGCAAGTTTCCTTCTAGTGGTCCCGGAGAGCCTGCGAACAGTTATTATGAGTGTCATGCACAACGACCCTACGTCTGGACATTTAGGTTTGGCGCGGACGCTTCACTGGACTAAAGAGCGCTTTTATTGGCCTGGTATGCAGAAGTCCGTTGTGAGTTATGTGGCAAGCTGCATCCAATGTTAGCGTTACAAACGTCCATCAACTGGTCCAGCTGGTCTTCTTTCAGCCGATGCCAACTCTAAGCGCACCTTTCGAACAAGTGAGGATTGACTTTCTGGGCCCCTTTCCCAAATCGGCTAAGGGCAACCGATGGATTATTGTTTGCGTCGACAACCACACACGCTACGGCGAGACGGCGACCATCCCCTCCGCAATTGCCAGTGAAGTCTCGTCGTTTTTGCTACAGTACGTCATCCACCGACACGGCCCACTTCGCCTGATTATCAGCGATCGTGGACTACAATTCACAGCGGATGTCGTGGAGGAGCTACTTCGTTTGTGTGAATCCCGCCTGCGTCACTAGCCACCATACCACCCCCAAACTAATGGGCTGATGGAGCGTACCAACCGCACCATTATCAACATGTTGTCTATGTATGTCTCATACAACCACAAGAACTGGGATGACGTACTCCCGTTCATTACTTACGTGTTCAACACCGCGAAGCTTATGATTACAGGTTATAGCCCTTTATTTTTGCTTTATGCACGTTCGTCCCGGCACACAATCGACACATTACCTTTCTGTGATCACGACAACGTCACTGTCGCCGAGACTCTCTGCCTCGCCGAAGAGGCGTGTCGCATAGCTCGACTACGCACATTGGAATCGCAAGACAAAGCGAAGGCACGCTATGACGTTCACCATCGACTAGTGATTTATCGCCGTGGTTATCTGGTGTGGTTCTGGACTCCAATGCGCAAGCGCGGGTTATGCCAAAATTTTTGGCCAATTACGATGGACCTTTTTTTCATTGTCCACAGACTTACAGGGGTCAACTATGTAATAGCTCATATCACAGCCAGTGGTTGACGAGCTGCCAAAACTCAAGTGGTTCATGTTGCCCGCCTCAAACTGTACACGCCACGACAACTCGACTGACTCGTCCGGTGACCTTCGTCTGTGCGGAGAGGAATGTTGCGCACATCCACGAAGACAACGAAGCGTATACGGTGAACGGACTTGTCGCCCTGAGTGAGAAAGGAAGAAGATCAGAAGGATGTCTAACCAGTCGGCCGCTTCTGAGCTGCCCCTCACGACCTAAACGGCCCTTTTAACCTCTACCGGGCTCTTTCAAACGTAGCAATATGATGAAAAGATGCAAGATGGCGGTACTGGGAGTGTTCACTAGATGGTCGGATGGATGTACTGACTTACAGACGGACGGACGGGTGGACGCGTGGATGGACGGACAGACGGATGCACGGATGGACGCTCGGACGAACGCAAAGACAGACAGATGGACGCACAGACGAACGGACGCACGGAAGGAAGACACATGGACGGTCGGATGGTCACATAGACTGGCGCACGGACCGACGGAAGCGCGGACGGAATGACAGATGCTTCGCCCCACTCATCATCATGCACTCCGGGGATATACTGTGCTTTTTTTTTCATGGTAAGAAAAGTGTCTGTAGTTTTTCGCATAAAAGGAACATGTGTAAAGTTCAAGATCATCTCTATTGTTTTTGATGTAGCTCAATTAACATTTATTTGAACATACTTTGCCAAATAAGAAAAGGAAAGTGCAGGAAATGAGTGGGCTATTTTCAAGCCCTTCTTGCCCGCCGATCCTACGAAGGCGCATTGGTGGACGAAGTCAGATCTCATCAAGGGCCCGTGTTTGTGCACAGTAAAAGGGTAATTCTATTTCCTATGTTATGATCTCCCGCATCTGTCGCTTGAGTTCGTTAGTTTGGCAACCTTCACTTGGTGCGCGGTTCATACAACGGCACATGGAAAGAAGTGATAAGCTATAATGGCTAGAATATACGTATTCTAGGCACTATAGATAAACGGATGCAACATGGACATCGTATTTAGTGCATATGCACATAAATTTTGATTTTTTTCCCTGCCCTATCACGTTCGCGGGACAAAGGGCATCCAAATAAACAAACACACCATACCGTCATTAGATAAATAAGGATCTTTCTTTTTCCCTAAAGAACTCCACACTTTTTATCCAGATACCGATACAGCCAAAAGAAGAAAATAAGAGTGATCTTTCTCAATCGCGTAGTCCTCACATTTATAAAGACAAAGGTATTTTTGTTGTTGTTTTTCAAGCATGTATTTCTCACTCGCATTTTATGTTAAATAATATAATTTGGTCTTCAACGTCCCGAAACAGGCATATTATTATGAGAGACGCCGCAGTGAAGGACTTTCAGTAACCGCGACTCTGCTAGGCTCTTTGACGTGCGTCTAAATCTAGGCACACGGACCTCGTGCAATTCTCGCTTCCATCGAAATTGCGGCCGCCGCGGCCGGGATTCGATCCCGCGACCTGCGGGTCAGCAGTCGAACACGGTTACCAATAGGCCACCGTGGAAGGTCACATACATTTTATGTAATAGCAGGAGCTGTAGCGCTGTATCAACATCTCAATATTTTTTTTGCCTCAGTCGAGTCATTTCTCACTTGGGGAAATGCAGTGCGACTCAAACAAACACACCGACAAGCGTCAAATGACAGGAGGCATAAGATAGACACGGGAGATCACTTGTCTGTTTATGGTTACATTTTCTCGTCGATCTGACCATCTGGGTCCAGCTGCATTTTCCAATTATCCGTACCTCGTCAGAAGTGGTCTCAGGCGATGCATTTGTGTTTACTGCTCATATAAATAATTTCACTTGCGTTCGTTCGATGTGCAACCGAACCGCTAAAAAATGTGGAATATCTAGCCGTCATTGCAGCCAACAGCAAAAGGACCACTTTGGTGGACGTGTATCCAAGTTACATTTAAGCACAAGCATGTATTTTTGTACGTATTATCACCGATATAGTAATAAAAAAACAACCTCAAAACAATGGTTTGCGGTTCTGGGTGAATACGTTTACAGTGAGGCATTGCCACGCAAATACGTGGATCATTCTCGCAACCTATTAACGCTAACGAAATCATTACAAGAACGGGTGCCCGATTAAAGTGCTATTGATTTGCATTACGGGCATCTAAATCGCATGCTTTGATGGCCTACTTCCATGGCCCCAGAAGTAAACAGCAACGATTAACAACAAAACCGATAAATGTTGGCCTGTAAAGCTTGTTTTGTTTCAGTCACTACTGCACGGAGGTGAAGCAATAAAAGCTACGCAGGAAAAAGAAAGTTGAAGAAAGCCTGGATAATTTTCAAGTTAGCGCGAGCATTGGTTGCAATGTGCTGTTGCATGAGTACATTAGTAACTGAGAATTGCTTTTTTTTACTTTGAATTTTCACGGGTGCTCAATTGTCGAACTGCACGAGTACTGCGCTAACAACACTGTCAGGGATAAAATGTCTAATAGCAGAAGGAAATATGAAATGAGCTGACAAATCACTAACCACAAGCTTTGAATACTTATGAAGATCGTATGACTCCCGGAGGCTTTGAAGCTAAAGATAGCTTTATTTGATGTGAGTGGTGATGTACTAGGAGCGTTTCTGGTATGACATGCAGTCTGCAGAATTCGTGTCACCGATCGCGAAGTGATACCTATGTCTTCCTTCTTTTTTTCGGCTACTCCTAAATATTGAACGAAATTACTTTGTTATGTATTGTTTGCAGTCTCGCTTTGCTACTCATCATCTACGTCGATTTTAGTTTTCTTTTGCGCGTCTCATAAGAAAAAAATAGAAGAAGAAGGAAAGTACAAACCAGGTCGTTATCTTGTGCAGTTCTTACTAAAAAACAGCTGCTTATTTTCGTTCAGAAAAGGCGCAATTATAATATTATTATGTTAAAAATATTGTTTTAAATAAAGAAATAACCAAATAAACCTTATAATATTTCAAGAACAATGCCATAATAAGGACGCAATGGGGATACTCTCGTAAAGGAAATACGCTGAACTGGACACTCCGCCTACAATGCAGTGCGACATAATAACGCAGCCATATTCACTGTTAACCACAGCTCAGAAGCCAGAGAGAAGGACGCATTTCTTGCTACAGCAAATAAAGACATCCGTAATAGATGTCAACTACGGTTACTTTCCATGTCATGCGATTCTATGACATGGAAATTTCAGAGTCGCGTCAAACACAACCTGAAAAAAAAAGAGAGACAGAGAAAAGACCCGTAGAGACACGAGAAACACAGAGCCACTCAAATACCACTTCTTCAGAGTTTGGCAACCTCTTGAAACGATGACACAGCAACCGATTTATAATACCGTTGGCACAACAAACGCCGCAGAAGGAGAAGTTGTACACCCATCACTTGCACACAGCTATCCTCTTTGAAATTTTACCACACATCACAATCCTTCGAGCGAATGAAGACAATCCAGACAGACAAAGATCGGCCGTTAATAGCTTGACAAACCGGCGAACATATGTGAGAACCGGACACATTGGGCAGTTGCTTAATGCGATCTGCGTCACATTCCGTTGGCACGACAAGACCGAAGGAAATCGCACGTGCTTTCGTGAAGTCTCACTGCCACGCGACGAATGGTCCCAGCCCAAACTTTTTGCCTCTCCTGGCGCTCCTCCAACGGCGGCGGACAGGAAGACCACCGTCACGCTGGTGTAGGGGGAAAGGATGAGGCCAACCGTCGCTGCCCCTCCCTTCGTCGCGCGCACCTCTTTCTTTCCTTACCTGAGCGCCATTTTCGCGCTTCCTCTCTCGCGCGCTCCATCGGTGCGCGCGACACCGACAGCCCTTATAGCTTCGGAGGAGAGGAAGGAGAGAAAAAGCTCCGCGACTTCTTCGTCGTGGTGCCCATACGTGGCTCCACCTTCATCACTCCTCGGACCACGACGTCACCAGCTGTCTCGCCCAATGACAGCAGCGCGTTGACCGCAGCCCCGGTTCCGCCCCCAGGTTTCGGTGGGGGGGGGAGCCTCCTCTCTCATTCAGCAGCCCACCTCCTCGCTGACGTCGTGCGCCATCGCCACGCACCAAACTAACGCTGAACTCGGCGACGCCGTTGCTGCGCGGAAAAAGCCCGCCGTCGCTCCTAGCAGCGCAGGCGCCCCCGCGCTGACGTTGCCACACTCCTCGCGCTTTCCCAATCCTCCCTTTTCTTTCCCGCCCGCCTTCTTTTCCCCTGCGCGTCTTTCCCGATCACCCTGCCCTCTCCATCGTCGATAGGTTTTCTTTTCGCGATCCACGCGAGCACGCGGGGGAGAACCACCCCCTCCTTCATTTTTCTTCCTTGCTCTCTCTCAGTCTCCTGATGTAGTCTACTTCTCCTTCACCTCCTTCCGGCGGCTAGCAGCACTGTTCAGATCGACTCCGGTCGCGCTGTCTTCGGTCCGCCGGCGCCGTCCGACCGGCCCAGAGCACGGGACGCGATCGCTTTGGTTCGCCAAGAGCGAATCAAGAAGCCGCGTTCCTTGTGCCACCGGCCCTGCCTCGTGTCCATCGGACGACTAACTTTCCGTGGGTGCTACCCTTCTCGCCCAAGACTCGAGGAAAAACTAAGCAGAACTGTCTATAGAGACGCAGCCGGCGAGTCGAGCATCCCGATGCAGTCATCGGCGATTTGTCTATTTGTAGCCATCCCGCTGCGTAACTGATTGCCGCCATAATTGGACGGCAGAGACGACTGCGCACCGGGCCGTCGTCCTCAATGGAAGCGTCGACACGTCTAAGTGTACTCTGAGCCACCACGGTGAGGGCGGGTGGTGGCGACGGCGGCGTGTCCAGTCTTTGCTGTCTCGACGTAGGCCCCTGCGGCTTCCAATCGAGAGCCTGGAGCCCGAAATTCAAAGCCTGATCCAGGAGCAAGAGACCGCCAACGAGCAAGGGACTCCTCGTCGCGGCATTCTAGGCGGCCATCTAGCAGAAGCTTCGACGTTCTTCTCGATTGACTAGCAACAGGCAAGGCCAAGATGCCTCTGGGGGTCGGTAGAGGAAACCTGTTCGACCAGGGCATGAATGGGCCTGGGTAAGCTGTCCCTACTTTCTGGAGCCTTCGGTTTCCTAATTACCATTGTGTGAACGTGACCTTGTTGTGGTGCCTTGTTTCCTTACAACGCCCATGTACTTACGAAACAAAAAATGATGGGAGTACATTTGGTTGCTTCGGAACATTTTTAGGTGGGTATGACTAACACAGGTGTCTCCCTGGGAACGTTATTTCTTACGCGTGAACATGAAACGCGCTTACCATCGTCGTCTTCCAGATACATGGTGTCCATGAACGCAATACTTCAGCTGTCATAGCGTGTATATAGTGTGTAGGGCTGTCCGGGTTTCTTTGTTTTGTTTCGGCAGCTCCATAATCCCGCAGACCTTTCTATTTCTTGCTAGTGCTAGCATTCAGGGGCATAAAAAATGAGAAATAAACATACAGCACAAAAGATTAAGTAGAGCGCTCTAAAGGTCGAACTGTGCGGTTGGAGGTAAAGCGAGCTGTTTTTGTCGCCCGTTTACCCCGCAATGCGGGGGACCGCTCCAAACGCTCGTTTAGGGGTCGCCCGCATTAACTTTCCCCCTGCACAAAACATGGCGGCGGACTGTCCTGATTTGGGCGGGTGACGGAGCACGCCGCAGTGGAGAGGAGGAGGCGGCGCGATGCGTTTCCCGTCGAGGGAAATAGAAGACGGAGGGAACGAGGAAGGGAACCAAGTGGAGAGGGGTGGTTGGTGGAGAATACAGAAAGGGGGTCAGCCCGAAACGGGACAGCGCCAAGATCTGGGCCACTGGCGCGCACACCCCAAAGCCCGCAGTGGTGACCCCTAGAGGCGAACATCATCGTCGAGTGGCGTAAAGGGATTGGCGGGGAAGCCTCGTCACGGCTGCGTATTATTGGAAAAGGACGGCGGCTCTTGTAAACCTTACAAAGGTCACGTTAGCGATCCAAAATTAATTCTAGTTACGGGTGTGACGGAAGCGTACCGTTTGCAAACTAGTGGATGAAGCCCACGTTTTTCGCTTACGCAACACCAGCCTACAGTAGCACACATGGGGAATACACGTTTTCGAGCTCCCCAGCATTCAGCCCTCTTGGATCTTCGAAGCCGTCGGCTATCGCACCACTCGAGTGGAACATGTAGTTCCTTTTACCACTTTTCTGTGCGGCTCTCTGAAGCATTACCAGCGTCGTTCGCGTTATGTCTTTTAAGCATAAAATGCGTTCTCCTGGTGCCATCGTTCCAAATCTTTGTAGGGCTGAGATGTCACAGATGTGCTTGGACGTGTCTGGAGGCGTCAGGATAGTTTAACAGTACAATATAATATTCTATATTGTGCATACACATCAAGCAACTATCGCCGCAAAAACATCTTGCGATTATTGAACATTTAAAGGGACACGTAAGAGAAACAATGTTTTCATTCTGATTGACAAATTACAATGTGAGAAGTCTAATGCTATAAGCTTCACTGTCATAGGTTTATTAGTAGCGGAGAAAATCGAGGTTGATGTTGCGCGTTTAAGTTTCACGCCCAAATGTCGGCGCGTGGCGTAACAAATTACAAAATGTAATTTTCATATTTTCGCGACACTGCCTCAATAAAGTTTTCCCAAACCTCGTGTACTGAGTCTATGGCATCCACGTATGGCAATGTACTTCATTTTTATCGAGTACAAGATATGCAGAACTCTGCAGATGCCTTGAAAATTTACTACGTCATGGTGTTTCGTGCGGAAATGTCACAGTGGCGTCTCCACCCACACTTTTATTTCGCGCGCTTTTTCGCTTACCAAGTGTCATGTCGAGGTAAGAGTGGTGTTTTCAGGGTTGTGAAGTTCTACTTCACTACCGCGCAAAGAAAAAAAAAGTTTTGCTTTTTTAGTTTCTCTTTAACATGGAACGGTAATAACGCAGCGGAAACGTCAAGGTATAAAGCATGATGTCATCGAAAGAGTTGCTCTTAAAAACAAATGAGGCGGTTAGTGGGCTTCTAAAAATTACAAACTACAACCTCACGTGGTTCTTAAATGGCCGTTGATATATGCTGAATTACGGATACTCTTGCACACGAGATGTTGATGGATTTGTTGGTAAAATAAATACTTTTTGCTTGGAAGCAATAATATAATTTACTGTTTAAAGCTCCAAGCCTACGTTCAGCTCCAAGCTTATGTTCATTGTGTATGACAAAGACGGAAAAATGTTAAGGATGCATTTTCTGATTAATAATAAGCAATCAAAATTGTCTGCATACAAGCTGGATAGAGTCTTTTCTTATCAACCACTAGTAAATCTAACGAAGGGCCGCTAAAGCTTCAGACTACACATTGAGCTTCCCCAGGGCCTTTTAAGATTCGATTAATCAAATCACAGCAACTTCACTTGTGGTTGATTGTGCTCGTTTACGGCTCATTGTTTGACATGTTATTACCCATTGGTGGTCAGGATATAATGTCGGGGTTTAAGTAGTTTAGGTAACATTTTCAACCAAAGAACCGTTATCTGAAATGGTAGCAGTGACTACTAACAAGTTTTTATATTGACAGTCACTACCATGTATGTGTCATTAGAGAAAAAAAACAACTCGATGGTCAGCGCACTCGCCAAAAAAGTTGAACCACTCAAGGTCAACAGGTTATATTTACACTAGATAAAATGTGTGAAAAGGAGGCCCATACCAAGTTCGTAAACATATACTTTATCTGAACCATTGAATCTTGCATTGAAGATTCTTGCCAAACCCTTTCATAGTCATTGTAAGCCGACTGCGCCGAAATAGTAAGCAGAGATGCGGTAATAATATCTGAGCAATTTGTACAAAAATGTTAAGGTAATATTCCTGACACTGGCTTTCGGTATAGTTCACATAATGTGGTACTAACTTTCAAGTTGGCATAGTGGACACAAACCCTTAAGAGGAAGGTATATAACAGCTGCATCGTGCCGGTACTTACCCTACGGAGCCAAAACATGGAGTATTACAAAGAATGTTCAGCTTACATTGAGGACGATGCAGTGAGAGATGGAAAATAAAATGATAGGTGTATCCTTAAGAGACACGAACAGAGCTGAGTTGCTCAGGGAACAAACCATGGTAAAGGATATGCTAGTTGAAATCAAGAAAAGGAAATGGACATGGGCCGGGCACGTAGCACGTAGGCAGAATAATCACTGGTGAGCGAGTTTAACTGACTAGATTCCCTGAGAATGGAAACGCACGAAGGGGCGACAGAAAGGTGGGCCGATCATAATTAAAAGTTCGCAGGTACAACGTGGTATCAGAAAGCACAAGACAGGATTGATTGGCGGATAACGGGAGTGGCCCTTGCCCTACAGTGGGCGTAGTCAGGATGATCATCATGATCAGGAGGACATAATGTGATGCATGCCATTGCGTCGTATATACCGACAGGTAAAGCAGCCGTGATGCTCGTTTCGGATACGGCAAAACCTTTAAATGCGTGTCTCTAAGCCGCCTCAGTGAGAAAATTGTCCATCCGTCCACCTTTCGCATAAGGTGATGGCCGCCTTAGGGACATAAAGGAAATGTTTTCACTCCGGTACATGCCTTTGCAGCTGACCCCCTACGGTGTGAAGGCGAGCCTCTTAAACCCTGCACTACGCATCACTTTTTTTTTCCTAATTGCAGTGCTTCAGTTTCCGACAATGACATGCAAGTACTTACTATTTTTATTTTATTGTTTCAAGTACACTGGTTTATATTCAACAGACAATCCCTACAAAGTACCCAAATAAACACTTTCTTTTTTAAAATTTTGTTCAAATAAAAAACGAACTTGAAGGCTCACGAGAGCGCTCTATAGCTTGTCGAGCATCATCAGCACGCCGTGCGAAGCCCGTGCTTGCAACATAATTGTGAGGACCCTATACATGAATTACCCGTCGTGTAGAACAAGAGCAGCAACGGAACACCTTCTATGAAGGCCTCGTTGAAATACGTAGCAGTGGAATGAAATCATCGGAAGGGCAATACCTGAAGCCGACACGGAGGACTGTTGGAATCAGAAAATAAAAAAATCAAACTTGGCGAAATCGACATGTCAAACAAGCGCTTCAGTGGTCGGGCAATGCGCGTGCGCCAAATGGCGAGTTTTATAAAGATAACGTGACGCTAATAAGTGCTGAGAAAAACACGAAAGACGCCATGCCGATACAACCTAAAACAGCATTCTTGGGACGACCGGTACATATATCATTGTAAGATGCAACGCTTACGCGTCCCTTAGAGAACTCTCATGGGAGATACTGTGATGACTTTCGCTTCTATCGTGCAAGACTACGACCGAAAGCCCTGATAAAGGGAACATTCCTTTGTGTTTAGTAGAAAAAGTGGTTAACGGCAGATAGCGTGGGTTTAGAGTGTGTTTTGAAAAAAATGTTTAACGATTTCGAGTGCTTCGTACTCAACTATGGGGGAGCACGGAGCCGCCCGGCTAAAAATGTAATAAACTTTAGAGTTTGTTTAACATGTTCATTGTTTAGAAAAAAATTAATTACAGTATGTACAGAACACAAAGGCTTCATACCATTCCAGTAAGAGGGCACATACACTTCGGCACATCTATGTAACACGACCAACATCACTACGTTATACAGTGAAGACATTTGCTCTAATATACATGATAATGTTGGCATACATGTGCACAAGATCTCAATACAATATCATGATACAATGGTATAACGATACATTAGATGCCATGAAACACGATTTGTAAAAAATGAAATCATATACAACAACTCAACGGGCGCTGCTTAGCACCAAGTCGGTCGAAAAATGAGGTGTGTCCTTTCCTGTTCTACCTTGACGAAAGGGCACGACCAATATGCCGCAGAAACTCGTGCTCCCCGAGGAAGAAAAGCTCCTCGGAGAGGAACGCGAGAATCTCTCGTCTCATTCTCCCTAGTACCGGCCACAAAGCACGCCGGCGGCAATTGGCAGCTACGGCCTCACATCGGTTTCTCCGAAGGCTGAACAGCTCCGCAATTATTAACAGAGCGAAGAAGCGGCCACGCGGAAATCGGCCGTTGGACACGAAAGTTCGCACACCCTGTCCCCGAACAGCAGCATTAACCGCACGCCAAAAAAGGCGGAAAACCACACATTCAAACGTCGCATGTCGATTGGTCTCTACCATGACGCAGTTGGGGCAAGTGGAAGTTTGAACCACCTGCCATCGCTGCAACCGATCTCGCGTGGGGAGCAAGCCCCAGCCCAACCTCCAGACAAAGTCTCTGAGATGCCCTGGCAACACTGCGGCAGTTATTGGTTTCCAAGCGCGGTTCATTACAGATTGACGATGCTGGGGCACCAAGGACCGTAGCAGGGCGGCCATTGTGTCCACCACTTTAGAATCAGCCACCCATATCTCTGGGCAATTCCAATTCTCACGTAGCCAGCAAAATAGACAGCTCCGAGAAGCCCGCATCGTGGACAAAAATGATGCAGGCTACTTTGCTGTCCGAACAAGATGGCGGCTCAGCGAATCACTCGGATAGATCGAAGCTCGCCGGAATGGTTGTCTGCACCCAAGCAAATGCTTCTGCAGACGCTAAATGTGAATGACATTTATTTGTTTTTAGATTTCAACACGAAACAAGCCATAAAATACAACAACCACGTTTGTTCATTTCGCCTTTCTCATCTCGACGCGAGGTGGTGCCTTGTCGCGTAGAAGCCATCTAAACGTGTTCAATTTCACGGACAGCATGGGCTCGGTGATGTCTTCTAAGCTGCCTTCGTAGCATGCTTACGTGCTGTCTAAGAATTAGAACACAGCCACTGGCTTATGATGATGACGTTGATGGTATTTCGTCCACGATTCGCCTGTTTGCGGACGATTGCGTTCTGTATCGTCGCATAACTTCCACCACTGATCAGCAACTTCTGCAAAGAGACCTTGATGTAATAGAAATCTGGTGTGCCCACTGGCTGATGAAGCTCAATGTATCAAAATGCAAGAGCATGCAAGTGTCACGAAAGCATTCCATCCTAGATTATTCATACACATTAAACTCCACGGCTCTTTCATGCGTAAGTTCGTACCGTTATCTAGGTGTCCTTATCACTGACAAGCTCAATTGGTCCGAACTCATCACGAAATTAGTTGCAGATACATCGAAAACTATTGGCTTCATTAAACGCTCCCTTTCTTTGTCTCCGAGTAACATCCGAAAACTTGCCTATGAGGTATACGTCAGACCTAAACTTGAGTATGCCTGCGCTATATGGAGTCCACATCAAAACTACTTAATTGAATTATTAGAAAGCGTCCAGAAGAGGGCCGCTCGCTTCATCAGTTCTGAGTATAGTAGTTGGGTCAGCATTAGTGACATCAAATCGTTTATCAGTCTCGACTCCTTAGCCCAACGAAGAAAGACACTGCGTCTGGCACTGTTTCACAACCTGTATCATAATTGTCCTGACCTTCGAACCTCCACTTTAATAGCACCTGTGCGAACATCATGTCGACTTTTCAATTCCATGAGTGTGCAGCGTATAACTGGCTCTACAACCGCATTCAACAAGTCTTTCTTGCCTTTGGCCATAGAGGAATGGAACTCGCTTCCCGAATCAATAGTACATCAACGGGACAATTCGAAATTCAGGCAGTTAGTATCAGCCCATTTAGCAAAATGAATTTGACCGACAACAGACACCTGTACTCCACCGACTCACACAAGAAAGTGGAAGCTTACTTTTAAGCTGCTGCTTCTTCCAAGTGTATATTAAACATTTTGTACTGTACATTTTTATTCTTTATTCTTTTCGTAAATATTGTACCGCTAAAGTTATATAATACCACTGTCCTCGACTCCGTAACAATGTATAACGAAACCACTCCTTATTGTAGATTCTGCTTACAAAATCAGTCCATCTATCATTTTGTAAACACGTACTATGATGTTTGTTTGTTTATTTGTTTCTTATTAGTTTTCTTTTTTTCCTTTGTTTTGTGCATGTCAAACCGCAGTGCAAATACTTTGCAAACACATGCGGAAATGCGTAGCATGTTTCATTTTTGTTTTTATTTTCAGTTTCATAGCAGTGCACAGAGCTAACATGCCTTTTTCCTTTGTAAATGTGACCTTGTATGCATATTTTGATGCTCCCCCCCCCCCTTATGTAATGCCCAACCCAGGGCCCTTAAGGGACAATAAATGATGATGATGATGATGATGATGATGATGATGATGATGATGATGATGAGCAAGTATTGAATAATTCAGACGACTACTTTTCAGAGTAATTCACTCCTACACGTTAGAAGGAAGAAAATGCAGTGAAAATCAATGGGCTACTTCAATGTGGCTAAATAAAATGTGTTGTTGAAAGAGAATGCATACATTCCACCTCAGTTAAAAGCTATTTGATTAAACTAATTTTTGCATAATGTGTTTCACTTTCCGTATCTTGTGAAAAAAAGTGACAAGTTTCCACTGTATCCGACAACTGGAGTCTCAAGTGTATACTCTGCAATGCTTTAACAGAAATGTCTAGGCTACATTTTACAAGGCAGCCCGGGACGTAAGAGGGCCGTCGTAAATTCTCAGGCCACGCTGCCATAGGAATACATTGGATAGTGGCCGGGAAACTTTTTACGGACCCTGTTCATCCGCCATGACGGATCAGTTGCTATGGTGATCGGCTGTTGACCTGTAGGTTCCAGGTTCACTCTTGGTCATGGTGGTCACATTTTGCTGGATGCGAAATGTTAGAGGACATGTAGACTAGTGTGTGACGTCACTGCAGGTTAAGGAAGACGAGGTAGTACGGAGCCTTTCACTATACGACGTCCTTCGTAGTTATATCGGGGTACGGCCTGCCATTGCGAATGGCTAGCAGGCCGCACGACTCCTGTGGATGCGGGACTACATCTGTCTACTCTGCTAGCATGTTACGTCAACTCCCTGCGTTTGCACCAACAACTTAACGCCACAGCTTGGCCTCGCTTTGTCACGTAAATATTTTTACCGTCAATTCAGGGCTGACTGCACGTGCTCAAGAAACGAAACTACTGTCCGATCACGCCATCTCAGGCTTTTGTTCTATGTACAAATTAAGTTTAAGCGTCCGTACGGCGTACAACTGTTAGTGTGGATGGCCCAGTTTCAATCCTTCATGTGCCAGAACAACGGAAAAAGAAATTTGCTAATTTCAGAATCAAGATGATTCACTTACTGTGGCCGCTCCCTATATTATTGAGCGCTACGCGTGAATCAATGTATGTGTCCAGTGGACGCGACTAGTATGTGATGATGTAGTTCGTGCTAACTCTCCAGCCCTGCAATACCTGTAACTTCTATGTGGGATCCTCGGCACCGCAAGGACATTACGAAAGCGCTGCGATTCACACAACTGATATTCTTTGGCTAGGCAGGTATGAACCATTCATTTATGAATAAGCTGCAAGCTTTGCGTTTAATACCCATAACTTGTGCCGATGGGGCTTAAATAAGCCCTGCGGAATCCATGACATTTCTATTTCTTACTACTTTACAGCGTGGTACTTGATGATGCATTTTTTATCAGGGCAACCCAAAGAAGTAGGAAGACGCCAAGGTGGATCACACAGCCAAACAGGGGCAGCAAATATTCTAATGAAAAAAAATGGATCTGGGCAGGCCATGTTGTCTGTGTGACAGACGGACAAAAGACTGTCAGGGCAGCTTAATGGGTTTCAACAGGATGGGCAACGTGGACGGGGATTACCAAATGTGAGCAGGAGTGACGAAATAAAGAAAAGAATTTAAGACACAAAATGGAACCAGTTCACGCAGGAAAAGGTGGTTTAACGATAATTGGGAGAGGCCTTTGCCCTGTCATAAGTCAGGCTGCTTCTGCTGTTGATGGTGATGATGAAGGTGCACATTACATTAAAGAATACAGATGTATGAACATTTAGAGCGGTCTTTAACTCATTACATATTATGTTTCGTTTGTGTAAAAGCCGCCGCTACATTATGGGGCACGACATGGTAAGATATCCCAGATTAAACTGTGTAAACAATGAGCCGTCATTGAACTTGTATAAAGATATATAATCATATTAACTTCGCTTCTGCTCCTCACATGTACTAGAACATTCCCGTAGTCGATTGGAAAAGTGACTAGCCACACAAGCTAATGGTCCAAATGCAATTGTAACCACGTTTTTGTGTTAGGTTGACTGAAAAAACACATTTATTCATTGGATAAATTGATTAGTTGATCGATCGATTGATTCATTCGTTCATTCATTGATTCATTGATTGATTCATTTATAGATTGAAGGTGGACATGCGGGTCCTTGTTATTGTTTTCCTGAGCCTAGTAGAACACCCGGCATCCTTGCATCTCCCCCCCCCCCCCCCCAGAAATAGTCAGAAGTTGAACTCACGTTCTTGCGCCTGGTGGTTAGAAACTTTTGCTCACCAGGATGAACATGCCTGAATTTGGCGTGCCTGCTCATTACTCCGTTATAGCTACGGGGATATATAAAATCGTCCATGAAGGGTATTCGGCAGGGTGATGACCTTTAAGGCCTGTTCTGCCACTTTGCCGTTTGGTATGAACGGTGAGGTATCGTTAAAAGGTGGAAAGTCACTGGAGCCTAGACGCTTCCACAGGTGATCCTGTTGTCCGTCAGGGCGGTTGGACAAATGTCCACTTGTCGAGACGTCCACCTCAGTGACATTTCCCTGTGCTCATCAATTTGCATCACTTCAATCCTTCTATGAAGTTTCATTGACCCTCACGGCATCAATGCAGTGATTAATTTCATCCACACGATCATGCGCGAACTCCCGCGTCCCGCGCAAGTTTCAATTATGCTAAACAATGAGCAATCACTATGAGCTCGACTTCTGGTTGTCTTCTCACTATTGTGCCCCGATACCGTCGAAGGTACTCGGAATACCAAAGTGCAGGACGATTTATTGATGTATGTGGCAACGATCTACCGCTCTATAGTATGCGAACTGCCAGTGTTTATGGCACGCATCTGATTCGAAGCGGTTCGATACTGGCTATATGGGGCACAAAAGAGGCAACGTTTTGCGTGATGGATGTTTGTCCCGGGATATGCATTGAACAAAGGCGTGGCGGGAGTGAATGATGGCGTTTGCTGACACATCTCTGTCGCTCTTCAGCCTTGTTGCAGACACCCACTTCTGCAGCAATCATCACCGATACCAGCATCTGCAGTGGAAGTATCACGTGCGGAACACTTCAGGTGGGGGGGAAGCTAGCGTACGCTGTCGTCGTCACTTGGCATAGCACTCGCAAAACCACCTATAGGATCACCAGTTGTAGCATACTGGGCACGCACTCGTGCCAGAACGGTCTTCTGCATCTTGTTCTTCAAGTGCTTTGATGAGGATACAAAGTGTGGACATTGCTACTAAGGCCACGGAAAACGCTACAGCACAACCACGTAAAAAACTTGAAAGAGGAAGCACTTGAGAACTATGAAAACAGAGAAAAAAGAAAAAAAGTACGAAGAAAATAGAAATAAAGTGAGAAAACGCAGAAAAAATGTGCAAAAAAAAAAAACGATGGAAAACAGAGGAGAGAAGAAGAAAAACCAGTGAGAAACGAAAAAAAAAAAAAGGCTGCCAACCTCCGCGCTTTCCTCGGGCTCCGCATCGCTATAGACACCGTTCACTCGAGTTTTCAAGTGTGACTGCAGCGCCAGAATACATAGCCTAGCGGTTAAAAAAGGCAACCTTGAGACGGCCTCAATAAAAATCGAATGCGACGCGCGCGTTTCGCGCCCTGCATTTGTCAGCGGATCGTGGTCGGGATACGTAGGGGACGCGAGTACGCCTCTATTGTCCGCGTGCCCCTAACGGCGAATATTGAAAACTTTCAGACGGCGCAGTGTGAGCAACGCAGCGCCATCTGGTCAGTGTGCGGCGCGAAGCAGACTTAAATTTATTTCCTTATTTGTAAATAATATGGTAGGACTATTTCGTTTTCTCCCATAGGGTCTACCCACAAAGATGGCTTACGCCTCGAAAAGAAATTAACGTAACTCCTGTAAAACACAAGGTGGCAGTCAGAAAAAGTCTACCGACTCAAATCTATTCATCGCGTGTAAGATGAGAAACACTCTCGCTGAAACTTTAGTTGATCATTATCGATTTGAGCCTCTGATCGCTAGCGGTCACGTGGGCCTCGCCGATATCGTAAGGGGCTTGCTCGATATGGTCTACAGTCTCGCAGATGAGTTTATTTTTCTTTAAAAACAATGCTTGCCGCTCGATATAGCTTTGCAGCCTGCCCGCACACGGTTTAGAATGACGTGACAAAGTTTCAAAACATTGAAAAAAAATTGACTTTACTTGCGAGTTCGTTCCCTCGAAATGAAAGTTTAAAACAGAAGGACATCAGAGGCTCACAATAACAGCGCAAGCGCTGTGATTTACGGGACTCAGGAATGATATCATCATGAGGTAAACCACATAGTGGTGTGCTTACGAATAAAAAGCACCACCAGCACGAGCTCTTAGAAAGAAAAGAAAAATAATTGTAGGGTTGTCTTTAGGCTTTTCTGTATGTGAGTGAACTCTTATAGATACGTATAACCCCCTCTAAATATCTGTTCTGGAGATGATTATGCTACTTTTGTAAAGTCACGAGAGGCTCGATTCTCCAAAATGAAGTTAACGTGTGTATCAATATAAATTTATAGAAAATTGTTATATATGACGCCAATTAGGTGCTCACCGAGGTACTGAAGACTTGGAAATAATACAACCACTTGTTTTAGCACGAAGCCACAAAGAAATCCATACGCATTTCTCAGAAATATATGCTTCCTAATGGCAGAAAACTTCATCCTCGTCCGATGTTCGAACTCGCAACCAACGCCTCTCCCGGGTGGTTGCTCTACCTATTGAGCTAACCAAGCAGTAAGCTATCAACTGACAGGGCCAGTCAATTGCCATAATTTCCTGCAGGAATAAAAGTAGACGAGCATTCTTTCTTTTTGATCTAATTCAACTGCGGCCTCGTTAGTCGAACTAGCGACTCCAAGCTCGAAAGCCCAACGTTATGGTTCCTGAAGCATATGACTGCGGGCAACGAAGTATCGTTTGCGTCTAATACGTGGGACCAACTTATTTTATCAAAGGCCGCATACTGATGTAACGTGATTACTCTCAAGTTGGTCGGTTCGTTCATTGTAAAGTACGAAGCATCATCAACACCACGTTTGCTGGAACTACTCGTACACGCTAGCTGCCCCGTTTTCGTAACTGATTACGACTTACGAATGGTCTTTCGCGCTTTGTCTTCCTCCTTTTTCTTGGCAGCAAGCCTAATTCTGACAGCTCTTACCAAAAGCAACGCGCAAAGGGGAAGCGTGGGAGTAGGGCAGTATTGGAGCTGTGTGCGTAACGAACGCAACAATTTGTGCCATCGCCAGTGCACACACTATACCACGTCTTCCTAAACCGAAAACGGGATGTCGAGCGCGAGCAAGGTCCATTTGCTTCAATATGCGGTCGCGTCGGTACGCACAGTGGCGCCTGGAGCGACCAGGAATGGGTCCGGGTACTTCACTGCGCCCGTCCGGGAATCCCCACACACGAAAGTGCGCAGGTCAGCTTAATGAGAGTACGGTATGAGCGCGTGCATATATATATATATATATATATATATATATATATATATATACAATAGGCGCGCGTGGGTATTGTCTATTAGCAGGAGTGGCGCGCGCCGCTGAGAGGAGCACAAAAGGAAGGCGAACGGGGCGACGAATGAGATCGCAAATTGAACTCGACGCACGCGACGACCTCTCCCGTTCGGAACGATTGCGTCGCTGGAAAGATGGAAAGAGAAAGAGAGAAAGAGATGACGCTGGATAGGAGAAGATTGGGGAATACCAGTGTCCTCCGTAGCTGTGTAGCGTGTACTATTACACGCAAAGTGCGATGTGTGTAGAAGGGGGGGGGGGGTTGTCTCGACGGGGGCTCGATCATCTTCTCCTTAACGTCCTTTCATTTCTCACTAGCTCGCTGGAACTGTCTGTTGGTTGAATACGGATTCACTTCCGGACTCGACAATTCACTCGTTCGTTCGGTCTACGCTGTGCACTCTCGGTCACACACCGAGCGAGTGAACGAGTGCCTTTTTTTTCAATTCACCAAGTACTGTCCACTCGTGCGGTTATTCGCTCAGTTCAGTTACTGACTTGCTCGCCCACCTCAGTTAATGCCTCTGTCACTGAAAGCAAATTCCACTTGTTCGTTCCACCGCTCACTTGGGTATCAGAAGGCTCACTTGTTCGTCCAGTTCATTCCAACTCTGGTCGCTCAGTAGTCACATGTCCCTCTCGTTTCCTCAATCCCTCATCGTCGCTTTTCACTCAACTGCTCACTCACCCACTCACTCGCCGACTCACTAACTCACTCACTAACTCACTCACTAACTTACTCACTAACTCACTCACTAACTCACTCAACTGCTCACTCACCCACTCACTCGCCGACTCATTAACTCACTCACTAACTCACTCACTAACTCACTAACTCATTCTCCACATGGTGATCAATTGCGTCACAAGTGCAAGGTTTTCGCGCTGTGTTTCTCTCCAGACTATGGCGATGGTTGCGATCCTGAGTCCTCTTGTGCGTATATAACCCTCTTCGCGAGCTCACGCTTCTGTTAATGCCCTTGTGAAGTGACCTACGTATGTTTGGTGGTGAAAGACGTGAAGGCGATGGCAACCTCAGGGAGACACACACATAAACGAACACACAAACACACACGCACGCAGAGACGCACAGAACATACAAGACTAACAGGTCCCATTATTCGTCGTAGCTATCCAGGCACGATAAGCCTCATGTTACAAGTTGAACATATCATGAAGCGTTTACTATATACGAGAAGTGAGTTCTGACGCAGTCTCGAAATTCTGGCGAAATGAAACTTTGCACAATCGAAAACAGAAAAATCAAACTTATCAAAAAACCAACTCTTCATTCTTCCTGATTATCATGCTTAAACTAAACATGATGAATTATTCATTCATCGCGTGCAGGTAAGCGCATAGCATATGCGATATATTCATCTATGCATGCATTTCTTCCTCACGGCGCAGCGAGCGCTTCATTGTCAGAACGAAATGCGAAGCCGCAGCTCGTATACATGCATGCGCGCTTCAGGAAATGAATGCTGAACTAAGGCAGACAACACTATGAGTAAAGGAAGAACACCAAAGAACAAGACTTCTTCTATTTCTCTTCCTCAAAATTGAATAGGCGCGATTTCCTGTCCTTGCGTGATGCTCGGCATTATTAAGCGAGGATAGCGCAATAACAAGTACGAAAAAAACAAAAAAAAGTGAGTCTATATACGCAACTCTGGTCGTCTTAAGGTTCGGAGAGCTTCGAGTCACGCGATTCGTCGTCGTAAATAAAAAGAAGGGCATGAGGACAGCGAGGAAGCGTTGCATGTCCCCTTCGTCTCTAGCGACGGATCGATGCGAACAAAGTTGCTGTCAGCAACGTTGCCGAGTCGAGTGCTTCGGGGCTTTGTTTCCGCAACGTCCAGACCTGAACAATCGATCAGTTCGAACCAAGTGACGCAGAGAGAGTTCGAAAGCCTAATGACGGCTATCGAATGAGAACTGCATGTCACTGCGATTGCAGGAAGATAATACTAGCAGAGGTCGCTCATGACCACCAACCATTAGAAAATGGCTGACGTATGCGGCAAAGAGATACTATAGTTGTCACTGTTTATAACCTTCAGATTAGTGCGTTTGCGTAGGGGCCCATTACGTAATGTCAGGTCTAACATAAGCATCTGAATCTTGGAGGAAAAAAGATATCTAGAACAATTTAATGATTATGTAATGAGCGATAGGATGGTAAATGTTTGGTGTACATTAGGAGGCAGAAAGAGAGAACGGTTGATTAGTAAAAAAAAGAGAGAGAGCCATAGCCGATATTCTAGAGACGTTAACCTGAGTACATGGAACGGATAGCTGGGCTTGTTCCTCGTTTGTGTTGTTCTTTAGTGCTACCTGCGTTAACACGAATAAATTGACCCGGGATTGTGCAATAACACGTGGGACAGATAACCGGTGATATGTTAAATCTGTGCAACGGATACCGAAAAGGAGCAATGCAGTAGAGGTTGGCAAATGTTTAATAATAACAATATGTAAAGTTTTAGTAAGAGCAGAATTTTGAGGTAAGTTGGTAATTCTTAACTTCAGCATCATGGTGCCACAAAAGAAGAAAAATGGATTGAGAAGAAAACACACCGTCTCGTACTTGCGTGACTTGCTTAATTTTTGTTGATGGCATTCTGAAGTCTTGACCATCAGGCAAAAAGGCACAGAGAATTCTTCGAATAAAGTAAGATACCAAGGGCTGAAAGAGTTAGACATTCTCATTTACTCATTACGACTGTCCCGAAATTTGCGCATATGTTTGCTCCCCGTCTGTTTGTTTCTACGTTGTAATTGAACAGTGGTGTGTAGTACTGTTTGCCTAGTTTCTGCGGCAGATACGTGCTTGGATTTTCCGGGTACATCGTGAACGAACGATTTTCTGTTTCGCCTAACTAAACGCACCTTCTTCTTAAAATTTGTGTGCTCGAGGTTACACATCATCGCACACGTTAGCGAGAGCAATAACAACGCCCACCAATATCTTCGCATGTCTCACCTCACCGGATGTTTTTTTTTTTTTAAATCTACACCTCTTGCATAAAATGTACCCGACTCTCTATACCGACGCCTGTCGGGGATGTGATGCCATGCCCACAACCTTCCTCGTCTCCTTAGAGTGCCCCTCAGCCTTCTTGCCTCTTGTTCCAACAATTCATCGGTTCACCCGTACCTCAGTCTAGTGGGAAGGCACCCTTCACCACTGTGCCCCCCGAGGTCCGTCGGGCGCTCGTCCGGTGGACACGGGTAGTCGCAGAGGTTGCCACAGAAGTCCTGGAAAAGGAAACCTCCCCACTTTTTTTTTGAACTTCCATACGAAAATGTGTTCATAATAATATTAGTAACAATAACATTATTACTATTACCATTATTATTATTACTATTACCATTATTATTATTATTATTATTATTATTATTATTATTATTATTATTATTATTATTATTATTATTATTATTATTATTATTATTATTATTATTATTATTATTATTATTATATTATTATTATTATTATTATTACCAGTGCAGTTTAAGCAAAAAAAGAGAAAGAAGGACAAGCAAGACTCTCGCTTGCTTGTCCCCCTTCCTTCTTGAACCTTGTACGCTCCCAACGCTTCAACGTGTAATTTTCCCGATCGCCTCACAGACCTGTAGTCGAAACGCGAGAAAGGTGTATTACTTAAACTAATATATGTTTCGTCTATATATGGCTTCGCAATATATGGTTTGCCTACCAATATTGGTAGGCTAATATATAGTTTCAGCCGCAAAAAAAAAACTGCACGACATCAAAAAAAAATGGGAACGGGTAACTGGCACTGAATAAGAATGAAAGTCCGCGGATAGACGATTGGAAACTCGCTTGACCTCCTGACCCTGCGACTTCGTAAAAGAGAGTAGCGTTCGGCTTTTCTGCAGTGCAGCTCGTCCTCGCAGTATAAGCAACTCACGGTCACCGTGTTGCTGTCGGGGGGGGGGGGGGGGGAATGCTTTTTTCTCATGCAATCCACGCGACGCAGCAACAGAAAAAAAATGCGCCCGCAAAAAAAAAAGAAAACTAAGGCGTTTCGTGGGCGCCCGTTTTCTCATTAGGCTCTTCGGGCAGAGTGCTTCTGAATTACTCCTCACCATATGCGAACCCGGCCTTTAACATTTATACCGGGCTTTCTTGCTTTCCTTTTTTTTTGTTGTTTATGTATCTATATTTCTTTCACCTTTCACATTTTTCCTGTCTTCCTTTTTTTCTTGCCGGACGTCTACGTTACCATTTCGTTCACGTCGGATTTTATACATACATTTTTCTCGAACTTCTCTCTCGAGAGAGAGTATTTACTCCGACCGCAGCAGACAGAGAGTATTTTTGCACGCGCCCTGCCGCTGCTTTGCTGTAGCGCAATGAAAATGGCGTTCGGTCACTGGGAGCTTTCTCGTGCTGATATTCTTTTGTTTGTTCACGAATTTTCTTTTCGTTTCGTTTCTCGATCACGATTTTTTTTTCAGCCCACTTTACTTTCTCTGAAAGCCAGGATTGTTTACCTGCTGTGACCTGACTCGGACACCCCTCGATCTGTTCTACTTATTCTTTCTCAATTTTTGTTTTCTCACCTTCAGAGTCAGATTCCGTGAAGCACCGAAAGCGAAGAACGAGTGGAAGAAGTAAAATAAAGGTAGGAATAAGTAAATGAGCGTTTAAACTAAGAAAACAAGAAAAAAAAACACAGAGAAAAGCGCCATTCTGGTGGTTGCGGATAGATTGCAGAAGCGCGGGGCTTCTTATGGCGTTGCGTGCAAGCCACCGAGGAAATCAAATATTCAGCTCCGCTCCACCGGAGACCAACTTCATTAATGGAGGAGCACTGCGACCGACTTCTCTCTCTCTTGCATCTTTCTTCTTATTCTTTTAAAGCCTCTCTGTCTCTCTTCAATCTTGATTGCGTTCGTTGCCTCGAGAAACAAACTCATGTGGTCCGAGTTGCGGCGGCAGAATTACACCGCGAGTGCATACCCCCACTGCTGGCCCTATATAGATTCATTTTGCGTGCACGTCATCTCGTTGCTCGGTCGTTTTGAATTTTGCTTTAATAATCTGAAGATCTGAAACCGAGGCCCTGTTTGGTGGTTAAATGTTCGTTCCGCAGATGTGAGTACTTCATCGGGAAATTATAAAGGAAGATGGCATGAAAAAACAATTACTAAGAAACCGCACTGTAAAAAAAAAAGCTTTGCCGCTCCTACCATCCTCCCAGTTTGTCTTTACTTTGGTCCTTTTTTGAGTAATGAGAAACGAAGTGGACGAAGTGAGGGAATGAAGAGCAAGGCTGTTCGCGCCAGCTTACAAGAAGTAACGGAAAAACATAAAATAGAGTTCACGACGTCCACACAAAGCCGGAACGCTATTGCGGGAATGATTAGACCCGAGTTATCAAACTTAACGCTGACACAAAAAAACACGGTGATGAGCTTCAGCGTTCAATATTTTAGACATCAGGATGCAACGCCCATTTTTTTTTCTAAATCCTATAAGATATGCAGGGCCAGTGATAATGAAGATATCTGAGAAGAAGAGAGCAAATGTACAGAAGTCGAACAAATGAGCGTCTGCTTTGTTACCTTGCGCAAAGGAAACGAGATTAAGAAATAAAAACTTATTATATTCTAATTATGCTAAATGGGTTAAATAAAAAAAGATAACTGAATAGACACTGCTTCTCTTAAAAAGCACTAAAAGAGTTCTGGTCTCCTGCTTGAGAAATCATAATGTGTCATTGCATGTATCATAAGTACATAACAACAAAAATAAAAACAAGAAAGGGGTAAAGAGCATGGCTGTGTTCGTTGCACGTTTGGGTTCGATCGATTTTATGAATTGAAGCCGGACCATCGTTGCCAGCGTGCTTCCGATAAAGCTCACGGTTTGAGAATCGTCTGCGATATATAACCTACTATGACAACATAAAGAGTACTTCATTCGGTGCTATGACACTAAATGATAAACAATGCATTACTAACTCTACATGAAGACCTGTACTATTGACGCATGGGGGAGTATGCCATTCTAGCTAGAAATGGATGACACTTGCAACTTCAATGAAGGGCCCTGTCTATCCGTGCCACAGCTCTAAATTTTCAGGGTGTTCCGGTAAGGCGCTTTTGCGATGTAATCGTATTCACGCGTGGAGGTTGTTTCTTTAACGGTGCGCTCGTAAATACGAAACGTTCCATCGACAGACAACTTGCGTCTTTGCGTCTGTCCCGAGGCCTTGTTCTTATCTCAGACATGTTAATATTTAGAAAAAAATAATGGTACTCGCGCCTTTGACTCTTTTTTTTTACCTTCTGAAAGTTGCCGACCAACACTAGAGAACTTGTTAAGGAGAAAACGAGTGTAAAAGTAAACAAAGAGAGTAGCTATATATGAAATGAGCTCTAAAAGCTGAGCAACTAAGCATTAAATGAAAAGGGGGAAACGGGCGGGATGAACAGCAACAGTCCGCTCATAGAGTTTGCACGCACCAGCTGCACACGTCCACGAGACTCCATTTCTATCTGTTCCTTTTTTCCGCCTTCCTGTTTTCACCTCATTTACTCGTTTTCCCCAAGTAGGGTAGTGAACCGGACGGGCGTCTAGTTAGCCTCTTCGTCGGGAACTTGACTAGACTAGTTAGTTGGTCCTTCACACTGATAGTAAACCACGCTGAAAAAACAACATGACGATGACAATAAAGGCAAAGGCTCCAATGCTGTTTTATTTGAGTCCGAGTGTTTTCTTTTTAACTATTTCTTTGGAATAAGATATAGAGTTGGAAGTCGGCACTTGCCCAATCTGACTCATTCTTGTCCCTGTGTTTTTTGTTTGCTTGCTTGTTTTTTTTTTTCGAACCGTACAGTATCATTAGCCTTTCCGTATTTCTCTCGCTTTGCCATTTCTGTCTCTTCTTATCGCAGCGCACGCGTACGACGTGTGATCCAGTTGCGCGTCGAGGCGAAAGAAACAAGGTGTCACTAATTGCGGCGTCTTACGAGTCACCGAATTTGCTCGAGCGATAGAGAGGAAGCGATCGAAAGGCATTCGACGGCCGGCGGGCACGGCGCATCTCTCTAGTAGCTGGGGTTATAGTAATGTGGCTGAGGACGACACATAGTTTGCTCGTCTCCCTCCGAGCAGCGTGACATTACGGGCGACGTGCGCGGAACGCCAACGAGGTGGGTCGTGAACGACGCGCCAGTTCCGCTTCTACCTCATAGGTTCAGTCTCTCTTGCTTGTCTCCATCTTCACTGCCTTCTTTGCGTGCGTGCCACCAGAAGTAGCACGATACCCTTCTTTTAATGACACACTAAAGTGTTATACTTAAAAAAAATGTTATACTTTTTTGAATGTTATATATTTACCCTTAGATGTCTCACCTTAGGCCAGCAAAGCTAAAAAAAAATGTCGCGCTCACTGACTTACTCAGGAATTATATTTTGTGTTTCAAACTCACTGGGACGAAGATTGGCCAAATCATTCCTCAACCAGGATCACCCAAACCAAAGCTCATTCAACTTTTTCTCGACAAAACTCATTCGTACTTCACCTCATTGACATATCGCTCTCTCGGACTCATTCAGACTGAAACTCACGGCTCGATCTCAGTTATTCAGCCCCACCGCGGTGGTCTAGTGGCTAAGGTACTCGGCTGCTGACCCGCAGGTCACGGGATCGAATCCCGCCTGCGGCTGCTGCATTTTCTATGGAGGCGAAAATTCTGTATGCCCATGTACTCATATTTGGGAGCAAGTTAAAGAACTCCCGAAAGAGTCGGAGCCCTCTACTACGGCGTCTCGCGTAATCATATGGTGGTTTCGGGACATTAAACCCTACATATCAATAAATTAATCATCTGAAATAATTATTTATTATTTATTTCAATATACTGTAGGCCAACTTGGCCCTAGCAGGAGAGGCAATAAACATAAACAACAACATACAAGGATGGCCTAATACATGCAATGATACAATTTCGAACATGGGTGCTTAAAATGGGGATGTTAGCAAGGGGCGCATAAAATTATTAACACTCATACATATATAGAAATGAAACAACATCAGCACTAAAGAAACATATAGTCAAGCAAAAAATATGCTCTTCCAGAGCTCGGGCGAACTGTTTTGACGTAATGAATGAATCAGAAAGTCTGTTCCAGTCCTCATTGTTTTGGGAAACAAGCAATATTGGAATGGCTAATAGATTTATCGCATGAGGTCTAGTGTGTCTTGTTCGTCTAGCTGTAACAGGACGAAAGTATGGCAAGTAAGCTACATTCAAGCCACTAGCTAATATGTTATGTAGGAACTTCATGTGATGAAGCGTTCTTCTGGACTGTAAAGAAAATATTTTGTTTTTGGTCATGCGTGCACTAAAGGAATAGTTACAAATTGGGTCTGAGAAAGTCGACTCATTAGTGTGTAATAATGTTGTTCAACCACAGTGCCAATGCTGTTTGATACTAATATCGTGCATAATCAGTGCTATAATTGATACATTTTAATGCAGTGCTTTTAAATGTGAATTATTGAAGTTTAAAGTTTGACGGAAGCCCGTCTCATCAGGATGATACATGATTGAAGGTGAAAAACCTGGAGGCACTGCGCCGACCGAAGTAAAAGTTTAAAAAGAAAGAAAAAAACACAAAAAAAGGACGTTTCGGCTCCCACACGGAAGCCTTGTTCACAGTCTGTGAATAACACTTCCGTGTGGGAGCTGAAACGTCCTTTTTTTTGTGCTTTTTCTTTTTAAACTTTTACTTTGGTCGATGCACTGCCTCCAGGTTTCTCACTTTCAACCAATGTGAATTATTGGGGGTTGCAATCCAGTAATGGCATTTTTACTTTAGGAAATGACTCATACAGTGTTTTTTTACGAAGAACTTTCTGTAAAAGAGTTTGCCTGTGGTGGTCAATGCACCCCTTCCCTCCATTCGCAACTCACGCCTTTTAGCAATAAATACTGAGCTGGCGTATGCGTACGCTACGGTATAGGTATCAGTGAGTAGACATGAACACAAGCGTGAGACAACATAAGACTGATAGTCATAGTTTAGTTGAGTAGAGTCAGTAGACACAGCTACATCTCACCGAAAAGGATGTAGTACTCATTGGCAGACTCATTCAAGGATTATACTTTTCGATCATGGCTCACTGGAACATAGACTGACCAAAATTTTCATCAACCAGACTTACTCGAACTTAGAGTCGATAATATTTTCTCAGCCGGACTAACTCGAAATAAAACTCACCAAGGCGTTACGCATCCGGACCCGCTAAAGCGTAGACTCAAGGTTCGATCTGAGATAAAATCAAATTAGGCCCAGATTATCACATCGAAGTATTGGGTACGACATCGCTCAACTAAAAAGTGATTCTACGTCCACTTTCAATAACTTCAACTTATGTCATAATTACCACGTAACAACTTACGTTTTTTTTTTGTGTGAGAGAAATTATTAAAGGGGTGGTGCACCAAATTTGTGGCATGCGTGTTCTTAGCTGTAAGTGCTTCCTTCAGCTCCAGGAAGCATGATACACACACCAAGATTCATGTATTTTCGCTAAATAATTTAATATTGCTCTACTTATGTAAACCATTTTCGGTTTTGGTTTCGCGGTGCCGAATTGGGCAGTGACGTCGATGTATAGGTGGCTTGGTCACGTGAGCCCACAGGGCTGTGACGCACATCGTGTTGAGTTTCGTCTGCTCTCATACACACGTGCCATACCAAGCGCCAGCAAAACAAACGCGCTGACAGTCGCCATGACCAGCTGCAGTAGCATCGAGGCAGTGGCAAGGCAGAAGGCGGCAAGAAGGAAACAAAGCGTTTATATTTACAACGTATGTGCAGAAGGTGGGCGAGGAAGCCGCTCGATGCGCCGGCCATACATAGGCACCGAGATGCTGATGGAGGATGAGACAGCCCCGCCGTTGGGCGCACGCAGCGTCTATGAATGACGCGTCTAGTGTCTTTTCGAAAGCACTCAGAGTCCTTGACGGGCGCACACAATGTTTCTGCAAGGGACGCCAGCGCAACAGCAGTTCTCTTCTTGTTCAAAAAATGCGTTTCACAGGCGGCGGACGTCACTCACGATACAACAATTCTGGGGTGACGTCAGCACAACTGCCATTGCTCCTCCTATTCTGATACGTCAGAGTTGCAGCGCAAGAGATTTGCCTATATCGAGAGAGTGAGCATTCAGCTACACATTTAGAAGTGAATTAAAATATATTCTACGCGTTTGCTGTGTCCACCTCTTCGTGTGGAGAGTCCTTGATTACAGAGGAAACCCACAACAGGCTTGGGATAGCCTCAAAATTTAGTGTCACCACCCCAGTTCAGCTCAGCATACATCGCTTAAAGCGATGTATGGTGAGCTCAACTAGTACATGGAAAGGGTCCCTCAGGTGGAGCAACTGTCAGCCATGTTTGCCAGGCTACCACCACCAGACAACAACGGTTAATGTTCTCCAAGTTTTCCGTGACTTCACTGTCTATTGGATTAAATTAGTTGTGACTAACAAAGCAACGAGTCCATCGAACAAATTATGAAATGCAAAGCATTTTTACCCTACGTATTGCAGGTACTTTGAGCATCTATCTATCTATCTATCTATCTATCTATCTATCTATCTATCTATCTATCTATCTATCTATTTATCTATCTATCTATCTATCTATCCCTACGTCTGAGTGCTCTCGTAATCACCCCTTCAACTTTCAACTTGGGTTAAACCAAAACTAGTATGGGAAGGTATGAATGTTTGTCGAATACAGCTCGCTAATCATGACATGAATAAGATCCCAATCCTGTCGCCAGACACTTCCCGCAAGATAGTCACACATACCCGCGGGTGGGTATGTGCCACTGGTAATAGACACTTTGTTTCTACCAGGAACGGCGAGAACACACATCGCTATTTTTTTAACACGTGAACGTTAAGAAAAATCTGAAATCGGTAGCGTTGACCCCACGAATACAAAGAATAAATGTCAAGACCAGCAGGAATTGAACCTCTGTACTCTGCGAAGCAATCAAGTATTCTACCACTGAGCTACGGCTGATCCTGGTACTGCTTTTCAAATAGACCCTAATGTTCGTGGAACGTCAAATCTGGTTGCAGTGCTGGCTATCTAATTTTACAAACATTACACCTGGTTTCTCTGTGACACAGCCGTCACCATTGGGTTAATGACAATTGCAGTTAGGCGCCATTCTTTGAAGTTTATTAATGTAGCAGCTAGGTTCCAGGGCTAGCCTCCTCGCGAGCACCACCACTGCTTACCACTTATGGTGTTGCTAATATCCATGTTGCTGTTGGCATCGTTACGAAACTATAAATAACTGCTTTTATAGAAAACATATGCGCTGCTTAACGTATGCTTATGCGTGCATTTGTACATAGTTTTAGCGCTACATCACATCGTCTCGCTTAATAAAAAAATTACAACAAAGCCACCTTCCATTCGCATGCTTCGCATCACATCGATTCTCAAGGCACGTGGGATCTGCCGATATTTTTTTTGCATTTACCGAGATAGTTAAATAGTGACACCACCCTGATGACAATATTTGAGCGGTGGACAATTAGTGAACTTTTGACGTCAGTGTACGGTAGACTAGCTACGCGTCATGGCTTTCGCTTTGGAGTCATCTTAGAAGATTTCAGGAGGAAACCTCCGTTATTTTTTTTTCCTTTTTAGCTACGTTCTTACTTTCGGTTATATTGAATGGCATTCATTGTTAGGTGATGCGGAGGCTCGAGTTTTATGTATAACGGTGTCGCACAGACACTCTTGATCACGATTATGGCTGACATAGACGTGGCTCAATCAGCATAAGGTGACTTTCAATTGCGATCAGGCCAAATCACGATCTGCTTATCTCATTCTGGCTTGCGAATCATGACTTCATTGAGGTCGGCACAAAAGCACATCCGGCTTAGTGTGGACCGCGTAGCCGTGACCATTGTTGATCTCCATAATAAAAGTCTGATCAGTATTGGTCCTGATTGCGATAGAAAGTGCCCGTGTGGTACTGATATTTCACAAAAATGCTTGAAGCAACAAAAAAAGTTTGACAAAACAAATAATAATGTCAAGTCGAAAAAAGAAATCAACAAGCCATACACACTTTTTTCGCTTTTCCTTGCATCTATTCATTCATTCGTTTATTCACTCCTTCATTTTCACCACTAAGAACCACATTCCTATACTAAATAGACCAGGACAGGAAAAACCTTCGCGAGTTTAAATTCGTAAATTGGCTAGTGACTCGGCACAACAATCTCCTCTGCGTTTGCCTTTCGCAAGGTTGAACGGACACTTTAATTGAGTTTCGAGTTCGACCTAACGAGCGCATCACACCAAAAATGGCAAAAAAGGAAGACACACGCAAAATCAATATTGATCACTATTCCAGTCTAATGGTTTGTCGGTCTGTTTATAGCAAGATATCGAGTTCAGACTGTTCAGACTCGAAAAGGTCACTTGATCGTTGCGTCGATTCCATTAAAGAAGAAACGTCGATAAGTATTTTTTTTCGCAGATAAGGTGCACGTAAGTATAAATAATGATGCCAATAAAAAGGGTACGAAGGCATTTTCGTAAATTTTTAGGTTTTAGCAAACGTGCCTAAATATATACAGAAACAAACGCTAGTGAATACTAGCGTGTAGTCATGTGCGCCTCATGTGCACCGAAAGCACCCCTGACCTCAATTTGCAATTCGATCATGTGAATCATTTTCGGTGCTCGGCAATCAATATTCATTTGTTTATCGATAAGTGCCCCCCCCCCCCTCCGCCCCAGTGATATCAGTAGTCGGTGACCTCGGCGGCAAAATTAGCTTTGCAGTAAAGGCAAAAGCTATAGGCTGCTGGTCAGCTCTGCCTTGGTTTACTTATAGTCCCGTGCTTAAGACTTCCCTTTTTACGGTGTACATCAACCGACACTGCATTCTTATCTAATTAGAGCGTGGTAAGCAAAATGAACCTGGCTACAGTTGTCGAGTAAGCTGTTTTTTTTAACGCACTCGAAGCACTCAGGATGATTGCCATGGAACTGTCATTGAATAAGATTGACGTCTTGCTTAATCCACGAGATTGTTAATATGAAAAATACGTTTACAGCGCCAGCAATGAAAAAGACATAAACGTGAAATGTGCACGGAAGGGTGTAAATACTGATAGCGCAAAGGACACAAAGAAAATGTTTTTTTATAGCGGGGACATTCAATGACTTTTTCATCTCTATACTGAAGGATATTTATAAAACTCCACCACGTAAAGCGAGTTCCTCAAACTAAATACAAATCACGCAGTTATCACAGTAAAAAAATCAATAATGCAAACACCACGAACGCCATGAACAAACAAGCAGTGTATGCATGATCGACAAAACTCATCCTCACTTATTTCTCGTGAACCGTGTTTCACCGCTGCTATCCCTAAAGTGTTGTTTTCTATTTCGGTGTGATTGCAGAACACTGGGGAAACCTGGTCGTGAAAGGCGCTGTCACTCTCCGCGTGCGGGCCTCCCTATTCGGGAGCGCGGAGCTGTCCGTACGCGTCACTTTGATGCGGGAAAGAATGAGACCGATCAGAGGGTTGAAGGCCACACCCGAAATGACAGAGGAAGAACAAGGTGAAAAAGCGCAACAGAGGAGGGCAGAATAAGTCATTCAGTGGGAGCCGCGGCTGATGCCCAGTCAGTAAGTAGCAGCAACAGCAGCAACTCCCATTCTGAGCCTGGCGTGTAAGAGCGCATCGTGGGAATCGGACAGGTGGCTCCGACACCGCGGCTGCGGGAGCCACAGCTCCCCAATATCCCCACCGTCTCCCTCTCCCGTGACCGCCGCTTCGGGCTCCGCAAAGCCGGCGTGGCAACGCGCATTAGCGTGGCCCCGTCTCGTTCGAAAGGTCGCGTCTTCTGCACGCCCCTCCCCACCCACCGCCTGCCTCGCCTTGCGTGCGTGTTGCCGTTTCTCTTGCTCCAGAGACTTTTGCTCCCTTAACCCCGACCTTTTGCTCGGCCGACCGCGAAGCCGACGGGCTCATCTGGGATGTCCTTCGCGGCGTGTTTGTTTGCTGTACAGCTAAGCTGTCCTGTTCTAGTGTACCCTGTTTTGTCGTAGTAGCAAGTAGGAGGAAGAGTAGCGGTAGTAGTAGAAATAGTAGCAGCATCAGTCGTAGCAGTCACGCAGTAGTTGTAATGATTGATATGTGTGGTTTAACGTCCCGAAACCACCATCTGATTGTGAGAGACGCCGTAGTGGAGGGCTCCGGAAATTTCGACCACCTGGGGTTCTTTAGCGTGCACCCAAATCTGAGCACACGGGCCCACAACATTTCGGCCTCCATCGGAAACGCAGCCGCCACAGTCGGGATTCGAGCCTGCAACCTGCGGGTCAGCAGCCGACTACCTTAGCCAATAGATAACCGCGGCGGGGCGTCTCGCAGTAGTTGTAGTATTTGTAGTAGCAGTAGGCACTGTACAATTAACGTGACCTCGAGAACGGGAGAAAATAACGAAACATGTAACATGAAAGGATGGTGATGACGATAAGATTAAATTAGGGTGATGATGATGATGCCGGCGCGCTTACAGCACCGCTGATCGATTGATTTCATGGCATGTAACACACTCAATTTCGCTCTCTTTTCTTCGCCGAGTTGCTAGATACGCAACTTCGATTGAGCTGGGCACGACATTATGTGCAGGCTTTCGGGAGGGGTCATTGATGAATGAAGCCAAAGAACTGAATTGGAGATTCACTACTGAGAAAGATAGACGATTCAAAAGCCAAAAAAAGCCAAGAAAGATTTGTGGGGTTTAACGTCCCAAAACCACCATATGATTATGAGAGACGCCGTAGTGGAGGGCTCCGGAAATTTTGACCACCTGGGGTTCTTTAACGTGCACCCAAATCTGAGTACACGGGCCTACAACATTTACGCCTCCATAGAGACGTCGAGTTAAAGGGCCCCTTAACCTCACCGAGTTATCCTGTCTCACCTTCGCTACCCTACCTACGATCGCAACTCCCCCTCGCCATTTATTTCTTTATAAAGAGTTCATCCAATTAGAATTTTGCGCTTTACATTATGCCTGAAAACGAAGGCTTTGCAGTGCTGATCGTGAACTTTCAAACCATCTATGGCATTTTAAAAATTCACTGCCTCTATTTAAAACTGTGGTGTCACCCTAACGTTTCTATGGCACCAAGGCTGATTAGGCTGTTGGGGAACAAACCAACGATTAGTTCACAGTGGTATAATGCTTATCTCAGTAATCACCTAGAATACTGACTTTTGTTTCATGTAAATGCGATCGGAAGTGCTAGTTCAGACGGGTGTGCTCGTGATTTCCTATGTTTCACCAAGTCCGGTGATAACGTAAATCAAGTGATACAGAATATTAAGCGAATCAAAGGCAACAATGTTAGGCGATAAGAAATAACAATAAACTGGCGCAAAACATGCTTCTTATGTCGACACACGCCGCAGCGTGAGAGGATTCATGCGTTAAGCGCATTTTTTAGGGCAGCTTTACCGTACCGTTGCGTCTGCTTTTGAAACAAATAGTTAACCTGTCTCATTTTCTCATCATTTTATGCCCTCGTACAGCGCGAGATTGTTCAAACGACGCCCGCCGCGGTGGTCTAGTGGCTAAGGTACTCGGCTGCTGACCCGCAGGTCGCGGGTTCGAATCCCTGCTGCGGCGGCTGCATTTCCGATGGAGGCGGAAATGTTGTAGGCCTGTGTGCTCAGATTTGGGTGCACGTTAAAGAACCCCAGGTGGTCGAAATTTCCGAAGCCCTCCACTACGGCGTCTTTCATAATCATTTTGTGGTTTTGGGACGTTAAAACCCACATATCAATCAATTGTTCAAACGACATTTAGCTGTAATAAACAATACTATAAGGCGGCCTGAGATTCACCATTAAAATTCAACTTGCGATAAACATAAAGTTACTTTCAGTCGTATACGTGGAAGACAGAGCGACTTTGCTCCTTTGAAGTCGCCTTTCTACAGTGAGACCTCGTAACCAAGAGATTAGTGGCACGCAGTTCTCACGTTTCCCATCGTGCGCTATCCAAACAGACACTCGGACGAGAACCATTCTATCTCACAGTCGCAATCTTCTTTTGCCAGAAATAACTAGAGGCTACATGTTCCGATTCAACACATGTAAGCACTCACACCCGCACAGACGTCCGTTCTCACATGCACGATCAACGCATGCAAAAAAAAAAGCAGAATGGTGGCGAAAGAAAGTACAATCTTTGCGGTTGGTGCGAGAGCTCGCACAAAGCAGCGAAAACAATGCTGTAGAGCCTTTTGGCCACAAAATGCTGTGACGCGCAGCTGCACACAAAGAGAGGGCAACAAAGCCGGTGGGTAAGGAGGAACAGCTGTTGGACGCCTTGCTTTAAAGGTGGTAAGGCCTCGCACTTGACACGTCCAGCCTCGCGTCAGCACAAAACCAACAGAACAAGAAATAATGGATCAGTGACACGAGTGCCGATACGGCTGATGAAATGTGCTCGTGAATGTCGACCGTAGCCGGTGCTCCAAGCCGAAGGGAACGGAGCGTATGCGCTGTTACCTAGTGCGTTCAACGGCCGCCGCAGTGAGCCTGGTCGCAAAGACAGAGACGGATCGTAGCCGCTCCGTCGCTAACGCAAGCGGCGGGCTGGCTGACTTCCTGCCTATAGGCTGTCTGCATCGCCTCCGTGACGGCCCCAACTCCAGTTGGCCGTCGCGCGCGGGTCTCTGAGGACACATTCGACAGAGGCTCCTCAACGGCGGCTCCGGTACGAAACACAGTGTTCGTTGGTATATTGCGGATCGTGTGTGCTTCTACGTTGGTGGTGCTGCGAATCTATTGTACCAAGGCTCGAGGCTATGGTCGTGTTGAGGTTGCAGAGGAGCGTGTCGTGCGATGACACGGTGGTGGGTCACGTGATCACAGTCCACTCGTGCCACCTGGCGCCGTCGACAATCAACGAGAAGCTCGGGTGAGTCTGTGTTGCAACAATGCGCGCGCGCGCACACAGGTGTGTTACTAGACCGTAATGCGTCGCAGGTGTCATCGTGATCAATGAATACATGTAGAGTTAAGTAGGCTCGCTTCAACACCTGTTGAAAGGCGCGTGGAGGTGAGGAGAGGCGCTTAGCTTTTGCAGGGCCATATCATATGTACGGAAAACGGGGCGTGAAAATTCCACTCGCTTAACGCTACCTAACTAGACCAATTCATTCGCACTTATTTTGACGTGTAGTATTGGTTTAAAGTAGTCACTTATGTGTATAGTCAATGAATGAAACTGTTCAGTTAGCGATGTTCTTGTCCTGCATTCGAAAATCGATTTAAAGCGCTTATTTTGGCTATCTCTGTCAGACACTTCTTTGGGCGAGATATATTTTGTTGTTCTTTATTCTGTTTTTTTTTGTTTTGCGCTGCTTGACAAAAATTAGGAAAAATAAAAAGTGCAATAAATATCATCTCAATTTTTTGTGGCACGAAAGTAAATTAAACGCAAGAGAAAATAACTTTCTTAAGATGATGATCTTTATTGCGACAAGTATTGAAATATTTTTGGCATGTACACATTATATATGACTGCAGCTACATACTGCATGTTTCCGCACAAGTACACGTATAGGCGTATAATGATTGTGCCTTGTATACTTTACTTGACACCTGATGAACCAAAGTTAACCGGAATCTATATTGTTCGTGAAGAGCCATTTGGCTTATTAATGGCCGATTGGTTTAACCTTCCAGAAAACGGACATACAGAATTATTTTCACAACCAAAACTTTACTGAATTTGTTTAGAGGTCATTGCCACAGCATAAATGCGGCTCTGAAATTTGAATTTTGGCATACAACAAGGTTCTGTGCAATTGTATGCAATAAAGACTATTGTATTAAGAGAGAAAGGAGCACATATTACTGTACTATTTACCCTGCTATGTGTGAGTTGCAAGCTATCTTTATATTGTACTTAGGTGACTAATACTTTTGTCCCACATGCAATTTGTGAGGGGCGCACATACTTAAACATTCACCCGTTCTGGCGTCTGCCGTGGATGAGATTAGAATAACATCAGTGAGCTTAATATTAAGAGCATGCCCCCGTTTTTAGTTCAATATGCAGAAACTTTTATCTATTCAATCATGCGCTTATTCATTTACTCATTAATTTTCTATGCTTAGTACTCGATACATTCTTTTAACGGTAAAAATATACATGCAAAAAAAGGAATTTGTCCACAGCAAACTACGATGGAAGACATGACTAATAAAACATTAAAAAAAGAACAACAAATATTAGATGTCAAGTTTTGTATATATATATATATATATATATATATATATATATATATATATATATATGTGTGTGTGTGTGTGTGTGTGTGTGTGTGTGTGTGTGTGTGTGTGTGTGTGTGTGTGTGTGTGTGTGTGTGTGTGTGTGTGTGTGTGTGCGATGCAAGGAAGAATATCTGAGTATATACTATTATTAAAAAGGCGTACCTTTTGAATGACAAGGTTCATATTATGTCTCATTAAAAGCTGTCCAAATTTATTGCTCTAACAAGTAAAGAAACGTTGCAGTCATTAGATACCGGACTTCGAGTGATCCGCGGTTCCATTCGCAACAAGGTAAAGAAAATCAAAAGAAAAGAAACGAAAAGAAAACGTTACACAATCCGCTAGGAACGAGACCGTGCAATGCGCAGTCGTCAGGATGCGCGATATACCAGTTCCATGAAAACCACTAAGAGTTCCCCAAGCTAAGCAAGGCGTAGCCAACGCTTCACCATAGAATGGCTCTGGGAACACTTATTTGTGCTTCGGGTGACTTTTTTTTTCTTCGAGAAGCAATGTATATTGGTTTTCTTTTGAAAAAGAAAACAACAGCGAAACCTTGTGTCTGTGTGTAAGGAACCTATGCTACACACTAAGGTGCAGGCAGAACGCTTTTGTGTTGTTCGTAATATAAGCGCGTGTCATTCGTGCTAGAAAAGGCGGTCCTCCTTTTTTATGTCAGCCAAAGCTGTTATGAGCCTTGGTGGCAATGCTGTCCACCGCCACCGCTGCCTATAGCAGCTAACGAGAACAATAAGGCGAGGGGGGCGTTAGGGTCGAGGAGTAGTTTGTAAGAATTCCGAGCGACAAGCAAGGTGTGTCTTGTTTTGTTTAAGTATTTTATTTTCAACTCCCATGTATTGGGGGGGGGGGGGGGGATAGCCGCCATGGTAGCTCAGTCGGTATATAGAGCATCGGACGCATTATTCGAAGGTCTCAGCTTTGATCCCTGCCCACGACAAGTTATCTTTACGTACAGTTTTCTTTCTTGACATTTACATTAAAATTAGTTCTAATAACACTCCCTATACATTTCTTGGCATGATTCTCTGTTAGATCTCACAATTATTACCAGTGCTTCAAGTATTTCTAGAAAAGGGACCTATACAAGCTTTCTTTATGGCGAAAGATTGCGTTAACAGGTTATAGAAAGATTGGCTAACAGAAGAGGAGAAGCGAACAGGGCGTCACATACCGTGAATATCGCATGAGTGGGTGGTTTAAAGCTTTCCACCCACTACAGTCGTAATTCTTCGTCATCCCCTTAATCATCCGTCAAAAAAAACAACAAAGTACGACAGTGTATGCGTACTTGCACATGATCATTTCCAGAAGTATACGAACTTTGAAAAGGCGCCACACTAGCAACCTGATGAAGACTACGTATTATGTATGCTAAGGGATACCAAAGCGTTCAGTTAATATGGTTTATGCTTCGCAATAACGAACTTTTTATTGTTTGTTTCTCAACAACACCGAACTGATCTCTAATGAATGGCTTCCTTACTCAACAACTTAAGTACTTGTTCAATTATCATTAGAGCACCTAAAAATGAGTCAACTTCATCTGCAGTTCGCACGATTGCGGTCTTCTATAGGGTAGTAATAAGACCGTGATTCGTAACGATTGGTCTGCCATTAGAATGCACAAACTTTCGCCAATGAGAGCAGCACTGAAAGAAGGCTTGATGAAATGCACAAAGTGCAAACTAAGAGCTCGTTAACTTGAAATATTGCGTAACCTTTTGTGTACCTACTACACTACTCATCTCACGAGATTTACCCTTACACGTGTCTACAGAACAAGCACACAACTAAAAAATGTATAAGAGGCTTAACGTCCAAAATTGACTCAGGTCTTGAGAGGCGTTGTAGTGAAACTTGCACAGGTCGGGAAAACTTGTGGAGCTCACTCAGACCCAAACTCGCCAAAGTTTTATCGAGCCAGATTCACTCGGGCTCACGTTCAAGAAAATTTTCTTTAACCGAACTCGCTCAGACTCAAACTCGCCCAAATATTACTCACCCGAACTCAGACTCAGACTCAAGTCAGACTCAACTCAGACACACCGTCGTGACTGGAGTCTGTGTGAGCCCGAGTGAGTCAACTCATGAGGAAATTTGGGGACCTAAGAATGAAAAGCTCCGGATAAGTTCGACCACCTAGAGCTTTTTAACGTGCGCCGGAATTCCGCAGCGCATGGCTCTTTAGTTTTTCACCTCTATTGAAAGGCGACCACCGCGGCAAGGATATAACCCGTGACTTTTGTGTTTGCAGCCTGTCTTACGAATGTTGTGCCACCGTGTCGTCTCAAATGATGTTTCACGTACAAGCCGACGCAGCATGATTAAATGAGTGTTGGAGAAAAAAAAACAAGCAGGGATCTTCACGTGTAATATCATAGAAGTCCTCCAATGAGAAAAAAAATATCTTGGAGAGCTTGTCGCAAATGAAACCTGCACTCCCTGACGTGCAAAGGCTACACCCTACCTGAGTCAGAAACTTCTAGCACGTTTGGACAGTGTATACTCATAAGTTGTCATACAACGGACAATAGGACGCAGAGCGGAGGCGTCAGTCTACATTGAAGATGGCGTCATTAAATGACGTCTTGAACTAAACGTGCGTCTTTGTCGAGGCAGGATACGCGTACGGCTATACATTTCTGAAGATTCCCAATATGCCGACGTCGCAGTTCCAATTGGAATCATCAATATTGTTGCCAAGTGTCAATATGAAACCTTCGTCACAGATACTTTGCATGACAAAATAAAAATACCTTTCCCTCTTTTTTCTCTCTCTCAGCCGGTGCGACAAAAATGATTTTATCAATAAGCTTTTTCTTACGCAAGATGGAGACAATGATCGAGGTGTTGTATGGGCCGCAGGCTCACGACTTAGATTACTGGTGGAGAAAAGGGTGGAGGCATACTGCTAACGTTAATGTCATTGATCGGTGTCATCGCCTGTAGATTGCATGTTCTCCCCCCAGTGTCCTTTTGATCATATCGATCCCTTCTCTCTTGTTATACCTCTCTATCCGTTCCTTAATCCCTCAGTGCAGGGAAGCAAACATATGCGTGTGTCCGGTTTACCTCCCTGGCATTGCTTCTCTCTATCTCTTGTTGATTTGAAACCACGAGATAAAAGTGCATCATGTATGAGTTTCTTCGTGTTTTTTTCTTTTTTGAACAAATGAAGTCGGAAGCATCGAAATCTGCTGCCATGGGTGCTACAAGCTATCCACCGAAGCAAAGCTCGCGAAGGACACATTGTTTGTGCTTTTGACGTGAAATGCCAGGTCGGACGTAAAACAAGCATGCCCCGAAGCGGTCATGATGAGCTCGGTCAGCTAGAGCAGTCAGCTCTCGTCACGCCACGAACAATGGACGAATAAATCAAGTGGCCACCGTGGAACGACCCGTAGAGACTGCTCAGCCATGTCAAAGGTTTCCCATTATGTCGTTCGACAAGGCGGGCGAACGAAACCAGAAAAGAACAACATTTAACAATAGTTGAGGTTTCACCTGTCAAAACTCTGATGTGACTAGTATATGAGAGACGTGGAGTGCTCCATCAATGTCGACCGCGTGCGGTTGTTCAACGTGCACCCAGGCTCAAGGTCCTCTGGCATGTGACCTTCGTCAGAATGCGGCTAGTATTATATCCCTCGACCTTCACGCCAGAAGCCGAGCTCCATGACAACTAAACTACCGTGGCATGTTTGGAAAGAACAACGAAAGAATCGATAAAATAAGGAACGGAATTTCCAGAGTCACATTGGAGGAGCTTTTTCAAGGAACAGATATTTTATCGAAGTATTGACTTTCTGTTTATTCTAAACACCAATTGAGTAGCATATATGTTCTGCTACGTGTTTTAGTTGTACAATGTTACCGTTCTGTGCGTTCAATCCATAAAGTTCACACCACACAAAATAGCAGTCTTTTTACCAGCAATACTGGTCAACCAATTTTTTTTTCTACCTGAAGCCACGTCACTGAATCCACCATTGTGACAGTGCATTGTGTTTGCACATCTGGTGATATACTGGGTGACATACTTCGTATAATTTTTCGCTTTTTCTATTTTACGTTTCGTTTAATAAGCGAGACGGCGTAGGCAGCACCGCCGTATAAAGGCTCAAACCTCTCATGTTCGTCGTTTTAGTTACAAAACAAGAAACATCTAGAGAAAGTGGCACCTTCTGTGAGGAATGAACATTTGCATTCTGTTCCTGCTTGGCCCAGGGTTGAGGACTTCCACTTACGCAGCTTCGTTCGAGGCCCACAGATTATTATCTATTTTTCTTTCTGCGTCAGTTAGTGCACTCTCTAGCATTCGTGACTGTACCAGCAGTATTGCACGTAGTTTAAAACAATCTGAACTTGCACAGCTTGTTCTTGAAAAGGCCCTGCCCCGTAAATTAAGCGTGTTTACTTTTCCTCGCGTCTTCTCGAATTGTGGAATGTACCGTAACATCGTCGCGCAAGTGGTGACACCATAAACAAAGCTGTTATAGTTTTATTTCAACGGAGAAAAGACACTGCTGTCGGACTGTAGCCCAGCCATGGTGGTCTAGTGGCTAAGGTACTCGGTTGCTGACCCGCAGGTCGTGAGATCGAATTCCGGCTGTGGCGGCTGCATTTTCGATGGAGGTAAAAATGCTGCAGGCCCGTGTGCTCAGATTTGGGTGCATTTAAAGAATCCCGGGTGGTCTAAATTTCCGGAGCCCTCCATTACTGCGCCTCTCATAATCATGGTTTTAGGACGTTACACCCCACATATAAATCATATCAATCGAAGTGGAGCGACACACAACACATATTTATTGAAATCGGAAGTGACGCGCTCCCTCACGTTGTAGTGACGACATTGGCCGGGTGTTCTGGTTGGTTTGACGCGACAAGTCACACGTAATATTCATCCGTTCGCAGATAGGCCACGCTATTGCGCGATAAAAGTCACAAAAGCCCGCTTTTTACTTTCTCGGATACGAAAACATTTCTGTTTTAGATGCGGAGCATCTAATACTCGAGGCTTGTAGTGCGGCGCCGTCCGCAAGCTTCCTCCTCCTTCTTCCACCATCTGTGCATCCCTTCCTCCTCTACACACCACGCGCGCTTCACTCCTCCACCATCTGTGCACCCTTCCTCCTCTACACACCGCGTGCGCTTCTCCTCTTCACGAACATTCGCTAGCTGTATAATGTAGCGCGCATGCGCCGTCACGCTTCGAGAACATCGGCAGCTGACGCGCGCGCATGCGCCGTCGCGCTTCGAGAACATCGGCAGCTGACGCGCGCGCATGCGCCGTCGCGCTTCTCCCCTTCTCGAACATTCGGCAGCTGACAGTGCATGCGCCGTCGCGCTGTATATATACTCAAGGTCGGCGCTCGCTCGCTCAGTTGCCGCTCGTCGGTTGGTTTGTACGGCGCGTCGACGTCCAAGGTCGTGGTGAAATGAATTCCAACGAATCCACAAACACAATGATCGACGTCCCTTCGACCAGCGCCGCCCTTTCGCATACGTGTGTACGTGTTCACTCATTTAACACCCCCTCCTACAACCACGTTAACCAATTTAGCCATCGACCCAAGTAAGTCGCAATTTAACACCCCATTTCACAACCACGTTAACCAATTTAGCCATCGACCCAAGTAAGTCACACTTTAACACCCCGTTAACCAATTATATGCTCCGCATCCTCCTCAGTGTTCCCCCGAGGGAAGCTGCGGGCAATTTTTTTAAATGTGGAAATTCCAGAACAACTGCAAACGATGGTCGGAGCGCTGCACAACGGCCACTATAGAGGCGAGTCGTCCAGCGTTCATTGGAACCGGCCTTTGACGTCATTAGGAAAGTGATATGCGAAAGAGAATTTCTTTTTGCTCGTCGTCGGCTAGGGTTTTGAAGTTTTGAAGGCTAATAACTTCAGTCACCTTGCTCTGATAACAATAATTATTCATGCGTACGGCTCCGTATTCAGCACTACACGCTTGCGCTAACGATTTGGTCAGGGCATAACTAGTTTAGGTTGGTTTAGCGAATCAGAAGAGTAACGTTTTTCAAGTTGGTAATTTCTTGCGTGATGAATTTCCGCCGACATATTTCGTGCAATAATATTCGCGACAGCGTTTCGCGCATGTATATGCATGCGACTAAGGCTGTAGTGGCATTTCTTCCCGTGGCATTAGCTACGCCTTAAGTATTCTCTTTAACTTCGTTCCGTCAACTTCCGCGAACGGTGCGAGCACTGAACTGTGTTTCCAACAGCTTCTTCTCGAAATGGCACGACATCTTCGGAGACGTCTGCTCTTGCGGACAGACATTGTCGCTTATTGGCCGTGCACTCGCGACAAAAAGGCAGGAGTCAGACGTTTGCTAGTAGGAAATGGTGCGCATTATCGCCAGTCCAGCAAACCAGAAAACCATAACTTTGTAGCTGCTGTGTAGGTGCTTCTCTAAATGTTAAACAAGTCAACAATTTAAACACTCAAACTCACACGGAGACGTCGTCAAAATGCCTTAATCGTAAAAATCACTCCTCTCACATTAAAGCGAGACAGAAGGTCCGGCTAAGACAGATCCTCGAAACAATGATAAATGGCATGGCCGTGCAGGAAATATCGCTGCAACCAACGCTTCGAAAATACGACTTATTGCTGCCCGAATGAAGAGAAACACTTTTGTGGAAGCGTTCTTTTCAGAAATGCTCCACGCTCCACGATTTTAATATCCACTGTCATTGGCCGCCTAAGGAGCCTTCGGACTTGCTAAGCTTGTGTTTTCAGCGTAGAGTATTCACGGAAAGCGTACGGGAGTGAGTGTACGTACAATCTAGAGAGGCCTGTCTGGACACGGGAATCACATGTAGAGACACAGAAAAGGAGAGAATTTAATAACAGAAAGCCAGAGAGGTTGGCTTCAGCTACAATTTGCTCTGACTCTACACAGAGGAGGGGAAACGAGGGAGTCTTAATGAGATGAGAATACATTCCTGCTATGCTGGGGCAAATCATAGGTGTGCATCCAGTCCTCTGGCCTTTCAGAACGCGTCGACGACTCTTACAACATCATTTGTGCTGATGGCGTCTGGCCAAAGACGTAACACTACCTCGTCGGTCAATGGTCCACTAAGATATTGTCAAATTAAAGATATCAGTGGATCACATTCCCTTTCGTGCGCTGAACAGGCACAAAATACATGTTCAGGTGTTTCTGGTTACCGACAATAGCCACAATCGGGAATTGTGTCACTGCAGCTGGTCAAGTGGGTGTAACGTCTCGTGTAACCACCACCGAGACGAATGCAGCGAATCATGCATGCGATGTTTTGCTTTAGCTTGTTAAGCGCAAGGAACTTCATTTTTAGCTCCAATTCGTACAGCCGCTTGCGCCGGCGTTCTCGTTCGTTACAGTCCTCTAAGGTGGAGTTTCATATTATGCGTCGAAGTAAGGCGTTAGCGTCTGTTGGAGGAAACGCAATGCACACTTCCGAGACATTATTTAAAGCTCTTTTAGCATCAGCGTCAGTATCTTCATTTCCGATTGCGCCAAATGAAAATTTTAGATTAGGCACACAGAAACACTGTCTGCCCCAACTGTTTGATTTAAAAAATGCTAATCTGTCTAAGACGGCCAGGGTGACGTTTCGATAGGTGGCCACATTTTTGACAAAGATACATCTGCAAGTCGGCCACCCAATTTGAGGTATGCAAGTTTGTGTGCACGGCCGGCCAGCCGTGCAAACAAGCGTCGCCTGCAATGCGCGTACGAATAGGCTTGCATCCAATATCGAAGCTGTCCACCCCCCCCCCCCTTCCTTGCTTACCGCTGTATTCAATAGAGGGCATCACCTCGTTAACGAGTGGTTACCACTGTTGGACGGGCAGAGGTGTTCATAAGACAAAAAAGAGCGCAATTAAACATAACTGATCGAATTCATTCGGCTTTTGATTTTATACAAAACGTTTCATTTTGCAAGCCTGTACAAGTTATACGATTTTCCTCTGCATCTTCTCTCATTTCGCCTATACTTCTCTATCTTTCGTGTTTTCTCTGTGCAATTGACGCTGGCCTAATGAAATCCAGATGCGCCTTCGTCTCTTTTAAAGGAATTAGGAAGCGTGATTAATACAATCACTTACTTGTTTATCGAACGTATGATTCCCCAAATAGGCAGCTAAATATCACACATTTACCTTCATTGACGTCATACGCGACGACATCAGTGACGCAGAGAAATTTTAATTGACACTGTGCAGCAATCGGGATGTATACAATAATATCAACAATGGAAAGAACAAAAGAAGAAGAATAACGTCAGTGCCGAGAGCACTTTTGCTGACGATCCGTGTCGCTGAACCAGAGCTGCCTAATGCTCCAACGCTTCACGAAGCACGGACCTCCAGGATACCGACACGGAAGCTTTTTATTACAAAGAAGTTGGCTACCGCCAAAATATTTACTGTAATTTCGAACTTATCAGTCATTTTAAGTGTCTATACGGTCAGCCGTTTACCAGGAAAAACAAAAATAAGAACACGTGTCATGAATTTTTTGCCAGTACTCCAATAGAACTTTATCACAGCTGAAGTGCGGCATGCTAAACCGAATGATCACCGCACGTCGCGCGTGTATGAAATCTTCTCTCCCACTATCACCGTCTCCATCATTGACTTCGTCAGCCATAACTTTTTTTTTGCGCTATCCGACTTAGCTAAAGCTCGGGAATTGCACACTTTTTACATTAAAAACGTGTTTATGCGACAAGCGAGACGTGTGATGCTTCGCCTGGCAGCGTAAGTGAATTCTTGCTCGAAGTAAAAAGTAACAACAGAGCGGCGAGTTTCGATGTCCGTGAATGATCCGTGACGGCAGCAGTCACCTAACTCGGGTGACTTGTTATTGCAATTTCTGGCGTGTTCTCGGTTTCTCGATTCGACTATTGTTATAGCGCGAGAACAGAACGACGACAAAGGGACAAGAAGTATACAAGTGCTATAACAAGCTAATGCTCGTCTTCTTCTAGTCCCTTCGTCATCGTTCTGTTCTCGCGCTATAACAATCGTCATGACATACCAACTAGCCCAAACCGCCATGCTTCTCTATTAAAGTCATCACGCTTAAACTGATTAGGCTTTTTTGTTATTGTTTTTGTTTTTTCTCGGAACTCGGGATATGGGTGCTCTTCTCTACAGGTGCACCGACGTCCATACTTTTTGTCTGCGGTGGCCTGCCAAGAATAGGGAACATTCTTTGGATAAAAGAAACTACTAAATGGACAATGGCAGGAGCAGCGTCCCTTGGTTCAAGGACACAAAGGGGGCCATGACGTTGCGTCGAGTGGAATCTTTTATCCAACCACGATCTTCATGCTTCAAGTGAACATTATGAAATATCAGTGAGTTTTGTGGCACAAGTTATTTTCTCTTGATTTGTTTTTGTTTGTTTGTTTTTCCCGCTAATGTTTAATTACAAACGCCTCGATATAAGTCTCACCACCTAGCAGAACACGCAACGGTCGACAGCGTGCACCGTTGGCAGCTTTGTAGGATCATTTGAAGCCTAACTTGAACATTCAACGCAAGTCCAGTGCAACAAAGAGCGTTCGCTTAGAAAAAAAATTGCAGCATATTCCCGGAGTGATTGATAGATAGTGGGGCGAAGCATCCGTCTATCCATTCGTTCTTGCTTCCGTCCGTCCATGCGTCCGTCTGTGTGACCGTCCATGCGTCTATCCAGCCGTCCGTGCGTGCGTCTGTTCGTGCGTCCGTCCCTGCGTTCGTCCATGCATCCGCCCCTGCGTCCATCCATGCATCTGTCTGTGTGCCCGTTCGTCCATCTATTCAACACTCCAAGTACCACCATCTCGCATCTTTTCATCATATATTCCCCATATAGAAGCACCGCCATCCAGCGGACATTCCAAGGACTAAACGAGAGGTGGCACACGCACACTTTCTTACGGCTTGCGCTTCGGGTCTACTTCCCACCTTTAACCACCTCGAGTTCATGGTATATACTAGTTCACTGTATTCATGGCACTGCGGCCCAACGCTCGCTCAACCTTTCTAAAACCAAGGAGGTTACGCCCAGCGAGTATAACGTAGCAACCTTTACCTGTCGGATAGTGCTCAATGTACATGCCAATGGCTGCTAATGGGAAATGAGAGACAGGAGAATTCGGATTTATTTTCTTACGGCTTGCGCTTCGTATCTACTTCCCACCTTTAACCACCTCGAGTTCATTCATGGTATATACTAGTTCATTATATTTATGACACTGTGGCTGAACGCTCGCTAAACCTTTCTAAAACCAAGGAGGTTACACCCAGCGAGTATAACGTAGCAACCCTTTCTTGTCAGAGAGTGCTCAATGAACATGCCAATGGCTGCTAATGGGAATCTCGCAGCGTGCGCGTTAACTAAAAGCCGAATGCTCCTGTCTCTCATTCCCCTTTAGCAGCCGTTGGCATGTACATTGAGCACTAGTTTTTATTGCTCAACAACGCACAGAAGAAATCTCTCACCAGCACCACCTTGGAGGTCAAAATGTTATACTTGTTACATACTACAACGGCTACGAGGGACAAACGGGTGCCGTTATAAGGAGCATCGCCCCTAAAAATCGCAGCATATTCACGGAGTGCATGATGATGAGTGGGCAGAAGCATCCGTCAGTTCGTCCGCGCTTCCATCCTTCCATGTGTCCATCCATCCATCCGTCTTTCTGCACGTCTATACATCCATCCATGCGTCCATCCATTCGTTCGTGCATCCGTGCGTCCGTTCATACGTCTGTCTGTCTCTCCCTCCGTGCGTCTCTCCATTTGTTCGTCCATCTAGTGAACACTCCAGGTACCGCCATCTCACATCTTTTCATGATATAGAAGTGCCGTCATCCAGCGGAGAAACGAGAGGTGGCACGGCCGGACTAGAGGAGCCGCACGTGCGTACTTTCTTACGGCCTGCGCTTCGTGTCTAGTTCCCACCATTCACCGCCGCTATTTAGTGGCAGTGTGGCTTAACCATCGCTAAACTTTGCTAAAACCAAAGAGGTCACACCCAGTGAGTTTAACGTGGCAAACTTTTTCGGTCACATTGTGCTTAAAGTGCGTCCTTCTCATACTAGTTTTTTTTAGTAAACATCAAATTTAAGACAAATTTTATTGGATATTAGGTCAGCGATACTCGTCTCCGTTAAGTTATCTCATCAGAAACAACTATAGTTTTATTTAAAATTAACGTGCGCAGGTTTCCTCCTCAATTAAAATGAGTGCGTGCGTGCCGCTCTTGTAGTTCGGCCGTGGAGGTGACTACCTACTACTACGACGCAATACTATTGCGGACGCACGATACATGGCTTAAGGAGCTTCGCCCCTCGAAAGGAACAACCAATTTAACGTATGGTAAATTACTCTTAGTCCAAAACAACGACGGCAGCATACACTAAAGACACACGTTAACTTCGCACTCCTTGCTTCGGAACTCAGTCAAGGGCGTCTCCTCTCCGCCTAATACGCACTCCTTGCCTTCGCTTCTCCTTCATTCAATAAATAAGAATAACAAAGATGAAATAGTAATTAAACATTCTTAAACCGTACGCAATTATGCATTATTCACGTGACACTTCCACCACTCTGCAACGCATTTACTCGAGTCCCCGCCGTAAGAAGATGCGGGCGCCATTTCTCAACTCTCCACGTAGTACAACGACATATAGTACGTGAGTTAACAGACATAGCAGGCTACATTCGAAGATAACGTCTTATCGCTGTTTGTATACATAGAGCGAATGCGCTTGGGCTTAAACGCCAATAAAAAAATATCTGACGCATTCCTCTTGCAAGTGCCTTAGAATGGAAGCTCGAAGGTTGTTCACATTAAAGACTCTACAGCGGGTTGATGTACGCTTAACGTAAAATGCGAAATGCAAACAGCTTCAACTGCCATATTTCGAATACCACTACACTTTTGAAATATCATGGAACCCACCGTGCAGCGGGGGCTGCGCAATGAGCGACGATGAATCACCAGCGTGAACGTCCGGATTTTAAGGTATAAAATGTGCTAGGCATTGCTTAAGCGTTAAAGAGAATGCAAGAAACGTTGACGCTCGGCTTTTTCTGTTGTAAGAAATACTTGGCTTGTTTCAAGTGGGAAGAATGTACACTTGAGTGTGCCCACTTGCGTGTTAGTCTATTCCTTTGTGGCCACAACAATGCCTAGATAAATCATGGAGGACACGGCGTTGTGTTACAGCAGCGCCTCGTGAAAGAGAAATGGTTAACCCTCTAAGCCCGTCACTAACGCTGAAGTGAACACGGGGTTGCGTGCTCTTTAGAAATCGTGTAATGAGTGTTTCAATATAGCGAACGCTTCAGTTCGCGCACAGACGTTTGGTGGAACACCATCATGACGACATTATAGGCAGCGATGAAACAATACAGCACGTTCTTTGTCACTGCGCTCGTTACAGCGTGTAAAGACGGCAGTTAGCTGCTGCATTAGCCCGCCTTGACGACAGGCCTTTGTCAGAACAATCAATGCTTGGAAGGCGACATGATCTGTCTTCGCACAAAAAATCAGTGAAGGCCTCATTGAACTTTTTGCGTGGTAGTGGCTTATTGTGTAGGCTATAGCACCGCCGCTATTGTTTTCTTTTCGTGTGTCCATTTCACTTTTGGAAAAATTGGACAAAAACATGAGCACAGTGTTACAGTGTGTCATTTTTATATCACACTCTGACACGTCGTTTGAACGTACCGTGTAACTTTTTGAGGATACCTGAGTTGTTAATACGGAGCCCAAAAGCCAATGGCCGATCTCTTTCTTTCGTTTGATAACGCCTCACTTGACCCCTTTTGACTGTAATGTGCACGTAGATTTGTGACGTATTTGCTGCAGTTTCAGAGACTGCGCCCACGTTTATGGGCTCAGTGCTTCATGGAGCCTTCACATGTATACAACTGAGCTTTATTAGAATCAGGTTTAACATGCAGCTCGTTGTTAATATTTAGTTTAGGTAACGAACATCTATACTAACTACTTGACAGGGTAAAAATGAATGAAACGCGCTGATCTTTTCTGCCCAAGGGTGCTTCCTTTGTATTCTCATACGGAAAAATCTATTGTTAACGTATCACTTCCTCCTACCTGTTTTTTTTTTTGTGCGACCTGATACGCTGCGAAAGCAAGCGTCTTTTTGTTCCTTGCAAAGATTATTATTGTTTGCGGCTGACGCATATAAGCGGCTGCATAGGAGGTGTTCATGCAAGTGGTCGCTCAACGCGAGATGCGATTTGTGGACGTTGTTTGGCTGTTTTTGTCCCCTATGACGTACAACCACCGCTGGTGAAGGAATGTCACGTTTCGTACAATCCGCGCCGAAGGTGACATGACTACTCCCTTCATAAATTTGTTTGCTCGTGCTCCTTTTTTTAATCTTTTTTTTTGGGGGGGGGGATCACTAGAGGGGGCTTGCAGATAAATGCGCGGTCTTGAAATAAACGATAAAATGTCTAAAGCCATGCTATTCTTAATGCTGCAGAAATCGACACTTGACCTTTGGCTATTGAGCTCTCTGTTTAAACGTCACAAAACCTAAACAGCTGACGCGAGTCAAATAAAAAAAACGCATGTAGCAACAGTGAGCTTGGAGTTTCTCACTTACAGAATGTCACTGCCAGCTTCCACGTCGTAGTGCACAGATTTGATTGAAGGTGTCATACATTTTTTTTTGCTTTCCTAATTTTTGTTACCGTTCCGCTAGCTTGTGCCTGAAAATACACAAGGTGGAATATAAATACCTCCCTCCCCCCCACACACACACCCAGAACGGAATGCTGGCAACGTCTCTGCTATTCTTAGCAAACATGATAGTAAGGCTTTCATTGATCATCGCATCTCTACAATATGCCTTTTATTGTGATCAAAGAATACGACCCGCGCACATCATATGCATGTAGCCGTACGTAAACATCGACATTTGCATATCGACTTGAACTCAGAGTTGCGGCAGCTATTCGGCCTGTGACAAGGCAACGTTTGTGCGATGCTCAATACAAAAGCACTGTTGACGTTTCTGAAGATTACGCACTGGAGCGAAACTTTCTTGCGTTATATGTGGGTGTGTGTCTGTATACGCAATATGTGTGAGTGTATGGTGTCTGATATCATAGTCAACACGTAGGGTTTGCACCTTGCTACTAGAAACAAACAGCTCTTTTTTTTAAAGAGGTGGTACTTGTACAGGCGATTCAATTCCTGTTGAAGAAAAAAAGACGCCATGTTAAGAATTTGACTTACCATGCCATGCGTTGCAACAATGTTCGCCTAGTCAGAAGGCAACATAACGCACATGTACAAAAAAGAAACGAAGAGGGACTCATGTGAACAAAAATAAACGTGGCGTACAGATGTGCCGTCCAATTGCGATGTAAAGCCACACCAATTATTCTTTATACAAGTCACTCACAGCCAGGGGCCAGCTCCCGTCCTCAGGTTTGATCTTTAGTCTTTCAGAACAGACAGTGACGTAATATTCGCTGCTTTGAAGGCGGACAATTCACGCTCATGATGTAGGCACGTAACCACTGATGTTAATTTTTTTCTTCCTAGTTAAATCATCTCGTTTCAATGGGCACAAGAATTGTTTGAAAGTAGAGTGATAGTTTTGTTGATTAACAAAAAATATTTAGTATTAAAGAAGTGGCTCAATTTATGCGTATAAAACGCTAAATAAAAAATTAGTGATAAAATGGCCGAGAATGGTCTTAGGTGTGGACCGGTAACTGGCCCATTGTCAAAAAAAAACGGTCTTGCCATTCTAAAACCGCGCAGGTGGCAACTCTAGGATGACCCGACCTCCTATGTAGCAAGCCAGGGGACGCACGAGGCTAACATATCTCCGGGGTAACCATTAATATATATGTTATCTGTCTACGAAAGTGTCTGCAAAAAGTCCGATTAAGACTGATGTCCCGTACATACGACGTTGGACGCAGTCGAAGAAGAAGAGAAGGGCAAAGGAGGATATGTGGAGGAGGTGATGTCGATGACCCGGTGTGAGGTGCCTCTGTCCGACGTGATTCAAAGTCCTCCACTACAGTCATTATACAGTTCGGGGCCTCCACTCGTATCTCAAAAAGTACGCTTGAAACAGCAGGTATTTTCTCTTTTTTTTTGCACTTAACTCTGCCCTTGTTTTGGCTGTCTTGATCAGGAACACACTAGACATTCTCGCTGCAGGGCTGACATTTCTCCATGTACGTTACACTCAGCTCCATCCAGCGGGAACACGCTGGCCCTTTACTGACATTTCCATCATTCGTTTCCATCACTTTCAAGCCCCGCTTTATCGGGAAAGAAAACGTTGCTACTGATCTCGCAGATCACACCTACTTATAGGCCATCCACGCACGGGATTGCGAGGAAATCTTGCTGAAGATACAGATGAAATAGCAGAAAACAAAACATCCTTTCCTTCTCTGTTTCTCGTAAACCAAGACACGTGTTCAAGTTGCTTTGTTCATCAAAACCTTTGTGCGTCAAAACCTAGACAATAGCCACGTAGGGAAAGAGTATGAAAAGTACAACGACCTCTGTGAGGGCGGCAATATGAGCTTTGGCGGGAGTCTGTGGTTACGCTATATATAGGGATCAAATTCTCTCGCTGACTGCTATACGCTCGGCATTCTGTGCAGCACAGGCTCTCGGGTTTCGCGCGGCGAATGAAGAAGAACAAACGTAAGCGTTAATAAAGAAAAAAAAGCGGTAAAGGTTGGCATCCATTGGACAAACTCTGCTTCGGTCTGATCGAGATTGACGGGAACCTGAACGACCTGCGGCGGGTCGCGGTTCTCGGTGCGTTCACCGGAAATTGCGCGCGATGCCGTGGACGTCGGTATGGCTCTGTCAACATGCGGTTCCTTTTTTTATTATTATTGTTATTATAGCCTTTTTTTAGCTGCTGGGAGGAAGGTAATGTTAGAGAGACGTACGAAAAACGATCGACCCTATACGGGTGACCAGATGACACGGCGAACCTGATCGGTGAGCAATATCGAGGGCTTTCCCGCGTAATTAAACGGTTCTGTTCGATGACGTCATTGCTTGCCAATCCCGTACAGCGGTGGTCCCTTGAGTACTAGTGATCGGGTGACTTGTGTGTTCCGAGCTTACAAAGCATGCACGACCTGACATGGATCTCGCGAATCTATTGAGTTCTTAGGAGAGAGTGGGTGCTATCCAGTCCCCTCTTCACCCGTTACCAATGGTGGTGGTGGTGCTTGTCGAGGAGGTGGCGTTGCAACAGGTCAGGTTAACCTGGCAGACTTGGTCGGCGATTGCACCGCCTGAGCCACATTTCGCTTGCAGTATGCCTACCCGTACATCCCTCAAAACTGTCTCTGAAGCGTTCCCCATTTCAAGCGTTCCACATTTTCGGAAGCGTTCCACATTTCGTCTCATTTGTTAAGGCGAGAACCTTAGGTGCCTTACTCGTCAAACACGAAAAGTGTCTGAGAGAGGCGGTATCAACCTGTGAGACGCAATAAATCATCGTGCCGTGACATCACCATGTGGCATCATCATCATCGCGTGGCATGTCGCCAGTCTTCCCGGAAAGGGTTTCGTAGAAAGATTACGCTTAGAACATACAGAGTTTGCAAAGTTGTGATTACGTCACATGATGACGCCATCACACAACATCGTCAATTTGCAGAAGATGCACCGATCACGGGGCACGTGCAAAAACCAGACGAGATGCGAAAATCTCGCAAGGCCTCCGATCTTGGAGGGAGTGAACAAACACGTTAGTTACAGAAAACTTTGGGATGTGGGTGTGGGAGGATAAGAAAATCGGCTTAGAAGAAAACGTCTACGCATCTCCGCGAGGTGAATGATGGCTAGTGCACGAAGCTAGGTTCTAATGTCCATGAGGTCTACGTTGAAATCGCCGACTAGTATAAAGTGTGTGTGCTTGTAAGTGTTAGATATTGTTCTGTCGCGATTGCGCTTGATAATATTCTATTGTTACACCTTGTGTCTCACACATGTTTCACCTATTTCGTGCGTTTCCCGAGCTCTGCCCCATATGATGTAACCGTGGCAACGGACACCAGAAAAGCCTCGCCCTAAAACCTTGAAAGATGACTTTAACCTTCCAATCATCTTTGGTGAATGAATAAGTGATTTTCACCGTCATTTTTATTTCCACTCTTCGAAAATACGAGGCATTGCCAGGGGGTCGGGACAGAAGTAGCCGGGCATAGAATACTGACGTGGTCTTTCTCGCGCTGGGCATAATCGCAACCGTTGTTCTTCAGGTATACGTAACTGAAATATGCAAACCACCCGAAATTTCTAAAAAAAACTTAAAGTCGTGCGAATGCCGTTAGCAAGCAACTTAGTAGTTAGACATCATCCATGACTTGCTGCTGAGTGCTTGAGGTAGAGTAATCTAATGAGGCTGGTTTTCGTATGCCAGTTGCAAACAATTTCAGAGGGCTCGTTAATTTATAGGTGTGGCCTGCGAAAACATGACCATGTCGTCAGAGGCATCCATGCTGTTGACAAATTTCGGCAGGATTCTCCGATGTTTCTGTTGGCACTTGCGCCGTCTTCGTCAGCGTTATTAACATCGTCACCGTTCCTTCCTCCCGCTTTACCTTTCACTCCTCTCTTTATTCACCCTTGTCCAGTTAAAGCCTGAAGCTAAACTTATTGGCGCAAGCTCTGGGCTTTCTTCCACGCGTATACTCTTTCAGTATTCTTTATTTATCGTGTAACACCACTCTCAATCGTCAAACCAAATTCTTGTAGCCGACACTATATCCGCTCTTTGTGATAACAATATATTTATCTTTAAATGCCACACCATCAATTTTTACTACATTTTTTTCTTTCCTACACCTAGAAGACCACTTTACTTTTCTTCAAAAATAACTTGGCAAGTATATTAGATAATGATTTATTTTTATATGTCATGAAATAACTCCTGAAGTAACGTATGCATGTTTAAGTGCTTTAAAAATTGTTGTAAGCATATTTACATTTTTTCTTTCGATGGTGTGCTTTTTTGTATCTCTGATTATTATGTATGTGCGAAGTGCTGTTTTTTTACTAGATATCTATTGTACCTCCCCCCCTACACAGTGCCTTAATGGCAGAACATGTATTGTATCAATGTATATTATAAATAACTGGCGAAACATGGGAGAGGCCTTTGTCCTGCAGTGGACGTAGTCAGGCTGATGATGATGATGATGATGATGATGATGATATTATAAATAAACAACTGGTGCGTAGGGGCCGGCCCACCATTGTGGTTCAGTGGTGGCACGTTCCGCTGCTGGGACCCATGGTAGCGGATTCGACTCTTGGACACTCTGGGGCATTCTGACTTGAATGGAATGGCGCAAAATTTGCGTGCACACTAAGCTTTACCCAACACCCGAGTGGCCGAAATCAGCTTTGTACAGTGCGCTGTCGTCTCACGTCGACTGTTCGCTTAGGGTCACTGGTTGGTCGAGCGGTGGTTCGGTCAGTGTAAGCATACATCAAACTGTATGGGGGGGGGGGGGGGCAGCGCTAAGGAACACACGGGTAAAGACACATAGTAGGCACAACCGGCATTGTCTATTGTGCGTTCCTTGGTGCTGCCCCTCCTAAAAAAGTTTGACAAGGAACCAGCTCACCAAAACCAAAGTTCTGTTAAGCATAGCAGGGCTGGAAATTTCAATTCGCGTGGAAGACTGACTTCGCAGCGTTCGAACTCGTTTTGAAGAGCTCGTGAAGAGCATTTTAATGAGTGCCTATTAAGTGTGTGGCTGTGAAAAGAGAGCCGTGCGAATGTGTTAGCTCACTACCTAATAAAATCGATCAGGCCTGAAGTAGTCGGCAGCTAGAGTTAAATGTTAGGTGATCTCCCGGTGTCATTGTGCCCCTTGATTGAAAGAATGCTCAACTGACGTCAGCACCAGGCTGGCCTTTCTAAGACTGCTGAAGATAGTAGCAGCATGGTTGTAAATCGGGAACAGCTACTACCACAAAAGGGTTCGTCGAGAGGCCGGAACCGGAAGCGACAGTGCCGGAAGGACATGTCGAAGCAGGGAACAAAAGGGTGAACTGGGAACGCGTGCCGTCTTTTGCCGACTTCCGCTTCTCCCCAGTGCGATCGGGGTATTTTAATTTTTTTATTTTTTATTTCTTGTTCCTAGTCAAACGAAATGCTTCCTTAGCTGGAGCCAATAAATATAATTGGAACGCCATTGTAGAGGCTTGCGAACTTCATTCGGCATCGATGCACGCTTGGCGCTTGCCTTTGAATGGAGTGCGAGAAGCTCTTTGAATTCATCATCGCATCGATGCGTTACTCGTTGGTGATGTGTTTATATATGGGGATGTGTAACTCTGGGATGTATTATTATGAAGATGCGTTGCTATAGAAAAGTGTTACTTGTTGAAACAATCATAGCTTCTCTGTTCTTAATTCCTTATACGAACTGTCATTACTGACATTGGTGACTAAGAAAGAAAACTAGAAGTTATATATAAGTACAGCAACTACAAACCGAAGTTCGTATATTTTCTCGTAGCGCGTTGAGTGTAAGGATATCTGTTCAAAGACCTTCTGTTTTATGTTGTGAGAGGGTGGCCCACCATAACACGCCGAAAGCGTAGACCAATCGTTCTTCTTACCTTTGTACGAAGGCTGTCGAAGTAGCTAACAAGAAATTCGGGAATTTTCGACCAGCTAGCAAAAACTTTTGATGTTACTACGGAACACAAAGGAGTGCATAATAAAAAGCCTATTAAATGAGCAAAAATATTGGATAAAAAGGCAGCTCTGAAAAGTACAAAACACAGAAAATAGCGACCGACGATTCCCGTCTAACAACTGCTTTAATGAAATGACAAGTCGAAAAAATGGCTTGGAAACATACCAAGAAGAGGGCACTGTGGGCAAACCATGCATCATATAGTTGTCGCCCACGTTGGCACATGAGCGGTTTGCCCACAGTATGCAGGCGAACCGCGCTTGTATTTATGTTCATTCGCGTGTTCCATCCTCCTTTTTTGTCTTTTCGTTTCATTAAATCATTGGTTATGGATGCGCTTCGTCTGTGTCGTCCCTCTTTTCTATGTTTTTGACTTCGCAGCACTGCCATAATTGCCCAGTATATGGCAAGTAGGCCCTACACAACCTCATATAAAAATATTACGCAATAGACCTGCTGCAACAAGAGATATATCGGAGCACCATGCCATTTTTAAGCATTGCAAGCACTAACTTCATCTAACCTGCAAAAAAACTTAATAATATTTTACTGTTTTTTACTTTCGTGACGTACTAATGATCTTGTTACATGGAAATGCAAACAGCGTGACTTTTCCGACGTCGAAACAGTTGTAGATTGATTTTAAAGGGCTGGCTTTGAGAGTGCTAATGATGGAGTTTCATGTGCAAGGAGCATTTGTCTTGTGCTTATACTAAAGCCTGCGCATGGAGCAATCGCAGTAATAGCTTTCTTTGCGCCAATTTGTGCCTTATGACAGCGGACACCGCCAAAAATTACCAAAACAGGAAGTGCGTCCGAGACGTGCCAAGTTCATTTCATAGTTTATTGTGCAAATTGCTTATGTGAGGTCAGTGCATTGTCTCGAACTTTAAACTCCCAGCGTTCGTTGGGATACTGGTTTCTGAGTAGTGTTTGGGCTCTGTACTAGTGTGCGAACATTACGTGCTCTTGATGACTTCGAGGCTTTTTACGATCTGGGCATTCTTAATGTTCTAATTGTTCCAGATTTTACATAGCGTGATGCTATTTTAACAACCATATTGTTGTTCAGTATAGTATACAGCTTGTTCACAGTATATTTATACGTATACAAGGAACTTTAGAGCAGAAACATACAATACGTGCGCATCCAAATCTGTCTGATTATGTGCCGAAAAAAAACGGAAATCTTGAAACCTGGTTCAAGCCAAATATAAACTATGGACACGTCATAGTGGAGAGCTCCACAAATATGGACGATCTGGTGTTCACTGACGTGCTCTGACGTCACACAATACAAGGGCCTCTGGCACATCGCGTCCATCAGAATACAATTGCCGTGGCCGGAATCAAACCCTCAACCATCGAGTCAGCAACCAAGTATCGCTGTACCACCGCCGAGTACAAGAGAGCAAAACGCGGGAACGTGCCGAGAAGGTAAGCAGATCCGCGAAGCGAGCACGTCAGGGTTTCTCTTTCCGAACAATTATTCTTTCAGAGGAGCAGCTATCCTTTGTTTTTGATTATCCGCGGAGTATTGTTGTATTGGGAAAAGCGCTCGTGTATGTTTACTGCCTAGTAGTTAGAGCAACAATGATACCACAAAAGCGACATTGTTAGTGTCCGTATACGCACAACACGAGATCGGCGCTTGCGGACCGAGTCAAAGGGGCACACAGCGCTAGTAAAGAAGAGGCACGTCTGTTTTGTCCCCCAGCCGGCCTCAACGGACTCTTCCTGCCCATACTCTGTGACGAAGGGAACACGCTATGTCCCCACGTGGCGAAACAACATTCGCTTCTCCCGAGGGAGAAGAAGAGAGCGTCCGACAAGCGGAGGCATGGTACTCGTCACGGAAAGTGGAGCGAAGCAGTTGATGCGAAAGAGAGTGCACCACGGGGTCGGAAAGGAAAGTTGGGGAGAAAATGGGGAAAGCGATGTGGCCGGGCTTGTGCTGGGGTATCAGCCGGGAAAGGGAAACAGAAAACACTAGCACAGCGAGGGCATGGCACGCTTTCTTCGACTGTTGCGGAAGGGAAGAACGCATGATATGGGGAAGGGCAGAAAAGACAGCACACTTCAGCGGAAAGAGGAAGGGGGGGGGGCGAAGCGCACACAGTGAGTCAAGTTTTGGGCCGGCGGCGGAAGCGGACCAGGCCGGAGACGGCGCCATTGATTTTTGCGCAGAGCGGAGCGGGACTCGATGTTGGTGGAGGGGAAAAAAGAGGAGACGTGCCCGGTCTTTTCCCGTTATGGGGAGCGCTCCCTGCGCACTCTCTCCTGCCTCTTTTCCCCGCGGCGGCGCCGGCCGTCTGCCTCGCGTAACGGACGGGACCCCGGGCTGCTGGCTGTGCTGGAATATCGTCATACTTGTCGGAAGCGAAGAAAGCCGCGAGCTGTGGTCTTGGACCGCAAGGTGCTCTGCCACTTCACCGAAATCGAAGAGAAAAAAAACTGTTTTGAAGTTATGGCTTAGTCATAAATATAGCGTAACCTTTGATTACCTTAAGTAACATTCGCTTACCTTCATTAGCCAACTCATACCACCAGTTGCCAATTATAGCAAACACGAGCCAGCATTATACATAAAGTGGGACAGTGTTACAGCTAGTGCAGAAGTAGCGAGTAATGCTTGTACATGCGAGTAGTTGCGGCCAGATTAACTGATCACTTCTCTGCCAGAGTGAACATTTCTTAGCGCTAGCGCATTAAAAGCTATTTGTATTGTGTGAATACTCGCTTATTTTGTTGCTGAAAGTCGAGAAAGTGGCTGTTGAGAAGACTCGGAATTTTCTGCTGCCCTTTAGTTAACTAATCTTGGCTCTATTCTGAATGCCGTGGAATGGCGGAGATTGTACACGGCAGTGATAACGCCTGGCAAATACGGCACGCACTTGCCCAGAGATAATATATCGGCACGACAGCCACATCGAGGAAAGACGAAACATGAAAACGAAAGCATAATATGAGTCCTCTTTGAGTTAATTTAGGCATCGCTTAACACGGATGCTTATCTAATAGAGCTGTCTCCCTATGCACTGCTGTCCATGCTTTTTCAATTCTTTCTATTCGCAATATTTAGGAGCATAGATAAGCATACGTCTGAAGAGAGCACAGACAGTGTACACGCATATATCTCACAGCTAGTCAACGGCCCCTCTTTGACTGTTCTGCCCCGCTTTGCAATTTATTCAGAACCTATAGAGAGGTAATTCTAGCATATTACGCAACGAACGTGTAGTTCTACCTGCAGTCACAGAAAATGCTACCCACTGAATTTACTTTATGCTTTCATTATCAGTACTGAGCACCATATATATATATATATATATATATATATATATATATATATATATATATATATATATATATATATATATATATATATATATATATATATATATATATATATATATATATATATATATATATATATATATATACAGTCAGGCCGAGATCTCTCTCCCATGAACCGCCAATCTTCAACCCGGTCTTGTGCTTCGGTCATGTTATCCCTGTGAACTTTTTAATCTCATCGGCCCACCTGATTTTCTATCTCCCCTCGTGCATTTGCTTTCTCTTGAAACCAAGTCACTTACCGCTAACGACCAGCGGTTATCCTGCCTATGCGCTACGTGCCCAGCCCATGTCCATTTATTCTTCTTGATTTCAACTATGATATTCTTAACATAGATTCATTCCCTCGAGATTCTTAGTCTTAAGGTTACAACTGTCATTTTCCTTTTCATCGCTTCCAGCGTCGCCTTCGTCTTAAGCTGAACCCTCAGTTTAAGCGTAACCTTAAATTTAAGCTCAAGCCGGCAATGTCCTGCACACAGATGACATTGCCTGTACTCACCATACCCGCTGGCGGGTTTGTGCCACTGTCTGGCGGAAACTGAGCTGTGGCACATGTATACTCGCGGGCGGGTATGTGCCACAGGTGTCTGACACTTAGTGTCTGCGCAGGAATGATGAGAACACACAAGGGCAGTTTTATCACGTGGCGTTAAGAAAAACTTAACATTGGCAGCATGGGCCTGGCTAATGCAAGGAATAAATGTCAGGGTACCAACAGAAAATCAACTCAAACATTTTGCGTGTAAATCAAGCATTCTACCAAGGAGCTATGTCAGGTCTCGGAATTACTTTTAAAATATATCCTATCTTCGTGAAAAGACAATTGCGGTTGCAGTGTTGGCTATTCAAATTTATAAACATTGCATATGAACTCCTATGACACAGCCGTCATGTCGGGTGAACGTAAATTTTAGTTAGGTGCCATGTGATGAAGTTAATTTGTGTAATGTGTGCAGGACTACGATCTTTGCGGGCAGCAGCGCTTCATATTACCTTATCGCTTCTGATGTTGCTAATACTCGGGTTCGTGCTGGCATCATTGCGCAAGTTCAAACAACTGCTTATATAAGCGTCTGCAACTCTTCAACATATGTCTGTGCGTCTAACATTTATATGTATATTTAGCCTCGAGTTGTGAAGCGTAGCTGAATTTAAAATATAAGAACACGATTCCTTTCCCTCTACATGTTTCGCATAACGTGGATTTCCAAGATACTTGGGATCCATCGATTTTTTTTTTACCTCAGTGTTCCTTCAACTTAATACGTGCAACAGAGGACGGCCAGCGCCAGCGAGAGGCAGTGTTTCAGCTTCTATTCGTAAGCACGCTGGCCAGGTGGTTATCAAAACCGCATTGTTGAACTTTTTTATCCTTTCTTTTCATTATTTTATTTTTACTGTTGTGTTTCCTACTTCGTCTCACCTCCCTACTTAGGCCCGATCACTCCGCCGCCTTCTGGCTCGACTGAAACACAAGCCAGGAACGTTGTCTGGCGAAGCGTCAGGGGAGCTCTTTTATTTACCTCGAAAGGCAACAGTGTTGGAGGTCGACAGAGAGAGAGAGTGAATCCTTCTCTCCATAAGCAATGTCTGGTGTCGTCTCTCTCTCTCTCAGCCGATCAATACACGAACGAAAGAGTATGGCGATAGGTGGCGTGCTACGTGTTTCTGTTTTCCGGCGCTGTCGTCTGGCAACTCCGCTTCTATTAGCGTGCGTGATATCTCGCCTACTGAATAGAAGCCCCCTGTGTACTCGTTCTTTGTGTGTACCTATGCATATAGCGAACTGTTTGCTGAATAAAAATGCTGCCCTTTCACGAAACTCCTGACAGCGGTGCATCTTCCTGGTGCTTCGTCGACGAGATGGAGTGAATGCTTTTGATGCGTTACTGAAGCTGTCAGTGCGAGACTCACTCCACTAACAAGAATCTTTTTTTTTCGTAGAAACGAAACAAAAAAGGGGGGATATCGGGAAAAATAAACGATGTGAAACACGTCATCAAACGTTATGTCGTGCCAAAAACGTTTTGGAAGATATTTGTTATAGGGATGAGTAAACTTCCCGTGATAAAAAATGCTCCCCCCCCCCCTAAAGGAACTCTGATAGGATGCGAAGCAGCAGCGTTGCGGACGGGTGGCGTCATGGGTTGAACAGCGCTGCTGTGAGCGCTGGAAGATTCGTTTGAAGCGATGGCCGGCGTAGGTTCTACGTTAGGCACGCGTGAGGTTTATTGAGCGTGAACTGACTGGTCGGTAGTCTAGCGATCGGTGGTCGCGGCAGGCGAGGGAAAGAGTGACGGCAGCGTGCCCTGCGAGGGGAGCGGGATATCAACGCGCAGCAGCGGCGTGACCTACTTGGCACCGCGCCAACACCGGCGGCGCGCAACGCGTTCATAAGGCGGGACAGCGTTACGCAGGCTAATCAAAGAGCTGCTTCGGATTTAAAAAGATGTTGCCAATGTGTGACGAAGTATCAGTTTGCGTCGTAATAATATCAAAACATTAATCACTTTTAATGAACTAATACAGCGGAAGATATCCTCAAGCCTGCCAATTTTGTATAATTTGCGTAAGATTTCTCTGTAGGCAGTATGGAATAATCTTAAGCGCAGAATTTTCGGCCGTAGAGCAAACGTGAAGTATGCATCATGAACCCAGAATGATTGCGTGCTTCTTCTGAGTCTTAGATCTTGGTGACGAGCAAATAACAGCAGCAAGCGAATGCAACGTTCGTTATTACTAAACGTGCACTATCGCAGATTGTGCGCACCAATCTATCTATCTATCTATCTATCTATCTATCTATCTATCTATCTATCTATCTATCTATCTATCTATCTATCCATCTATCCATCTATCCATCTATCTATCTATCTATTTATCTGTGTACAGTCACGCCAGCAGTCAATATACGGCAGGCAGATGATTCCAATTACCCCACCAGGCTCATTCGATAAATAAGAAAACGCTTCAATACAACGGTGAAATGAAACGAGCGACTATCTGCATTTAAAAAAAAACTAAAGGAAAATAAAGTCTGCAACACCCCCCTCCTCTCTACCACAGCAACAACGAGCCAAGATAGACACCGACGTGAGGCCCCGTCATTGAGTCACAAGGCGGGTAAATAAAGAATGAACTATGGTAGAAGGAGGAGGGAACATTGGGGAATGTTGTCGGCGATCCACTGCGGGCGACAAGTGAGACGTCGCGAGCGCTGTCTTGTCGGGAATGCGAGAAAATATCTGCTCCGGGGCGTCGACACGCTGTACTACCAGCGTGCCAGCCTCCTATTACAATTCTATCCCTCTTCCCCACCGACGCCTCCCTTCGTTCCCGACTGGTGGCGCACACAGATCGGGAGATGGGGAAAGAAAGGGGAGGAGGTAGAAATATGCGGAGAATGAAGCCGCAATGAAGGCGGCGGCGACTGCTCTGCTTTTGATGTTGTCGGCGGTGCCAGAACCCACCGTTCCGCTCTGAATCAGCGACGCCGACGACATGCCGCTTTTCTGGAGCACTGTGCTTCTTCCTCTGAGAATTTATACATGGCACCAAGCTTGCGCCTTCATTCTTTTTTTTAACCTTTAATCATACGTCTATTCGGGCCTCTCGGATCGAGGAGGTTCGATTTATATATAATTCCCGCTATGTGTCACGTATGTTTGGTGAGTGCTCCCGCTCGCATTCAGCAAAACTGTTACCGACGTATATTTATGCGTTTACTTGGCGCTCTGCTGCTTCTGGGGCGCAGTTTTCTCTTCTGCGTGATCGTGACTTAGAGCGTAAATCCCGCCTAGTTCTACCAACACATTCTCCTTCTTTTCGTTAGGTTAAATCAATTCTCCAATCCTTAGCTCCAAAGCGTTGGTCTGACGAAAGATATTTAAACGTGAATGTGTACATCTACATGATAAACGTGTGTACCTATCTTGTGTCATCTGTCAAAGTATGAATGGAGTCGCTTTGAACTGCATGTATGTCCAAAAAGCCGGCGCTCAATCGTGCACACGTATATGACTGGTCTTCACGTTAACTTCACACAAGCATGCATCTACACAGCTACAGCAGCCATGTGCTTAACGTCGTTTCATCTTACTCATAGACATATATTTCGTGACCAGCACGCAGGTTGGTCGTAATAAATACAAAAATGATTAGAGCTACGTTATACCAGTTAAGATGGGGGCAAACCTTGGATGAAATCGATGCCCATTTTCTGCATACTCTATAGAACGCACGCAATTCTTCCGCGTCGCGGTTATTATGAAGCGCTGCATTCATATTAGTGTTGGGTTACCGAACTACGTCGCGTATTGAGTACGCCCCGCGCGCACACGTCACCTAACCGTCCTGTTCCCAACCAAGCCCTGCGAATGTCATACCACGGAAATCAGCAGGCTGACCTTCGCAGTCCTTAACGAAGCCAGCAATTAGGCTACAGAGAAGTTGTAGCTACAGGAATTTTTCTACCCCGTCCCCGCCTACCATCCTAGAAGTATGATACCGTACTTCCCGCACAGAATATCGATCTATTATTAAAATTGCTGTGCTAGCGTAGGTACAGCCTTATCAATTACACCATCACTAGTAAAATAACGCTGAAACAATAAATCGACAAAGAGAGAGAGAGAGAGATAAACCAAGCAAATGTAAAAAGATAGCCTGCATGTATATGGCGGGAAACGAACGAGCGATCTCGTCTCATGTAACTGAATACTTTTCGCGCACAAATTTTCGTTCAAGGAGTGGCCCGTATGCCGCGTGGCCCATGTTCAATGTAATTTGAAGCCGCGGCAAAGTTCAGAGTAAGCGTAGCGTTATGAGAAATTTAATTAAGTAGTTTCGGACAAGAAGGCGAGGTCCTAAAATAAACCGTTTTTAAGGTGATATCTTCCCGTGACTTGCTACCAGTCCTTGTATGTTAAAACAGTTCGCTGGTGTTAGAAAGTGTTCGGAAAAGAAAAGATTTACACTATCTACACAGCCTTATTTATGCGTGAAGAAACAGTGTTCAGGGACACATTTGCAGTTTCGCAATTCTATATCACGAAAACTAACATATGTTCGGAAAAAATCTTTGACGATCTATAAAGTACCATGTGGGCTCTACTATGGAGAGTGGTAAGCTGTCTAACACTAGAAACGTAGAGAATTTTACCTACTCAGCCGAAGAGGTTCACTATTACAGCAGAATTCGCTTCAAAAGATGACGTTGGGTCGCATCTCGTTGTTTTTGAAAACTGTGCGAACATCTGACGCAAGCGGAAGATGAAAGACTAGAGGATCATATTCGTAGCATTATTGCGCAATCACTTCGCCGTTTGCCGTCGTTTATGTCTGCTTGTACGCATCTCACTTATGTAAAATGTCACCACAGTGACTATGTCACAGTGTATGGTGTTAACGCATTCTTCGAAAAATTTGCGTATTTTTTTTTCGTTGTTTCAATAAACAGGTTGCTTATGAGAGAGAGTGTGTGTGCGTACTTGAGGAAAGAAAAACAGAACTTCTGCAGTCTTACCTTGGAGTACAGCTCAGTACCAGTTATTAAAGAGAATGCATAACAAAAGGGACATCGTCGTGCGTGTACATGGTGTGTTTATTTTAGATGCGAAGCAGCTCTTTTCCTCACGTGTGTAACGCCATACGTACATGAATCCGTACGAATGCACAGCAATGAGTTCTTTTCGCCGCAGCTGTTGGAGCGGTGCCAAGTAGGTCACGCCGCAGCTACGCGTTGACGTCATGCTCCCCTCGCACGTTTCCCTCGCAGGAGCAAGCTCACGTCAACCTCTCCCTCACCCACAGCTGTAGGCTCTTCCACCCTTTCGCAGCACACCTCCCTCGCTTCACCCTCTCCATCGCCCATAACGCTTCACCACTAAACGAGTGGAAAGACACTTGCGGATCGTTTATCTGCGATAAATCTTACACGAAAGCCAACCTGCCCCCGACGTTTACTTGAGTAAACAAACAAACGTTTACTTGAGTAAACGCTACATGGAGTTTCGTTTCAAACCTTACGTCCAGCTCCCGCGTCGACGCCCGCTTCAACCAGGTCAACGCACTGCGCACCGCTGCTGCTACGCATCCCACCATGGTTCCCTTCAGAGAGATTGTCCATTATTTTTTTAGATGTGGAGCAGCCTATCGAAAAGCTCGATCCGGTGTCCGTAACAACCCTTACTGCACACGCGCAACAGCTGGCCCAAGCACCACAGTGAATTCATCGTGTGCCCCAGTTGCAAAGACACGTTAACTTCGGGCAAGGTGCCCGTGAGGAACGGGCTCCTTAACCGAAGTTGACGCATCCTCAGCAAGTGTGCTGCTTCGCATGTTACTCGTGGTTCACGTTAGTAGGAGATGGTGTATTTATTTTTTCTATTTTATTATAATTTTATTCGTTCTAGTTTTTCTTGTTTCAGTATGTTTATTCAATACGACTGTCATGTTGGTGGGACAGCTAGCTCTAATCTAGCCTCTGTTACCGTGATTTTTAAAGTAAAGAAAAGTTTTACACTTTTCTTGCCCTTTAAGTCTGAGAGGATAAGTGCCCGTTGATTAGCAAGTGTGAAGGAGAGGTGCGAGAGGAGAGGGAAATTCTCCACAAAGACGGTGGTCTTCTGTCGTTCACACCTGTCCCATTTTCTCTTCTTATCAAGACTAACTGTTATTGTGAGTAGTGGGGGGGGGGGGGGGCGTGCATGCGTGACAAAGTTTACACTGACATGAGCTAAGGATAGGCAAGTTGCTGCGTTGAAGAACACATGGCCACTCGCTAGAACTTAGCTTTTGGTGGCAGCCCGTTTTCAGCAGTATTAATTGCTAATGGACGTAACCTAAGTCAATCAACAGTAGCCGACAATGCTAAGTATTCCTGGCAGTATGCGGGTGCATAGAGTAGGTTATATACAGCAGTGTGCTCTTAAGTAGGCTATGACAGAACATCCTTTACCGCTGCGCTGTGTCCAGGATAAGCCTATAGTTATTGCGACGTGCCACGTGGTGCGTTACGGACCAACAAGGAGACATGCGAAAGCACATGCAGTAGCCCGATAATGTTTACAAATTAAACGTATGCAACCAACAGCTGAAGACCACGGGAGCCGAATCAGTGGAGAAAGCTGTACTCTTGCTTTGTATGGGAACATGATCTCCAAATGCTCATCCGATCCTTTAATTGACATTGGAGTCTATACAGTCAATAGGTAGAATATAAACGTCACGCACTAATAGCAGAAATGTGTGTGTGTGTGTGTGTGTGTGTGTGTGTGTGTGTGTGTGTGTGTGTGTGTGTGTGTGTGTGTGTGTGTGTGTGTGTGTGTGTGTGCGTGTGTGTGCGTGTGCGTGTGCGTGTGTGTGCGTGTGTGGGGGGGGAACGTTTTATAAACTTTTCTTGTTGAATGTACCCTATAAATTTTATTATTTACTTATTTTTTAAGAAAATGCCCGCGTTGTGTATCGATACACAGATACCACCGTACACAGGTCATTTACTTGCTCTACTGCCAGCCGAAATTGTCTCCGAGGAGAACGGAAGAATTTACGGCGAACCTAGAAGGATCGCTGCTCACAAAAGCGGCTCTTCGCCTCCCGTGTGCCAACATCGTGGCCTTCGGTGTGCGACATCGGCAACAGGCATGCCCTCAGGCGGTGATCTCAGGAATCAAGGGCGGTGGCGACGGCCGCAGATTAATTGTGTTAGCGCGGGGCTTGCCTGGATGTTAGCGAGGAGAGACACGCGAAAAACGAGGGGAAAAAAGCGACAAAAAGAGCAAAGATCAGTGAAGGAAGGAGACGATGCGATTAGTAGAAAGACGGGATCTATCGCATGCAGAGGCTGAGAGAGAGAGAGAAAAGCAAAGCGAAGTAAGGGCAAGTTGCGACGCTGTTTACCTTTGCCCGAGGCGACATTCGCAAGTTAAGCCGGTCTCTCCCCGTTAATCACCGAGGCTTCGGGGTGTAGAGGGAGTTGGAAAGACAAAGAAGCGGGGATACCGCGGAAGAAGCTGTTACGGGGTGGACGGTGGGGGGTGGGGTGGTGTCGTTTTTATAGCGCTCAGAAGGCTTGACCACCTTCGGTGTTCGGGTGTTTTCGCGGCGAGTGATTTCATTACGATGTTGCCTTCTCGCTGCACCCGATTAGTTTACTTTTTATACACTTTTTTCTTGTTTACGTATACTATTCTCGGGACCAGAAAGGCTTCCTCCGACACCTCGATTTCCTCCGTTAACTTACCTCTTTATTTTACTTTATTTTTATTTCTTCTTCGCCAAGTCGCATATGATGGGGGAGATCTTCACTGCTAGCCGCTGTTATCGCCCGTAAAAGCACGCGCGCCGCTTTCCGATGCGGTCGTTAGAAACGATTCGTGAAGGAACCGAACACATCTCCCACCTACTCTTCTGTGCGTTGATGACTGCCGCATGAAACCACCCTTCCTTCTCTGCATCCTCTACCGTCTCGGAGTTTATGTCCGGGAACACCGAGTCCTGAACCACCGCTCCTGCTTTAGACTTGGGTCAAAGAAGAAGGGAAAGAAAGGAGACTTACAAAAAAATGAAGCGGAAAGCAGGGCAACATGTTTTACTACTGAATAAACTGACAGGAAAGTGTCTGTATCTGTATAGAGAAGTGTTAACGATGACACGCGCGGTTAGTTTTGACTATTTTGGGGGTGACAAGTGTGTCAATGGTGTGCGTATGCCTCTTTGCCAAGACGTGCGAAACTCATAAAATGAAAAGGAAAACGCGTGTTACTCTTTTCAGGAAGTTTTAACTTGCCACTTATACGGCTCTGTTCAAAAAGGCACGTCAACCTCTTTTGGGCCCCCTGACTCTCCTCCGAGGCTGTAGTGGTGTCATCTCCAAGGAAGTTCGCGTGTCTCTTTTAAAAAGACTCACACACTTGACCAGTAAAAACTCAGAGAAAATGACGACGTGTATTGCTTCAACATTGAAGCTGTTTACACTGGGTTAAACTGCATTTTCGCCACGAAATAACTGACTGAGGGAGAAGGAACCACCTTAGGAAAAGAAGAGGTATGCAAGGCCAAAAAGAGAGTAAAGGAATGCCATAGAGAAGTGAGGTTAAGGAGGATTGATTTGAAGGTCAAGAGGAGCGAAAATGGGGGGACAGATGGTAAAGTACAACACTGTCTTCCCCAGTTCGGTTTAGTATAGTATAGTATAGTATAGTATAGTAAGTTTAGTATAGTATAGTATAGTACAGTACAGTATAGTATAGTATAGTATAGTATAGTATAGTATAGTATAGTATAGTATAGTATAGTATAGTATAGTATAGTATAGTATAGTACCCTGTACTTTTTTAAGAGTCGTACCCCTCTAGTTGGCAGTTGGCAGCTTGCCATTCAGATTCGTGATGGATCAGTGATAAAGACGTCACAAAGGAGGCCAGATAGTTCTAATTCTATGCTGTCTTTTGCAACAAGTAAGCTATCGTATATGCAAACTGTGTATTCTGATACACATATACTTTGCAGACGGACGCAAGTTTAAAGATAAATCGTAACAAATCAAACAATGCCTCTTTCATTGTTTATTTTAGTTCATCGTATTGTTTCTAATGGAATGCGTTTTCATGGAATCATTTCAACGATGAGACGAGACCTCCACCACCGAGCGCTAGCTTGAGAAAAACCGTGGGTTCTCGTTGGCATCGACAATCAAACACCGCTCCCCTTTTATTTCACATGAACGGTCTACCTCTACCTCCTCACCACTGCGGCGAACAACACCAACTGGGAGTTCCGATAATTTCACTACGAATGGGCACTCCAAACGCGATATTGGAGCTGAACCTGCGTTATTCGAAGCGCAGGTTCAGTTCCTGCCTACGGCAAGTTATCTTTTCACCCACTTTTCTTTCTTCACATTTACATTACAATTTGGTTTAATACCTTCTCCTATACTTTACTTGGCATTATTATCAGGTATATCTCATTAATATGGTGTAAAACACAAAAAAACGAGCCCTTAAGCATACACTTCTGTCTCTAATTCATTAACGAGGGTCTCGTACTGGCAGACTTGGCACTTATGGGTTGTATACGAGAAACTATTGGTCAGCTGCCCGCTCGTATTAAGTTCACGTGCTTAGTGACACCCTACAGGCTAATAAAGAGTGTGCCACACACGCCGCCTTGGCAACTGGTGGAGCTGACTGACACTCGCACGTTTAAATTCAAATATATATCCAATAAAGTGGCTGAAGGGATAACCGCTGTGGTAGCTCAGTGGTAGAGCATTGAACGCGTTATTCGAAGGTCGCAGGTTTGGTTCCCGCCCACGGCAAGTTACCTTTTCACCCACTTTTATTTCTTCACACTTACATTACAGTTCGGTCTAATACCTTCCCCCATATTTTCCTTGCATTACGGTCTGTTATATATATATATATAAACAAGGTTTTGGTAGGAGCGTTGGCGACTACCATGCCGCATAAAAAAACATCAAGCATCATCTAAGTCCACTGTCAGGTGAAAACGAAACTTCAAAGCATAATTCAGTCTACGTGTTTACAATGGATCCCATCTACGGTACCAGTGATGCGCGGCTTTCACGTTACCTCGTATTGCATTATAAATTCGATACGGAGCACCAACTTTTCCTCTTACTCTTCCTGCATTCTCGTACGCGTAAAAGTTTATATCAATCGCTACAGGGCTCACGCCAATTAATCCCCGAGTTACTCGGCTGTCCCAAATCGGCACGCGTATATAATTAATGGCCCTTCCGGTAATTATAACTGGCCCGACAACCGTATCGCCGCGGAGCCCCATACGCGCCGTCAGATGATTCGGATACACGGTGCAGCACAGCACGAAACGCGCGCATTACAACGAGGCCCTTTCGGTTCAGACCCGGCATCTCTCGCAAATCGAACGTCATTTGGCGCTGGCCGCTAGCTTGGCTGCTGACTGATGCGATTCGATTTGCATGCGGCGCCGATCGCGCCGCCTCCTCTCGTCCGTAATGTAATTACCGGAGACGACTATCTTTCCAATTCAACGAGAGAGAGGGAAAAAATAGGAGGATGGTGTATAGGGCGATAGTTTACGCTGGCTTTCACTCAAAGCTATGCGCAATTGCAATCTAGCTTCTCACGCTTGTTGCTCACAGTGAAACTCACACAAGGGTCACGAAGGCAGCACCGACGGCAATGTTGCCTCATCAGTAATTACACCGTATCTTCCGGATTGTAGTGCACACACTACCGACTAATTGGATAATTATTTTTAATAGAAAGTATTTTCTGATCGCCAACAAACTTGCATATATAGAGACCAATGGGCTACTTTCAGCTGGAGCAGGACCCTAAATAAACATAGTAAAGAAATTTGACATGACTTAGCTCGGCTATGCCAGGATATACGTAGCGTGAAGCCGTGAGTGGACGGACGGGTGGATGGACGGAAGGACTAGCGAGCTCACGCGAGTGAACTGCCAGGCCACTTGGCACGTCACTCCACAATCGAGCTTCGAGGCCTTCTCCGGCGTGGCAGGTGTGTAGCGTGTGACGTCACCGCTCGTCGCGCATGCGCACCACGGCTATCGATAAGCCACGCGTAACTGCTCAACCTCGGCCAGTGTAGCTCGCGATGCAAAACTTTGCAGGTTACTAAAACTGCAACCTATAGCATACAGCTGCGATAGCGAAGGGCTCAGGGTCTGCAAAATATCTCGCGGTACAGAACACTTCGTTACGCATGTCGTTTAGCTTCCAAGCTGTTCGTTTGCGCATGAACGTCTATAATATCACCCATGCCCAAATACGCATCTTTACATAGTTAAGAGACGTTGAGATAAAGAAACAATTGAGGAGTGTGCAATGTACAGTAAAGGTTTATGGCGACCACGTCAGTATGTAGCGAGAACCTGAAAATTTAAAATGTACCACTTGTCAAAAAACAAAGGAACCCGCGCTCCTTTTTCTCCCACTATTGTCTTCTGACGCACAAAACAAACAATTCAGAATCCCCGCCACGGTGGTCTATTGGCTAAGGTACATCGACCACTACGGGTCTCGGGATCGAATCTCGGGTGCGGCGGTTGCATTTTCGATGGAGGCAAAAATGGTGTAGGCCCGTGTGCTGAAACTTGGGCTCAATTTAAAAAAAAAAGAGGTGGTAGAAATTTCTGGAGCCCCCTACTACGGCATCTCCCATAAGCATACGTTGGTCTTGGGACGTTAAACGCCACATATCAATATAAAAAAATTAGAAGCCCTACTCAACAACGTCGATAAAAAAATGAATGATCCCGTTGACATGCTTGAGCCGAAACAAATCAAAGATAAAGTGGAAAGCTTATTTCTAAATTGCCAGAACCAAAATCTTAGGTCATATGTGTATATCCACTTCAACTAGTTTTCTTGATGTAACAACGAAAACGTTGTTATAGAGCGGAGAGTTAAGTAAATCGAATAAACTATTCCATCGATCACCACATGACCGCACGTGCTCCGAACGTGCGCAAAGCAGGCCTCTGCCCACGCTCCGTGAAATTCTAGAAAAGTTGTAAGATTGTATCTGAAACTAAGGGAGAATTGGAGGCCCCGTTTCACACACACGCGAGCGTGACACGCACAAGCCTAACGAGTGACCGTAGCTGCATTCGGCTGATTGTTTTTCCCCACTACCGCTACTGCGAGGGCGCACGTCGACGGACGGCCATGTCCAGCAGACGTCCCGGTGGTGTTGCGCCAGAGCCGGGCCACCGAAGCATCGATTGAGGGAGACCCGCGGCCACCGCTGCTATAAGCGGAGTGGGCGCCACGGCGTCTGGTGCGCCTCGTACGAGTGGCTGCAGGCGCTCGATAGGGTGTTCGTGCGAGCGCGATGCTGGGCTGGCGATGCTCCAGAAATAGAAGACGGCGCCCGCGACAAACAGCGCCCGCCTGCGCGAGTGAAATAAGTGTTGCAGTAAAACGCAACGGGATGAGATCGACAGTCGATACGGTGTTTCGCGTTATTTACAGATTCACCAGTGCATTCGGGACACTTACGTCGAGTTCAAGTTTATTGTTTGACGAGGTATTACACAACAAAATAGTGTATACAAAAAGAGGTCCACAGTTAAAAGCACTTTAGCTAAACCTTTTGTTACTAATTACACAACAAAATCATATATTGGTTGAAAACAAATGTATGCAGAAGTTACGTATTCAAAATCAATATGGAAGCTGACAGATGGAAACACGTAGTGGTATGATCAGGGTGAACAGTGGAAGTGCCTCAGACAGGCTGGCCGACGTTTCGATAGGAGGACCTATATTTCTCAAAGGCGCCGTGTCATTCTTGGCTTGTTAGTTTTATAGTATTTAGTAGTAATCTAATATTCCCTTTAAAACTAATACTAACTAACCCCTTTAAAACTAGAACTATTAGCCCCTTTAAAACTAACACGCCAAGAATGACACGGTGCCTTTGAGAATGATAGGTCCTCCTATCGAAACGTCGGCCAGCCTGTCTGAGGCACTTCCACTGTTCACCCTGATTATCCCATTACTGTGACAAAGAAACGTGTGGTTGCACGACATTTCGTTGCATAACACGAAAGAGAAAAAATACACTGGAAGGGTAGACTTTACAAAGAAATAATGAAGAAAGGCATGAGAGTTAACAGAAAGTACATAAATAACACGGGGCTTTCTACAAATCGATCCTTTAACGCATCAATTTATTTGTATAGTGCTGGTAATTTTTATTCCAGCGTACCGTTATAGATTACGTTCAACTTTCAGTTGCCGATGTTCCTTTTTTCATGCCAAATGAATAACTGTTTCGTGAACAATTTTATCATCGTAGGCGATTTTTTCGTTTGCACAGTGTATCAAGACAGTTGCGAAAGTTTGCCTGGTTACTGCGTTGAATGGTACAGTACATGATGCTCCCCTCCCTCTGTGTTACACCCCGACTAACGGGGCGCTTCAATAAGTAAACTGACCTGGCGTAACCTCCCCACAGACAGAAAGACAGAGAGCAACCGACTGATTTATACAGGTATGGGCAAATCCAGAGACAGAAACACAGAAGGATTCTATAGATACAGAAGGACGCAGACGGAAGAACATACACTGGAAGCCACAGTGTGATGGTCATACACGAGCAGATATACAAAGACTTCAATGCATACCTAAAACACAGATAGACAGACAAGTTCAGAACTACGTAGACATGCAGAAAGAAGTACATACACGAAGACAGATTGACAAATATCGACAACATACCTATAGATGGAGAGACTGACTGAGAGACGCACGCAGTAATATAAATGGTAAAAAGAACACCCAGGTAGGCATGCAGTGAGGAATGGCAATTGTATATAGACACAGATGCACGACGCCTTAAAGCTTCTAGTGAGAAACCGAACTTCGTGACTAAGGACTGGCGAGTAATCTTCTGAAATAAAATTGAATTGTTGCCCCTGCTAACATGCAAAACTGGCAACTAAAGTAAATGTCTGGACGTGTTCACGCGATATGACGGACACACACAAAAAAAAAACACCAGGCCTGCGTGGAAGGCGCAGCACAGTCACAGCGAAAGCTACAAGAGCCGCCTTCCAGAGCCCTTCAAAACACTCATTGGGTAACTACTGCAAACACACCTGCTTGGCACCCACTGGGGAATTAATAATACATTTTTGGGGATAGTAGGCCGGCATTTGCTATGCTATTTTTTGTCATTCTTCTGAGAAGCGTCGTATTCGCTAAACAATTGGAAGGAATTTTGTGCCATTGTTCATGCAGTGGCTGACGACGGTGAGGAATTATGGCTGAAGTGCGTATGCGCCACAGTTAATAGGTGAAGATGAAGAAACTTTTGTAATGGGTTGGAGCATTGGACGACCTACTCGTTGCGCTATTCGCATTGTGCGACGACTGGTTCTTTTTTCACTGTTTTAAAACGCTTTATAAGCCATATTAACACGATTAATTTCCCGACATCAAGCCTGGCTAAGACAAGTTTGGCACCAAGTCCCAAGCACCGGTGTGGCTCATTTGATCGCTCAATCACTATCATTTTTATCCTCTGTTTGAAGAGGTGCCACTCTTCTCTTATTTTCTTCACATTAGCTTCCTCAATTACTTCGGTTTCATTCATCACAGCTTCGTTGAAACACTCGTCACTTACAAGACTGGAGTTAATTTTCCACTGATCCCACAAAAATCTAGTGTATTATTTCTTCGCACCTATCTGGCAGACTACTAAGCAATGATCAGAAAAGGCAATCGGAACAACGTTGTAGCAACTACATTGTGCAATTATGTCAACTGATACACCCTTGCCTTCGAATCGAAAAAGAAGGAGAGATAGTTTAAATTGTTGCTGCAGAAGTTTACAGCACTGGAATGTGAAAATTCCGGTGTGTATGCCGAGGATTTGCGAAATATCAAAAAGAAGCTAGAAATCTACGATGAAGAATGCTATGGAGGGGTCCTAGTACGAGCCAGAGCAATGCACATGAGCTTAGATTAAAATTCAACGAAACGGGCACTAGGACTAGAGAAAAGTCACGCAAGGTAGCCACATAGAAACTATCGAATGCAATGGTGTAGAGACGGTAGAGAATGATAGCATTGAACGGGCTTTTTTTTAGCCCTACGAGGCTCTATTCGCTACTTGACCAGTTGATGAGGAGATGTTTAAAGAGTCATTCCTCAGTAGAATGCCACGGTTGTTTGATGACACAAAAGCAGTGTTAGAACAGCCTGTATCACAAACAGAAGTAGAAAATGCCATAGATAAGCTCAATCTTGGTATGTCACCGGGGCCTGACGGCTTGAGTGCTGTGTTTTATAAAACATTTAAGAGTGAATCATCCGGACTACTTGCAGGAGTTTTTAACGAGCCATATAAACTAGATAGTCTTCCTCGGTCTTTTAGGGAAGCTCATACTGTTTGAATACCAAAGACCGTAGATAGGGACAAGTTAAGACTAGTTTGGTCATATCGGCCTTTATCATTAACTAATTGCGACTACAAACTCTTGATGAAAGTACTAGAGTGGTGACTCAAGGGTGTCATCAAAGAATTGGTGGAGTCTCACCAAACTTGCGGTATAATGGGACGTTCCCTTGTAACCAATATGAGGACAATGCGATGCGTTCTCGAGTGTTGCGACGCCACGGAAGGTCGTGTGGAAATTCTGCAACTTGACCTCGAAAAGGCATTTGACTGTGTCTCTCATGTACTGCTTATTGCCCAACTAGACCATGTGAATATTGGTTCGGTAATTATAGATGGTGTGGCTTTGGCATATCGCGACTGCCTGACACGTTTAGTATAGCCAATAATACATTAGGGGCTTCCATTAACTTTAGGCGTTCCGTCCGTCAGGGATGCCCGCTTAGTCCTCTTTTGTTCAGCATCTGTATAGAAACGTTATGCTTAGCAATGAGTGAAAACAGCAGCATTCACAGTTTTAGGTTGCAGGCATCAGAAGTTGAAATTCTGGCATATGCGGATGGTGTCGCAGTTTGTTTCACAGACAAAAAAAAAGGGTAGAGGTTATCACTGTAGTGAAGAGTTTCAGCATTGCCTCTCGTAGTCGGGAGAACTGGGTAAAGTGTTTGGGTTTTTGGAACGGAGAGTGGTCATCCACACCGGAATTTTTTCGCCAATATGAAGTGGGGGACGTCACCTGTCAAATACCTAGGGGTACCACAAGGACACTACAAGGACAGTGATTACTATTTGCAAGAACAGGCTAGATTAATTCAGTTGAAGGAGAGTAGGTCGCAGAAGAATCGCCTATCAATGTTCTCGAGAGCTATGGTTTGCAATTTGTTCTTTGTCTCGAAACTGTGGTACGTGATGCAGGTGTTGCATTGTTCACGGGCCCATATACAGAAATTTCGCCGTGCCTTCGTGGTCTTCGTGTGGGCCTCTAGTTGGGAAGAAAGCAGTCGAACTAATTTATGTGGGCGTGTAAAGAAAGGTGGTTTGGGACGGTGGTTTGGAAAGGTGGAAATAAAGGTGGTTTGGAAAGGTGGTTCATAAGACAACTCATGAACAGGTTCTTCTTTTAAGAGTGAATTATGTACTGCACACTGTAAAAACATATTTTGTGATTAATGGAGCAAGGGAGTTGTGTACAGCGTACTCTCCCCGTGCGGATGTGCTTATATTGGCCAGACGGGGCGATGTGCCAACTCTAGACTGAGGGAGAACCAAAATTCCCTTCAGAGTTTCGCGCCTTCGACAAACTTGGCCATCCACTGCCGGTACCATGGATGCACCCCAGATTTTTCGAGAACGAAGGTTTCTTTTCTGCCACCGCGACCACCTGACAAGGGGAATTTCAGAAGCCTACAGAATTCAAAAGGCAGGCAAAACTGCCTCAGTGAACCATCAATCGCTCTCCTTGATAAAGAATTATCATTTTTAGATTATTGCCACTGACGTTGTAAGGGCAAGATGCCTCGTGTATGCAGCAGTTGTTTTAGTTAATTTAGTTTGTTTAGTTTTCTCGTCATGCAAGAGCATGTGCGAACTGTATATATATATATATATATATATATATATATATATATATATATATATATATATATATATATATATATATATATATATACGATAAGACAGCGCTTGTCCTGTGTCTTCCTCCTTCCCTGTCTTCGTTTTTCGCGCTGTGTACCCTGAACATTGAATTGTTATCAACTTGCCCAATTTTCATTACTGCTCAGGAGAGATAATCAATTTTATTCCCTGTCAAAGCAACTGAAGGTCTGCTCACGCAAATTAAAATGACGAATAATTTGCTTCACATGAAGCAACAGGCTGTCCTTAAACGTCAGTCTTCTTTCGGTTACTGGTGACTCAGCTTCTATTAACACGTGTTTCGCTAACTATAAGCAAGCCACTATCCGCACCACGAGCCTAGTTGTATCGGCTGCGAATGGCAGGAACGTCGCAGCGCCTTCGGGGACGGGGCTCCCTCTAGGGGAGAGCAGGAGCTAACAAGGTTTGCAGGCCTTGCGAGTGGGTCTCGTGGCCGCATCGTCCCGACAAGGGATGATTTGTTTACGCCCAAACGCGATTTCCTCCCTCTCCCTGTGTCTAGGCCAGCCAGTGTGAGGTCATGCGCGCACGCAACGAGGCTTATTCCGCGTGGTCGCGGCGTGATCCTTTGTTGGTGAGTTAGTCGAGGCCAGGTCAGGACAGTGGCCAGGCAAGAAGGCGTCGCAGCTGTATAGTCTGTTGAGGGAAAGCTTGGTGAGATGCTGCAACCGCGAGATAAGTGTCCCGAACGACGGGGCGTTGAAAAGCACCACCTGGTATAGAGTTTCCTTTAAATACAGTTGAGGGAGCTCTGCTGCTGTTGTCTATGGGAGTTGCAACACGCGGAGCTTCAGCTAGCCGGGAGTGATGGGTAGTACACAATAATTTGGACACTTTGGGCTCCGTTTGGCTTAGCGTGGCTTAGAGCTGCTTTGTCACGAGACGACAATCAGCAGATGTTCCGCAGTTGCACTTCATTACCTCAATAAACCCTCATCTGGATCTTCGACCTCTATCCAGATTTCGCATACGTGAAGCTTTGCTTCTTTATCGGCTTTGGTTGGAGGTTGCCTTCACGAAAGCATATACAACCCTCATTGGAGCGACCGACAGTGCGGAATGCGACGTCTGCGGCACCGAAGAAGACATCGACCATCTGCTAAGCCGTTGCCCTCGATTGGCCTCCGAGAGACAAAAACTTTCTGACGCGTTGCGACAGTGGTACGATCGGCCACTCTCTGTGCAGATGCTGCTGAAGAACCATTCTCGTCTTTCATCGGCGCAAAAAGCAGTCAAAGCCCTCTTGCGATTTTCAGGACTACGGGCCTATGTGAACGTCTTTACTTTTTGTGTAGTGCCACCACTGCATACGCGTCAGCCCACAGACTAACAATTTTTGACTGATGCTTTCTCTTTCCTCTCTCTCTGTCATCTTTATACTCTCCTTTCCGCTTCTCCCAGGCAGTACCCTTTTTAGGACACGTGCCGAGTTTGTTACCCTTTGTAGGGTAGCAAACGGGGCATGTGCGTGGTTAACCTCCCTGCCTTCTTTCTTGTTGTTCTTTCTTTCCTTCCTCTCGCTATCTTTTAGGCTCACCAATTCGAATTAACTCACGAAGTTCATAACGGTTCGTTATTTTAGTCGAAACAAATCAAAACACAGCAGTAACACAAATCCACAAGTGAAAACCCACAAGCACGAACACTTGGCAAATTCAAGTTACTATATACCCATCATTCCCATGGTGGCTGAACTATCGCGGCACCAGAGTTCCCTTTAGTTAATTTTACGGAACTCAATGCGTCAAGAGACGAGCTGTCTGTGTGTAAAAGGGAGATCGTGTGCACTTCATTCGGCATAACGTGCAAGAAACTACAGTTGTTGTGAGCCATCAATGTAAAGTTGCTATTTTTTTGCGCAGCTCTCTAGACCTATTCCATGCTTGTAAAATGTGGTAGGCTCCGTGGACACACTCATATGCTTGTAGTGACGCTGTGGCCCCACGGGAGGCTTACCGACGCGCTGTGCTTGGAGGCATCTATGCAGCTGCTGTACCAGTATAGTTTTGCGATCATGGAAAGTGGTGGGGAGCTTTATGCCAACTGGAACCTATTCGCCGCGGCGTCGCTACAAGCACCTAACAATGTCGATGACGCCTACCACTATTTACAAGCATGAAACTGGTCTATATAGATACAGATGAAAAAGCGTGCCTTTCCCTGAATGTACAAAACCTGTAATATGAAGCATTCCTATTGCATGCAGTTCCTCTAAAAGCCTCCGCACGTGCACTAGTCCCTCTCCTGGTTTTAAAAAGAATGGCAGCATATGCACGGGGTGAATGATCGAGAGTGGGGCGAAGCATCCGTCCGTCCATTCATTCTTGCTTCCGTCCGTCCATGCGTCCGTCTGTGTGACTGTCCGTGCGCCCATCCGCCCGTCCTTGCGTGCGTCTGTTCGTGCATCCGCACGCTCATCCATGCGTCCATCCAATTGTGCAGCCATCTTTGCGTCCGTCCATGCATCTGTCTGTTTGTCCGTTCGTCCATCTATTCAACACTCCGTGTACCACCATCTCACATCTTTTCATCATATATTCCGCATATAGAAGCACCGCCATTCAGCGGACATTCGATGGACTAAACAAGAAGTGGCACACGCACACTTTCTCACGACTTGCGCTTCGGGTCAACTTCCCACCTTTAACCACCTTGAGTTCATGGTATATACTAGTTCACTGTATTCATGGCACTGTGGCCCAACGCTCGCAAAACATTTCTAAAACCAAGGAGGTTACGCCCAGCTAGTATAACGTAGCAACCATTTCTTGTCAGATAGTGCTCAATGTACATGCTAATGGCTGCTAATGGGGAATGAGAGACAGGAGAATTCGGCTTTTAGCTAACGCACACGCTGCGAATTTTTTATTGTTTAACAACCAACAGCAGAAAGTTCCCACTGGCACCACCTTTTAGGTCAAAGCGTAAGACATGTTACGCACTACTACGAGGGACGAACGGCTGCCGCTTTAAGGAGCTTCACCCCTGAAACGATGGTCTGTCGTGAGATAATTGCACGCGGAAATTTTTGTCTGTCTGTCTGTCTGTCTGTCTGTCTGTCTGGGTGTCTGTCTGTCTGTCCGTCCGTCCGTCCGTCCATCTGTCTGTCTGTCTGTCTGTCTGTCTGTCTGTCTGTCTGTCTGGGTGTCTGTCTGTCTGTCCGTCCGTCCGTCCGTCCATCTGTCTGTCTGTCTGTCGCATCATTAAGCCACCCGGCCAACGTTTAAGCACTTGCTGAACCCCCAGCCATCTTGAACTGGTGGCTGCGTTCACACACACGTGAAAATTGTCGATCAAAATGCAAATATTACGCATATCTGATGTTCCACACCAATGCGTAAGTGTTAGGTGGAGTGTTGCTTTACTAGAAAACAGATAGATACGTAATTATAAAGACACTTGTGTTTCTTAGGCTGCGCTAAAATTGCGAAACTATGCACGAAAGAAATCCGGTAGAGGACTTTCGTGTTTCGACGACATTTGCAGCGAAGCGCGCAGATACGCGGCCTACTTTTCGTCGACCTCTACTACCTACAGCTAGGGATGGTTCCCACCGCAGCATTAATCATTGTTATGCCAGCGAGTCCTCGTCAAACGTCCGTGCCTCGGAAAAAGGCAATCTGGGTCAAGGCCAGCCGCAACCCGTCCGACGCGAACATCTCAACGGCGTGAACACGCGCGGCGCCCTCTGGCCCAGGTGCAGTGAGTCAGCGGCGCACGTGACAGCGAGCCGGCGGCCGCGTGCCTGGTGGTCTGACGCTTGGCGCGGCGCGCCATTGGAGGAGTCTGCCCTGACGACAAAGCGGCGCTTCTGATTGGACATTTTGGTTGGACCCGGTGTAAATAAAAGAAGCCCTGCGGCGCGTCGCGATCGGCAGTCCTAGAGAGAGGAGTCCCCATGTCGGAGGGCCGACATGTGTATGAGTCAGCGGTCTTAGGCGAAAGGCTGACCTATGTGTTAGAGAGGAGAGTTCGGCTTTTCGAGTCTCTGTCGGCCCCAGTGCCGAAATTGTAACGCTTCTGTATATATGCTGTACATAAACCTTGTTTAACTCACCATCGTCTCGTCCGCTCGTCTTATCAGCTCTGCGCAGAAGCAGTCGCGAGCTGATAAACATACGCTACGCAACAGTGGTGGCTTCGGCGGGATCGGCCCGTCGTTTGCAACAGTGGTGGCTTCGGTGGGATCGGCCCGTCGTTCGCAACAGTGGTGGAAGCGGCGGGATCGGTCCGTCTACGCAACAGTGGAGGTCAGCGGTGGGATCGGTCCGTTTCTCAACAGTGGTTGGCAGCTGCGGGATCGGCCGGCGTCAGCGACATCGATGCGGTGAGTGCCTGATGTTTTCCCCTCAGTTCACCAGACTACTCTAGCTCAGGTTGTAGTAGTTTAGAGAAGGGCTGTGTGAAGCATTATAGTGAGCTTTGATCGTTTCGAGCAAAGTCGAAGTGCTTTGAAACCAAAGTTAATGCGGAGGGGGTAAACACGGGAGTGTGAAAAATTGCTTGCGCGTCTTGCTAGTAGGCTTATAGTGGGTACGGCAAGTAAATTGTTAACAGGGGCAAACAGCAAGAGGCTAGTGTGAACGATGGAGAACCTTAAAGTGAAGGAACTCATCGAAATTTGTGAGGAACTCGGCATTACTTTAGGCCGTGCGAAACGAAAGCAAGCGATCCTTGAGATCATGAAGGATGAGGGAGTGTCGGCTGAGGAAGTCGATGAGGCCTGGGTGGATATTAAAGCACGCCGTGAGGAGGCTGAAAGGCGGGAAATAGAAGCTCGCGAACGTGAGGAGGCTGAAAGGCGTGAAGCTCGCGAGGAGGCTGAAAGGCGTGAAGCTCGCGAACGTGAGGAGGCTGAAAGGCGCGAACGTCGCGAGGAGGCCGAGAGACAAGAGCGCCTAGAGATGAAACGACTAGAATTGGCAATCCTACAGTGTTCGCAGGCGCCTAGCGTAGCTTCTCCAACAGTTCAGGTCAGCGGTTTTAGAATTCGGGACCAACTGCCACCGTTCGTAGTAGGCGAGGACATGGCGAAGTATCTCGTCAAGTTTGAACACGTCTGTGAGCGAAATGCTTTGGAGCAGTCTCTTTGGGCGCGGAACCTGCTAGCTCTTCTTCCCGGCGAAGTGTCCGACGCGATAACTTGCTTGTCGAGGGAAGCGTTTGAGAGCTATGACGAGGTTAAAGAAGTGCTCTTGAGACGTTATAAGTTGTCACCCGAGGCTTTCAGGCAAAGGTTTCGGTATGCTAAAAAGGGGAATGAGTCACACGTTGACTTCGCGTTTCGTCTTAAAGCCGATTTGATTGAATGGCTCAAGGGCGAAGGTGTTTATGACGACCGCGATAAAGTGGTGGAATGCGTTGCATTGGAGCAATTCTACCGCTGCATCGAGGAGGATGTCAAACTTTGGCTGCAGGACAGACTTGGGGAAGTACAGTTAAACAAGGCAGCTGAGTTAGCTGAGGAGTATTATACTCGCCGAAAGTTGCATAGCAGGGCAGTGCGCGTTGAAAAGGATGAAAGGAAAGAGGGCTTTTCAAGGAAACCTGATCAACGGAAACCCGATCCGCACCGTAATTTCAAAAAGGACCCGTCTCTTACGAAGGATAGTGTAGGGGAAGGGCAAACAGAAGCGGAGAAATCGAGTGAGGTTTCTACCACACAGGCATTTGAATCGGAAAACAAACGGAAGCCGGTAATTTGCTACAACTGCAAAAAGGAAGGGCACATCGCGAGAAACTGCCAGGAAAAGTTTGCTTTCGCAACGATCCGAGAATCAGGAAAAAACATGCGGTTGTTGGAGCCGTATCTCCAAGAAATTAAAGTAAATAAGAAAACGTGCCGAGCGCTTAGAGACTCAGCGGCAACCATGGATGTTGTCCATCCTTCATTGGTGTCTCCGGATGATTTCACAGGAGAATGCGCGTGGATCAGGCAAGTCGCCGAGGAGCAGAGTGTTCGCTTACCAATCGCCACGGTTGTCATTGAAGGCCCGTTCGGTAAGTTTTGCACCGAAGCGGCTGTGTCTGCCGCGCTAAATGATCGTTTTCCTTATCTTTTCTCCAACAACTCGGAGCAGCTTCTCAAAGAGCAGGGCAAATCGTTCTTCCCCAACTTAGCGTGCATGGCCCTCACGCGATCGCAAACGCGGAAGCCTGATCTGGTTCAATGCAGTGAACTCTCAAGTGACCTTGTCGGCGGGTCGACGGAACCCCAGAAAGGAAATTTTCCGCATGAGTCATGTGAGCAGTCACGCGAGCGGCCCGTCGCGAAAGCGGTCGGCACGGCCGGCGCGGTAGGGGGAGACGACATGGCGCCAATGAGTCAGAGCGAGAGGGTTGCAACGCTCTCGCCTGTAGCGGAAAGTTGGAGCGAGCTGCCGAGAGTTGATCGAGAGACGCTCATTCGAGAGCAGCGTGAGGATCTCTCGATTGAAGCGCTAGCGGAAAGCCAAATTGAAGCGCTAGGGGAAAGCCAGAAAAACGCGGCAAAAGTGCTGTCGAAGGAGCACTACGAGGAATCGGTGAAGAAGCGTGCTTTTGAAGTAGGAAGTCAGGTAATGCCGCTGCAGCCATCCAAAAGGAACAAGCTTGAGGTTGATTGGGAAGGGCCCGCCAAAGTATTATCGAAGTCTTGCGATACAACTTATGAAGTGAAATTAGGAAGGCGGCCGGACAAAATTTACAACTTGATGAAACCATACGTTCAACATCAAGCGGTCGTAAATCTGTTGTTGAATGCTTCAAAGGAAGAGGAAGCAGAAATTTTTAGTTCTAGTGAGGTAATTGAAGGGGGATCGAAAGTAATCCGGGAGCAGATAAACCTAGAGCCTAGCGTAAGTGAAGGAGGACCTGAGAAAGAGGACCTGAGAAAGATTGTTTCCGAGTTTGGGTATGTGTTGTCGGACCGTCCCGGAGAAACGACGGTGATCGAACACGATATCAAGCTAAGCGGTGAGGAGTCATTCAGTAGCAAGCCGTATCGTTGTTCCCTTGTGCAACGTCGAAAGTGTGAGCCGCTCTTGGTGCCGCATAGGTATCGTCGCCTAAAAGTGGCCGGTTACTGAAGTGGAGCATGTTGCTCCACAGCGCAACTTTGACGTTCGTTAAAAAAAAAAAAAGGAAAGGTAAACGCTAATGCAGGTGCATTGAGCAGTGCGTTCCAGCTAGTACCTTCTCAACCTTTCGGTTTCTCGTTGGCGATTCGGGGAAAAATTTTGACCTCATCACGACCTGGGCTGAGCGCTCTCGTTTGGAGTGATCTAAAGGGGCCAACTTTATGTGGTATTCTAATTCGTTGCGTTGTTGTAATTGTGAAAAATTCAAGTTCTTACTTTAAGAGTCTTTTGTCCCACGTGTGCCTCTTGATGTAGAGGGAACAAAATTCCGATAGACACGTAGATAGGTATATGTTGTACTATACTTTGTCTGGTGTTCTGTCGGGTGACCGAGGGCACTTGCTTGTGTCGTGTGTTGTCTGTTGTCGAACCGTTCTTAGCCAGTTGCAGAACCATCGACAAGTGCTGAAACCGAAGATGGTCAGAAGAGACGAGTGAAGCTGGTCAGCAAGTTGTGGCGACAAGCCAGTGGAGCTGGGATCCGTCGTCAAAAATGGGATGTGTTCCCGGAACAGTCTGGAGCTGTATTCTCCCCATGGCCCTGGAGGCGAACCTGGAGGGACTTGGCGGACGAGCGCACCTGACATCCGAGCCCCGTGGAAGCAGCTCGTCTTTCCGGTGCATTGTCTGGCGGCGGGGGTGCTGTTATGCCAGCGAGTCCTCGTCAAACGTCCGTGCCTCGGAAAAAGGCAATCTGGGTCAAGGCCAGCCGCAACCCGTCCGACGCGAACATCTCAACGGCGTGAACACGCGCGGCGCCCTCTGGCCCAGGTGCAGTGAGTCAGCGGCGCACGTGACAGCGAGCCGGCGGCCGCGTGCCTGGTGGTCTGACGCTTGGCGCGGCGCGCCATTGGAGGAGTCTGCCCTGACGACAAAGCGGCGCTTCTGATTGGACATTTTGGTTGGACCCGGTGTAAATAAAAGAAGCCCTGCGGCGCGTCGCGATCGGCAGTCCTAGAGAGAGGAGTCCCCATGTCGGAGGGCCGACATGTGTATGAGTCAGCGGTCTTAGGCGAAAGGCTGACCTATGTGTTAGAGAGGAGAGTTCGGCTTTTCGAGTCTCTGTCGGCCCCAGTGCCGAAATTGTAACGCTTCTGTATATATGCTGTACATAAACCTTGTTTAACTCACCATCGTCTCGTCCGCTCGTCTTATCAGCTCTGCGCAGAAGCAGTCGCGAGCTGATAAACATACGCTACGCAACAGTGGTGGCTTCGGCGGGATCGGCCCGTCGTTTGCAACAGTGGTGGCTTCGGTGGGATCGGCCCGTCGTTCGCAACAGTGGTGGAAGCGGCGGGATCGGTCCGTCTACGCAACATCATCTAGGTTGTCTTATTATCTCTAAGCTAATGTCATCAAACGCAAAGCTGGAATGGCGCGCATGACACTTCGATAGATATCAGCTCGTGACGAAGGCAGGGGTCACATATTTCGGTTTCGCTGGTCAAGCACCTGTGTGGAGTAATTGAGCGGTGATTTTTCTTAACCTCTCGCACTAAAGAGGAAGGACAAATGTAGAGAGTTTATTCTGTTTTTTCAACCCTTAACGGGGTACGCTTAACTACGCGAGGAAAATAGCCAGACAGCATAGAGATTGGAAGAAGAACGGAGGAAAGGGTGAACGAGGCAAGTAGCTTACTCGATTCAGCAGTAACAGGCAGCATCACCCAAGTCTGCAAATGTGTAAACAGTTCTGGGCAAGTAACCAACCCTCCCGCCAAAGCCCGCAACAGATAACATCTTTCAGAGTCAGTAACATAGCCTCTGTACAAAGAGTGACCGCCGTTATTGCGTTTTAACGTCGTTCAAGGCAATACGAAACATTCGCATAATAATGTTTTCTCGAAATGAAAAGGTGTGACGCCCAACCGAGAGAGAGAGAAGAATAAATAAAAAGTAAGAACAGGTAAGGCAACCATATGTAGTCTTTGGTTTGCTACACTGTACTTAGGAAGATGAAGGGTGGTTTAAAAAGAAGAGAGAAGAATGAGAGTCTGTGAAGACAACAGAATTTTAACAATAGCGTCGTCCAAGTACGGAACGCCCATCTGAATGTTCACTTGCTTCACTCGTTTTGTCAGAGATGCGACAGGCAAAGAGCAATGTTTACCTAGTTGCAAGCTAGCGTTAGTCTAGGCGATCTCGCGAAAACGAAACTGCCCCTGGGCACCTCATTATCAATAAGCACAGACGCGTATTATAACACCGACATTGTAGAGTTGCTTGGTGAAGTGGAAGACAAAAAGAAATGAACATGAGATAGAGGGAGGTGCAAATGACTGTCCGTGTGAAACTCCTTCGGTGTTTTTAAAACTCAGTTTGTTCCTCGTATTCAAGACCCACCTGTTTGTACGCGTACGCAAGAAATTAAACTTTCGAGGCGTCACTGCTGAGAGAGACTCTATCGTTGTGCGCTACAAGCAGTGGGTGAGCGAATCCTGCAACACCTAGCTTTTCATTACTGGAAGCGGCAGTGCAAGAGAGAGAGAGAACTTTTCAAGACGTGCATCTCTGGAAGGGGCCTGTGTGTGTTTGTCTTGCTTGCTTGAGCGAAGGCAAGCATCCCAGAGGTAAGGCAAGAGGAAAAGAAAAAAGAACGACGAGGATAAAAAATACATATAACGATGCCGCTCCGGAGGCGGCTGCGAGCATCGCACCGTTCCAATTACTCGCTTATAAGACCGGTTGCGGCGGCGTTGGCACCACTGAGCTAACCCGCGCTGCCGCTGCCGATGGAACCTCTGAAAGATGAAAGAGCATGGCGGTAGGAGCCGCCAGTGCCAGCGCGCATGATGTCTGACGTCCCTCGTGCGGGATGAAGACAAACCGCTGCTCATCCGCTTTCTCGCGTCTTGGTGGGTGAGAGAGGAGTGTTCGCTACGTCAGTCCCCCACCAGGTGGAGCGGGAGTCCGCGCCCCCTCGTGCGTGCGAAAATCGAGAACGAACGAGTACTGCTGCATCCGGAGCAACGGCTAATGAATAAGTGGATGACTGTTTTGAACGGGCGCGATGTGGTCCCTTCTGTACTCCTTGCGAATGTCGATATCATCGAAGAGGCATTGAAGCGCTCTCCTCGCTTTGCGATAGGCCTCTGATGCATCATGGGCGTAATATTTGCCAAGTTACGAAGTTCTTCACTCATTAACCAATTCGGTTTTTATGCAGTTCTTATATCAGGTTCACAAGAAAATTACGACACGATTTTGTAGTTAAAGAACTCCAGGTGGTTGAGAACTCCGGAGCCCTCCACTATGGCGTCTCTTATAATCTTATATGGTGGTTTTGGGACGTTAAACCCAACATATCAATCAATCAATCAACCCGTGTTTGTACGAAAACACGCAAGTCATCAATTTTGACAGTGCAGGGGTCTCATATGTTGCTCTAGCAAGCAGACAAATGCCACGAAGAAGCAGGAACAGCGTCATGAGCCTCGTTGAGACACGCTTAGTGGCGCACTAAGTGGGTTGCACTGTTTTCGTAAAGGTTCTGGAGACACGTAACAGGAATGTGGTTGAAGTACATCTTCAGAACAGCGGCGTCACTGACCTTCTTACTCTGACCATCATCAGTCCAGTAAATTTCAGTGCGCTCTACGTTATCCATGGAGCAAGAAAAAGAGAGAAGGGTGCATTACGTCACACGAGTGAAGTCCACCTTGTGGGCCGAACACGTGATCAAAACGTCAGAGCTTGTGGTAGCTTTTAGTGCTCTCGGCGCTGTTCTGTCTTTGAAACACCTGCGTGAGCCGGCCAGTCTGCGCCTAACCAGCGCTATTTCGATTAAAAGTTACCGTGCACCGTACTCCGAAGTATCGGGAAGTCTCGTTGCTGGCGTGATTTTGCGCAAAAGGTCCCGTGTTGGGCCGACTTTGGTGGCTTCAAAACAAGTTGGCTTGCCAAGGCTGAATGCATGACGCCATGCTCCCTCCTGTGTTTTTCTTCCTCCATGAGGTTATCCCAAACGTGCATCAATGCAGACAGTGATCGCAAGGCAAACTTCACCAAGCTATAGCTTTATTTCAGTTTTTATTTTTCTTCTCACTCATGCACATTATGTAGTGATGTACCCGTGTACGTGTCCTCAAAAAGGTAAGGTAACAACGAAGGCTTCCCTATATAGTTCCCCGTTGACTTGACAGCGATCAACACAACAAGCCATACTGAATTTGCGTACAGCGCAGAAAACAGCGAGAAGACAGGGAACCAATAGAAAGTTTCTCATCTTTTCATCTTCTTCTCCGCTGTACCAAAGTTCAATGTCGATTTGGAATTAGCCCGTAATGATTTTCCGCAACAAAACATTTCATTCAATACACGTATGCAACCCATAATATTCAGAAAATAACGGCAGAAATGGGAAGAAGGAATCAGTAAATGGGCGCGAATTGGGCCAGTTGGTAAACTATTCTACAATGGACATCTCGTGTGACTACGTTTCCGCTAGTGCAATAGTCCACTTGTCCACGACAGTCTTACTTGTCCAGTCGTCAGCTCAGGCCCATGCACCCTGTTTACAGGTTTTTTTTTCAACTCGTAACATTGTAATATGTGCCCAGGAAAGAATGATCAAAGCGTCTGCGTAAAGCAATGCAGAACGCATAACACGAAGAAACCAGCATTCGGGAACACTCACTTCTCTTTGTTCTCGAGCTGCCGGAGGCTCTCACAGTGCAAGGCAGCCTGATCGTGTTTCTCCCCCTTCCCCATTTTTTTTTCTTGACAATAGAGTGTGCAGCGAACACACGCTTTCCACAGTAAGTGCCACCGCTGCATCTGTGCAGCTCTTGTAAACCTTCGAAGAGAAAGCCACGCAAAAATCCCCGACTAACAGTAGTCGCACGGACTGTTAGAGCCTCCACCTGCTAAAAAATTCAACTCGCTTTGTAAACAATGCAGGCGCGGGCTTCACCTTAACCGGCACACATCCTCTCCGTTCGGGTACAAACTACACACCAGCAGAGAGAGATCAGCGAAGAACGATTCTAAGGCGCGCGCGCGCGCATGCGGAATTATTGCGCACTCGCACGCCGACCCGAGGCGAGTTAAATATTTAAGGACGAGCCGAGAACAGCCGTCGAGATGCAACATTGATGAGCTCGCTCTTACGCTCCCAATTTCCCGCCCCCGTGACGTTCAACAATTTTTTGTTGCCCCGGAGCTCACGTGGTGTACGAGCGAGACGAGAAGCCATCGGCTTTGGCTACGGCTATATAAGCATGCACTCTCGTGTTCAACCTCCGGGGAAATCGAGCGCCCGCGCTATTGCGGAAATGCACGAACCGGTGGCGTATAGCTATATAGACGGAGCTCCATACTTGTGTTTATACACATAGCTGTTGTCGATTGTATTGGAAAGCATGAAAGACACGTACGTGGGTTTTTTGTGCATAAAGCTTCGCCGGTATATAAGCGAGTTCAATCCCTTTATTTTCAAAACTTGAAACGCATCTAACCGTTCAGTAAACTTGAGCTGTTTTTTTAGCATGGCACTGGTGCACTCGAGGTCACTCGTAAACAACTAAACGTAGGGCTCGTAAATCGTCTCATTAATTCATCGCGATACGCGAGAAGATATTAAAATCACTTGCGCGGTTTTCAATAGTGAATTTGAAGCAGTAGTGCTGTCGTACCAGATATATGGACTATTCATCATGTGTTCTTGCACTTGCATCGTATGTACCTAAATGAAAGGGCATTGCATATTGTGACACCCATGCCATCGCTTCTCCTTCTTTTAGGGGCGAAGCTTCTTACGCTGTGGCTCGGTCCCTCCTCCGTAGTAGCCGTCTCTTACTTCTCACAATGTTCACTAGATGACGCTGCACGGTTACAGTACGTGAAGTGGTCACTATATGGCGTGGACGTGCGGGGCATGTAATTTAGTTTGATATAGGATCACAGACAGACAGACAGACAGACAGACAGACAGACAGACAGACAGACAGACAGACAGACAGACAGACAGACAGACAGACAGACAGACAGACAGACAGACAGACAGACAGACAGACAGACAGACAGACAGACAGACAGACAGACAGACAGACAGACAGACAGACGGACGGACGGACGGACGGACGGACGGACGGACGGACGGATAGATAGACAGACACCTGATAACCCGCGAAGCTTCGACTCACGCATCATTATTCACTCTGTGGATATGCTGTGATTTTTTTTTCTATTTCGCCGACTGAATTGAACTTCCATGTCCTGAGTGATTTTGTAACCCCTTCAGCATTTCGAAATGTTCCTATTTACTATACAGGTCAGGATCAAAGAGCTATGTGAAGCGCCTCGTATAGGTGTCTTTGTATTCTTTCGTATTAGATAATTTAAAAAAGGAATTACGCATACATGCAATGTGGTGAGGGAAGGACTCTGCGTCTGCATGTATGACTGTACACTGCGCTATTCGGTGCATTGTTGTGACACGCTCCTTTGTTTTCCATTCTTTTTTTTCACGCCTCAGATGTTCACATAAAAAATCACCGTCTTTACACACAAGATGGTGTAACTTCGAAGCTGAAAGGGGCAGCTTCAGTGTTATTCACTGGCTTTATTACGCGAGCATATTGAAGCGTTTCTTAACTGCGTTACGCATTTGCGTGTCGCTTTAATAGGGAATTCCAGTGCATGTTTGACCTCATTGAGATAGTGACGTTTTCAAATAGCATTAACTCTCCTGTAACAGCTAGGGTGGTTAACTTTGCTGAGACAGTCATCAATAATTTTAAATGGGCAATAAACGATGAGTCAAAACCGAAATCAATACAGGGAGGTGCTCCATGTGTGTATACGATGACCCCACGAAATATGCCACACGGCGCTACAATTGTCCACGGTCTACGCACTGTTCACGAGCCTCTGTTGTCGCGCGAAAAGCGAGGTGGCAATGTCGTGCGGCGTCGAGTGTCATCGCGTCTGAACTTACCAGTCACGAGTTCAGATATGATTGCAGCTGCTGTCTGAGCGCGTAAGAATCGTCTCTTGATTTTGATCCGCCGGTGCGGGAAGTAGCTGACGGACTCCGCATCGATCTCCTCGTTGCCCATTATTGTGCGTGCTCACCGCAAGACCCGATGTCAACGGCGGCTAACACGCTATGCATGCAGCTAACATAACCAGACACCTTTGATCGCGTCTCGAAGAAGAAACCGCGCGCTACATCAGTCTGATGGGCGAGGTGGGCTTGGAAAACAGTGGGCACGTTACGTCACATACACAGTTTACAAGCTCTTTCCATATTGGCTACCAATTATTGAAATACATTTAAGAAAACTAATGGACTTGTGGTTGTGCAGCTTGGCGCATGTCAGATTTCTGAAGAGAACACACGTTGAAGGTTTTGTTGACATTGGTGAACAGGAAAAACTCACTGGAGTTCCCTTTTAAGCACCCATTTGTGTCTTGCGAGCTCGAACCACCTGATTCTCGACTTCCAAATAGCCGCTTGTGACCCGCGCCATGGCCGCTCTGCTCATGGCTTCTGATGTAATGTAGCGTGTGTTCCTTTAATAAGGTTATTTTTTGTGTGATTTGTATTCAGCGTTTCGCGTCATTTTCCGTTTCAGGACGATTTAGAGCACCAATTATGAGCAGTGGGGATTCGCGCGATATCTTGTGGAGCATACACTTTTAACCGTGGACAACTTCTTCTTTTTTATTTCACCAGTGGAAATGATCCTTTTCTGGTGGCACAAACCTGAGCCAGTGGTATACCTTGTCTACGAACGTCAGTTTCGCCTCGGCATGAACAGTGTGGGAACAGCGAGCACCATACATGCCGCGCTTATGCCGGCTACAAAAGCGACAGCAGAGCCGCTGCACGGCCACTTAACGACAAAGTGGTGCTGGTGGGCGTGCACGTGTGTGTCCGGCATGGCGTACACGGGATGACGGCAGGAGCGGTCGCTCCTGAGCTCAGTTGTTAAAATCTCACGCTAAATCTTTTCAAGTTGGTTAGTGCTACTAAATGTTTTTTTTATATATTCGTCATCAGCAGCTGCCGTCCATCTGTGGCCAGATGGCACGAACTCCACTATAGCATGACGATAGTTATGCTATAGTGGAGTTATGCTATATATAGTTATGCTATATAGCGCTATAACTATCGTCATGCCATACCAACTAGCCCAAGCTGCCACACTTCTATGCCACACCTCCACTATAGCGCTGCGATTTTCGTTGAAGGCTACGTGACAGCTGGTCTCACCTCAACCCGGCAGCAAAGCAGTGTTACGCTCGTTAGATCTCACCCTTTTTCTATGCCCATGAAAGTGGTACAGGAAGTAACTGTGAAGGAGTACATTCAAGCAACTGAAAGCCAGATGTCCAATGGGTGCCGTATGGAATGACAAAAAAAATAGGTGTAGCTAATGAACGTTCTTTGCTCATTTCATGTGCCATTGGCCTTCGCGGAAGTGTCAGGCAAGAAACGGAGTGATTATCGCAATGTACCCTTCGCGCTAACGATGTACCATAAACGGAACAGTATATACACTTCCTTCTGAAGGACATCTAGCTGGAGTTTCCGTCTGTCAACGTGCGACGGCTGCATTTACACATTTGCGAAGAACACTGATATTTTGTTCCTAGCTGCAGTTTTCGCCCGTATGAAATCCGAAGCTTGACGCGAACACTTGACGCGAAAGTTTGACGCGAAAATTCTTGTGAGCTTGGCCCTGTGACATTAGTCATAATTTTAATTGTGGTCGCATGCCCCCCACAATGAGCTAGTGGCTAAGGCACTCGGCCGCTGACCTGTAGGTTGCGGGATCGACTCTCAGCCGCAGCGGCCACATTTTCACTGGCAGCATAAACGCTTGAGTACCATGTGAGTAGATTTAGGATAATGTTAAAAAAAACCCGGTGGTCGAAATTTTCGGAACTTTCCCCTAGGGCGTGTTTCATAATCGTATGGTGGTTTGGGGGCGTTAGAACTTAACAATATTGATACGCAACAGCCGAAAACGTAACATACTACACGTAACAATAATTATGGTTTGATGTGCGCCTAAAAAGATTTCGCTTTACCAAGTCTCGCTTTACAAGTACGCTCACCAAGTCTCGTCGTGTTGTTATAACATTATTCACTCCTCCAGCATTACAGAAAAGCACCTACTGATACATCGCTATATTATATAGCACTGTCTATAATAATGTGCCACGCGCTGAAAATATCGAGCTGTGCGCTTGACTCGACTACATGCGTTGTTTACTTCAGATAAATACCAGTGACCGGACCTCTATAAAGTAATTGTACTACACTAGACGTGTAGCGTCCATCATGACCCATGATGTAGCGCGTAGCCGTTAGAGAAGGGTAATTGAATGTGGTCGTTAGAAAGATTAAAGTCGCCACGGTGACTGTCGGTATCACCTGTTAACTCATCTTCCGCAGTATTATTTGATCGATGCTCAGCCCGCGTGGATAGCCGATGCCACTCATGAGACTCTCAAACGTGAGATCAGTTTTGAGCATAGGTCTAATTCCTCCCTGTCTCTCACGTTTGTACCAGTGTCTCCTACCTAGATATAACCATTTTACGTCCATTTCAATTATCGATGGATAAACCCACACATGGAACTCAAAGCTTTCTTACAAGGAAAAATAGCTCATTGATGACAGCCATGAATTTTAACCCTTACTTTTTATAAAGGCCAAGGTCATCAACTCCTCGATTCATCTATCATTAACCAAAACAGCCGCGACTCTTCTAGCAAAGCTCTAGCGACCCTTTTGGCAAATCAATGAACATAGAAAGCCGCTTATAACCATCTTGCGTCTGCTGCACGCGAACTATTTTCATACTCGGGACTTCATTCCTTTTCTACAAACAATGATAAACAAAGCAAACGTGCGAACATGCATGCCAACTACTTTTGTGGTTGCTTTCTCACTTCGATCCGCTATCCAATTTTCTTCTCATATGTGACACATGTGAAGGCCCATAATATCAGGGCGTCTTCTTTTTGGCCATTCATACTCAACAATTGAACTGCTCCGCAATATACAAGGGCAAAAAGAAACATATTTTTAGTTGTATCAGTAACAGACACTTCTTCCTCTTTTCCAACTCCTTCCGGTCTAGTACCTACTTCCGGTTTTTCTCGTAGTGAAAAAGCCGTCTGTAAAATTAAGAAAAAGGTGGTTTGAATTCAATGGTTCTAGTTTAAGCTAAGAATTATCTAAGCTGCGAGAGGATACGTTTACCTAGGATAAGGGCCAATCAACTGTTGGGATAATTGTTGATAAATAAATTATTTACTTCATTAAAAAACAGACGGTTTTCTTGCGAGCAGCCGGGATCATTGCGGCCACCTGACGGAGCATATCTCAACCATGCGGGCCATTCTGCGTGGCCTCTGGGATCAGCTCCAGCAACGTGAAGAAATATCAAGTTAGCTCTTGGTCACACGAAAGCTGACGTACAAGTGCCACTTACAGACATCTAAGTAAATTATTATGGGCTAATCCAAGGTTTTCTAGCCTTTATTATGCGCGCATGCGCGCGCAGGGCTCCCAATCAGGGAGGAAGGGAGGTGGGGGTGTCGAAGGTTTATCATGGCGCTCCGCTTCTTTATTAAGTCCATGTACAGGGCAGACATTGCGACCCCTCCCCTTCTGTTTTTGTTGACTTAGGTAGCTTGGTCTGCCACCTGAACATAGCGCAACGAGATTGACTATAGGTTAGTAAGGCGTAGCGTATACATAGTCCTCCTGTCTGCCGGTGCTTCAGAAAAACAACTAAAAGACAAACTGAGTACTTTCGGATTGTCTTTGTTTACACACGCAGCACAATATACACAATATCTCTTGAGATACCGGGAAGAAAGCACATTCGCCCCTTTTTAAGGGCTCTAACTGGAAGGCAAAATGCCCTTCCCGGATGACAGCTCGCAGTGTTCTGGCATTGCGATTGCTATGTCCGCTTTGGGGACTGCAGGCACTTACTGTTAGCCAGCAATACGCCACTTCTAGAGACGGCACCAGACTCTCCGAGTCCAGCGTCATCAAGGTATCTTCCATTCAGTGTAAATTTTACGTAAAGAACATGGTGTCCACTACCCTGGGGCTGTTAAACGAATGACTTTGCTGCTTATGTGCCACGCGACGTGAACTAATAAGATAATAAAACATCGAGTACATTAACCTTGCGATTTTCAATCGTACGCGTCTATTCCAGCACTGAAAAATTCATATTGCTCTGAATTATTGCCTCATTTGGATGGCCATAGTTTGTTTAGTTGTTAAAGACACGAAACGGCAAGACTACAGCCCATCATGATGGCACATATACCGATCCTTAGTGTAGTGCCTATCAGTGTCGCGATAAACTCAACGGCACAACATCCCGTAGTCGCTTAAAACCCCAAGAAGAGAGCGGAGCACTGGCATCGTCGGAAGATCAAATAGACGCATTACATCGCCACCCGCCGGAGCCTTTCGCCGACAATATTGAAACCCGGTGACGATGATCGGATAGAAAATTATCCCCAGTCACCCTGAGCTCTCTCCCATCTGACCCCGTTACCCTTTTCTACGCCGGTACGTGAGGCGTGGCCGTCAGGAAGAGACCGGCGCGACGTGTTCGGCTTGCATCCGGTGTAGACTCCCGTGCCACGGAAGCGCATCATCACGCCTCCGTTGTGGCTCACGTTTAGCCCTCTACGTGACGACTGCGGCGGCGAGGACGAAAGCGACGTGATCTGGATCCCGGAGTCCGTCTGGGCGGTTGGGGATGAAAGGGGGAAGGAAGCCGAGACGTGCCTCCTGTTGCCCGATGCGTTGTCTTCTTTCACCCCTCTCGTTCGGTCGCCCGTCTCTCCCTGCTTCCATTTGCCCCTCACTCCCGGATTCCCCTCTTGACTCTTCCAGTATTCCGCAAATTGGCTACTCTCCGGAAGAAATCACCGCTGCCACACTTCAGCTCGCCGCCTTGCAGACGGGTTCGGCGAGCTGAGACGGACCTCGAATGAAGCTGCTGCTCGCTTGAATCAGTTACCTTCTCTTCTCTATTAATATTCTCGGCATTTTTTTTTCTTCCCTTTCCTATTCTTTTATTTCTTCTTCGTCTATGGCTCTCGTAAGCACTGCGATTTTGATCACGACTCTTGAGGGGCCTTCAACGCTCGTTACGCGAATATGAGGCAACGTCATATTCTCATTCTGCCATATTACTGACGCACACCGTTTCTTCTACTTCCTTTTGTTTTCTTTCTTTCTTTCTTTCTTTTTTATTCTTTCCGCCGTCGTAGATTCAAGAGCCAATTGAAACCGGCGCACAGTGTTTTTTTGACAACGCGCACCCACATGCAGCACTTGCACAGGTTGAAATATTTCGCCAATTTCGCCGTTTAATTTATTAAAATCGTCTCCCAGACTTTCTTGTGAAGCTCTCAAACATTACCGATTGAAACGAATAGTCTATTGTCCGTGAACAACGCACAAAATGACAGAGCAGCCACAAAACGCTTCTATGATATCGGTAGCTGGACTGAGGGGCTGTATGTTTACACAGAAGCAGCAGTGTCCATTCCGATGGAGGCGGAATTGTTAGAGGCCCGTGTACTCAGATTTGGGTGCACGTTAAAGAACCCCAGGTGGTCTAAATTTCCGGAGCCCTCCACTACGGCGTCTCTCATAATCAAATGGTGGTTTTGGGACGTTAAACCCCACAAATCAATCAAGCAGCAGTGTCCAGAACATTTTTAAACAATTTAATGTCTTCTTCCCTTATGTACAGAGAGCAGTTGCATAAAACTAAAGAAAGCGTTTCAATAGAACAAAAAGATTAATGCAAGAGCATAAAAACGCCGCATAATTGTGGTTGCATGACACAGGAATCAGAGAAATGAGTACCACGAGTTAAAAGATAAACCTTCTTCGTATAACTCAATAAAACAAAATAAAATAATTCAGTGTTTAATCTGAGCGTGCAGTGCAAAAAAGGTGCAAAATTCAGAAAGAAGCAGGAAAACGAAAATTCACCCGTGGGCACATGGCCGCACTTACCTTCATGCTTTATAAACGGAGTAATTACTAGCGCACGTTGAGCAGTCCTTGTCACCGCCATCGAAGCACTGAGCCCGTCAGAGATTCTTATATTTTGATATCGGTAGTACTTTATAGGTACATTTACTCGCCCTTATTTGACCTGCATTATTTGAACGCTGCACACGCAGCTACGTGCGCTTGGAAAAAATAACATAAGCCACTCAAGAGCGGTCGCCTAATGAACCAAGATCTGTTATCTGTTTCTCTCCCGTTCAAGTAATCGAATTCAGAGCTACGTTAGTTGAATACAAAACGACGAACGTGAATTATACAAGGTGGTTATTTTTTCTCTCCCTCTTTTTATCTTTCTTTATTCGCACACAATCTTCGGTTCTTTTAGCATAACTTTTAATGCTGCAGTGCGGTGTTCCTGAAAACACAATATAGCTCACCTCCGGTTTCTCCTATTGATTATTCTACGTGCCCGAATGAGGTAGTAACAACGTGCTTGCAAGGTTTGTGCAGTATTGGAAGGTTTACTGAAAAGAGTTTCTGCGAAAGACGGTATTTTGTTGTAATTTGAGAGCCGCCCTCCAGCATAGCAAGTGCAAGTTAACAAATGCATCCAGTCTGCGGGGCTCTTATGACTACCCAGACAAAGTTCATCATTTTCTCCTTGACTTATAAGGATACAAATCAATCCCGGCTGTGGCGGCTGCATTTTCGATGGAGGCGGAAATGTTGTAGGCCCGTGTGCTCAGATTTGGGTGCACGTTAAAGAACCCCAGGTGGTCAAAATTTCCGGAGCCCTCCACTACGGCGTCTCTCATAATCATACGGTGGTTTTGGGACGTTAAACACCACATATCAAGGATAGAAATCAAGCCAAAGAAGATTTAGCCTCGAACTAAACGCATTTACAGCAGCGCCCATTGAACTAAAAAAATTGAAGTGACTGACAACAGGCTTTACGAGTAATATCCCTTTCGCACTGAAAAAAAGTAAATTTAGAACATGCGAGCATCTCCCAAGTAATATATTGAAATTTTCGTCATTTTACCTTTTGTCTATATTGGTTTGCAATTTATTTACTGGTGCCCTTCTTACTCAATACCTTTTAATGAGCCTGTAAGACATTTTGAATAAATAAATATGATGTAAGCGGGCAAATAAATGAGACGTGCGTGGCTCGCGTTATTAGAACGCCGACGGCAACAGGTTTCGCCAGCAAATACATGTACATAAGCTGCAGGTGTTACGAAACGGCGTTACAGCTGCGCACTCTTGGTCTCATGGCGCAAGCTGCGAACAAGCGGAAGAACGTACTACACAACATCACTCTCTCTCTGGCGCCTAGTGATTTTCGCATAACCACGCGGCTTGGAGGCGAGCCACGACGCATTTGTTGCGCGCATCGTGTTTGCGGCGCATACAAACACATACGCGCGTCACTGGGGCCATTTGTTGCACTCGCTCCGGCCCCGAAGCCACTTTTCATACTTACGCCACGGTGCAAGCCGACAAACCAGCTTTTCTCGTTGGCCGCGACTATCTTTTTGTTGTTATTGTTGTTGCTTGCTTGCTTCTTAACATCGATATTTCTTTTTTTTTATTTTCTTTACACGATTTTTTTTCGGGGTGACGCGGAAAATAATATCTCTGGAAACCAAAAAAAATGCACAATCATTGCTTCGTACACTTTTTTTTTCATTAACGGTTCTCTCTTTCGCTTTTTTCGTATCCGAACCACCAGTACTGTCGACTTTTAGCGCAACTTCTATCCAGTACGAGACATGATAAAAGCGAGATTCAAATGAAATGAAATTAAAAAAAAAGGATCCTGAAACGGTCAAAGCAGAAAACAGGCACAAAGTGCGTTCATGTACGCTTCTGTTCCGCCGACAAGACGAAGAGTGGAAGTGGTAAAAAAAAAGATACGGAAACAAAGCGAAGCTATTCATCACGGGAAACCTTTCCCTTTCTTTTGCCCCGCTACACCATCGACACTGCGTCTCCTTCCTTCCCTCAGAGAAGTCTTTTTGTTTCTCCTTCGTCTCCCTAGCGCGCTGCGACAGCCAACTGCTGGCCCTGATTGGCTCGGCATGGGAGAGAAGGAAGGAGGCCGCTTGGCACCTTGTCCTCCAATCGTAGTCGCGACAGCGTCCCCCCCCCCCCCGACTCACAACCCCCCTATCTATCCCTCAAGTCCCTTTCTTTTTTTGTTTTTTTGCGATACGTTAGGAAGATGAGGATAAAAATAAAAATGAAGGTGAGGGTAACAGCAGTGCCTTGGATCCGAGGAGAGGCGTTATTGGAAAAATACAGGCGAGAAAGAGAGAAACGCTGGAAAACGAGCGATTTCGCGCGCGACGAATTTTTCCTAACCTCCTTTTCTGGATGCCTTCCATCCTTCCAGTCATCCTTCTTTTTCTGTTCCTCCCTCATTTCGTTGCTTTTCGGTCGCCGTGTGTTGCTGCGCGCGTTTCTCAAACGCCAGGCTTTGCTACCGCATTCCGTTACAGATCTTGCGTTTACTTGTTAGTCTCTTTTTCTACACATTCTACACAGCGGAGAAGAACGTTTACTTTTTTTCTATCGCTTTCAGCGTTTCCACTCTTCTTTTCCTACTTCCGTCATCAGTCGACTGGCTGCATCTGCCCCCTAAAGACTGCGACGCGACGAGAAGCAGAGTCCTCGCCTCCTTGCGTCGCCACTTGCCGACCCTCCCTCAAGGCTCCCGAGACTGCGACTGGGAATCGGGAACACGTTAGGCAGAAGAGAAGTCGGGACGCTTGGATATCGAGGGGAAGTAGGACCGACCCGGAAAGCGAAGGAGTGAGCTGGCCTGCACCGACGAGACCGGGGAGCGCGAAGCGATCAAAACGCAATTTTCCCGACGCAAGAGAGGTGGGGAAACATGGCCGGCGCAGTCATCAGCCTTTTTTTCTAGCCGCACCAGAGGATGATTCGATTGCATCAAGGAGACAGACTAAAAGAAGGAATACGGGATGGAAAATCGATGTATTTGGACGAAAGGAGCTCTGTTGCAGTTGGTGCTTAAAGAAAAAAAGTTAAAAACAGATGCGAGAGATACAGTAGCACCCCTACAGACGTACTACTTGTTCTGCCAGGACAGATATGTGCGGTGGTCGGAGCAAGTAGACACGGCGAAGTTGACAATACCAGTTGATAAATGCGCACACATTCGTTAACGAAAAACACGGACATTTTTTATAAACAAATATGAATAATTAAACTCTGTTTTGGTACTCTCGCAAACGTAAATCTACTACGCAAATCGCATGATGTTGTGTTCAACTGTTATTCATCTGAACTGCCTTGGATAAAAGAAATTTTTCTACACACGTTATGTGACTTTGGACGACAAAGGAGCCTTCGCCGCCATCTCGTGGGAGCCAGAACTGGAATAATAACGAGTGGTCTGTGCACTTAGAACATACATACATACATACATACATACATACATACACACACCACACACACACACACACACACACACACACACATACATACATACATACATACATACATACATACACACAGACATACATACATACATACATACATACATACATACATACATACATACATACATACATACATACATACATACATACATACATACATACATACATACATCATACATACATACATACATACATACATACATACATACATACATACATACATACATACATACATACATACTACATACATACATACATACATACATACATACATACAGACATACATACATACATACATACATACATACATACACACACATACATACACACACACACACACACATACATACATACATACATACATACATACATACATACATACATACATACATACATAAAACAAACACACACACACACATACATACATACATACATACATACATACATACATACATACATACATACATACATACATACATACATACATACATACATACATACACTACATACATACATACATACATACATACATACATACATACATACATACATACATACATACATACATACATACATACATACATACATACATACATACATACATACATACATACATACATACATACATACATACATACATACATACATACATACATACATACATACATACATACATACATACATACATACATACATACATATCGCTTCTGGTTTGAAGGGCGGGACATCCACAATTTACTGCATCTTAACCTGTGACTGCGTAGCGCGTACATGTTGGCTCCTTTTGTGCAAGTAGGAGTGCCTTCAGAAAACAATTGTTCAATGAAACAATTTTCTATCTAAGATTCATATTGACCAAGTTTCACCTATCGCATAAGCGCACTGCAGGCAAAGCACGCTTTACAGGCAAAAATGGAAAAAAAAACGCGTTTTGTTTTGGGGCAACGTTCGCGCTGCTCTTGTTATCGAATGAAGACTACAGTAGCTGCTTAAGGTATTTTTATCACGAGCTAATTTTCTAGGCTTAATTGTGTCAATTTGCTGCCAACGGGTATTAGAATTCATTTCGAACATTTCGAAGTTATCCATGTAGCCCACTGCAAAGCGCCCTTCAATTAGAGGAGGTGCAACTAAAGGATATGCTCTTGTGCCTGTCACACTGAAGAAAACAGAGCGGCAAAGCGATGACAGCATTTGAGAGAAACCCCCCACCCACCTCAAACTTCTCAGTTTCGCACGTGCATATATACGCTCCTACACATACACACGAACATTTATAAAGTATGGCTTCCGTTCTAGTAATACCGGTATGTTTCGGCTTCTACTCAACTCAACCAGAATGGCAGAGGGAAACACAGAAGGATGAAAATGCGAACTCTCATTGTTAATAATTTTGTGTACTTACGATGTTTTGTAATACGACAGCACCCAGGAACAATATTCAACCAAGTCTGGAAACCGGAGAGTTTCATTTTGTGAGAGAGCACTTGAAGCTCGACCTTCCTACAAAGCGCCTATCGGTGTAACATCCCCTGCCACACAGCGTTCACTTTCGACTCAACTTTGGGGTAAAATGGGGGTTAACCCCCACGCTGCATACAAAGCATCGGCGACGGTAATCGCCTTCCAAAAAAGGCCGTGGAAACAAGCGCACTTCGCTGAAGCCGTTACTGGGCTTCTGTCACCATTTCGGCAGCGCAGTTGTAGTCGAGGAGCCATAGAAGCTTACGTCTAATGAACTGGCGCATCGCTCTTTGCAAGCCTGAAATTACGAAAGGAAATCACGTTTGCCTCCAACTCGCACTTACGAGAAACTGTGCCCTGCTCGCCGCCTCGAAGCCTCTAAGATTAAACGCAAAGTTACGAAAGCCACTCGTTTCACTGGCATTCAAATTAGCTTTGCGAAACACAATCGCAGCAGCCTTGGCGTTTCATTAGATGCGTGTCATGGCAGTAATCTCGCGCCGAGCCAGCGATGTGGATTTTCGGCGGAAGCAGTCTTCTCAGAGCGTGCTTCTGAGAAACCATAAACGCGTCTTTACAGCGAAGCCGTATGTGTATAATAGAAAGCGAAAATTCATCCTTATTACGAACGCGAAGTTTTATCCCTCGTGTACGTGGCACACATCTCCCTGTTCACCATTGGTCCATTAGAAATGAAGACGTGAACACACAGGCGGTGGACAGACGTAACCAACACTCAGAGAGTCAATTATGCCATTACTGAAGACGACTCTATAAGGCGAAATGCATCTCCTTTTTTTCTTCCAGTCGGTATATTGGCACTCCTTCCAAAATCAGAGGCACCTCACTTGGTTTCGCGTTGCCTCCGTGATCAGACCACGTTCGATCAAGCTACGATGTTGTGTGACGACGTATTCTGTTGACGTTACACCGTGTTACGTCACCACGACATCACAATTACGTCATAATTTGGGGACGTAAGACAGCGCAAAAATAGGGACAAGGACTGAAGGAGAAATGACACAGGCACTGAGTCACCTGTGTCGTCTCTTTTTCAGTGCTTGTCTTAATTTTTACGCTGTTTTTACATTCCAAGCATGAAGCACGAACTAGCCCAACCTTATCTTCTAGTACGTCCCAACCTCTGGCAATCTGTGACATCATCGTAACGTTGTCACGTGATGATTTTTTTATTCACTCTTCCCGACGTCGCGAAACGCCGACGGTCAAAACTCACGTTTCAAGTATCATCGACGGCTTTCTTCTTAACAAAATTTAGTTGATCCTGCATTTCACTAATACCTCTGGTGCATATTTTTACTTTCCCGTATATCTGTGCGGCCCACGCTGCTCCCTGAATTGAGGACACGCGTTTTCAGTGGAGATGGGACAGCGTACTGCATCTACCCCGAGAGCTTGTGCAAAGTGCGCCGTTGCGAAGCCATCGGGTCCTACTTAAACCGTCGTGATGACACGCGGCCTTCGCAGTGCCGGAGCGTGAAGCCACAGCATGCGGTCCCCTCGGGTTTTCCTCTTCCTTTTTTTTCTTTTCCCGAGAAGCGCAGTCTGTCCTAATAGGTTGGTTGATCGCGGAGCGATGGGCCGGAATGGCGGAGAGATTGAGGAAAGGAAAAGTGGTGAGGAGCACGATGGCTGAAGCAAGAGAAATAAAAGGATACAAACATCTATTGCAGTGAGAGGAAAAGCCACCGCGTATCGTCGTGGGGACGGAGGGGATATTGTTGAGGGAGAGAGAAAGCGTGAGGAGGTGAGCGAGCCGAAACAGTCTGGCAGTCCCAGTTCAGTCCAGCGGAAAGATGAGTCTGGCAAGCGCGGCGCGGCCACAGATCCTTCACAACGCGCGGAGTGAGATACGCACGCACGCAAACTCACGCATGTGGCTCGTAGTGCGAGAGCTGAAAGGTGAAAGCGAACGAACAAAAAAAGCACCGTACACACATGTACCTATATATTGCTTTCTCTCTCTCTCTGTTTCTTGTACGCACAAACATGCACACACGGCAACGTGTATGTGGTTGCGGAAAGGGAACGGAAAGCAAGAACGTACAGCAAAAGCTTGTGCAGGGTTTCTCTCTCCCTCTCCACCGAGGTTGTTGGAGAGCAAAAGGAGAGCAAAAGGGAAAGCCAGGGAAGCCCAGCTCGGTTATAAAGGAACAGCATTCGTGGCGCACGCGGCCTCGATCAAGTTTCATGGGTTCGCTGGACCGTGAGTGAGCAGATACGACGCGCGCGCCTGGCGCCGCGATGGGCCCTGCCCGACCATGGCTGCCAGACTTGGGCGAGCGACGCTAGAGGCGCTGCCGTTGCGGTTATGGATATGGTGGAGAAATAGTTGGGTAGCAAAAGAAGAATGGAAGTGGAAAGGCTGATCTTAAGCGGCGGGACTCTGACACGAGCTCCGTAGCCGGGAGACCAGAAACGTCCGTGCGAACCCATCGCAAGGTTTAGAACTATGTAGCAAATTTGGCTTTGTATACTGACGTGCTCTCGCGGAAACCAACTGTGGGAAACCCCGAAAACATTGCCGCCGATCAGGCAGCGTTCCTGCCATATTATTTAAAAAAAACTAGCGAGGGCTCGTATGATCAATATTGGGAACAAGATACTCGGGTGCGCCACACTGCAGTCGTTTTGCCGATGTATGAATTCTCATTTTTGAGAATCACACCACAAGACCTATTTTTCTTCATAGGCCTCGTTAATACAATTACTGTCCGTCACATATATGCGTAAACATAGTGGACGCCGAAAAAAAAAAAGAAATCCACGCATATTCACGAAGTGAAGGCTGATTATGGGGCGACGCAGTGTGCATTGGACCATGAATGATGGCCATTTATTTGGTTCTTGTTAAGCTTCTTTTCTGTCGCATGCTTCATTTGAGGGAAGGTTAAATGTTGCTGTTTTTCCGGCGTTGTAGCTTTTCATTTTTTTCTGGTTAACAGCCTTTTTATACCACTTTTTTTGTTCATAGATGTTTTGTTCATAGATTACGTTCACAGATGTTTTGGTTTCTAGTTCTGCTGTAGAATCCGGGCCGCGGTTAATGAATGGAGTGACTTGTGCGGTATTATGATGCTTCACCGCTAAACAAAAAAGAACTTTGTACATTGCTTTATGATCTCACAATGCACTTGCAGTCATTCAGAGAGACTGGTGTAAGGCTTCCGCTGAATGTGAGGCTTCCGCTGAAACGTAGGAATTAATAAAAGATTTAGTACGTTCATCCACTCAAGCCAATTTCTATCTTTCACTAGATCCACAGAAGACACTTGCTTGTATATATATATATATATATATATATATATATATATATATATATATATATATATATATATATATAGGCAGGCATGGTGGTTGTGTGGCCGTAGCGTTGCATATAGTCTAGTAGATCCTCCGTGAGTGGTCACAACGTGGTTTATTTCGACGTTTCGGCCTAGAGTCTGGCCTTCATCAGGAATAAAGATACAGTTTGTTGGTGCTCAGCTTTATACAATTTCAAATCAGAGGGCAAGGACAGAGGGAAAAAAAGGAAAGAAAAGAAAAAAAAGAAAAAAAGAGAAAAATAAGATACGGTGGACGCCCCTCGGGCGCCCCCCTTCCACTTTTCCTTCCACTTCCCCCCTCATCTCTTTCCCCCCTCTCCCCCCTCTCCCCTTCAGCCTCTGCCACAATACGCGGCTCTCGTCCTTCTACGACGAATTGTTTACGGGACCCCGAGTAGTTAAAGGCTTAGGACTTCCTGAAAAGCTCTTTTTTGCCCCACACCGAACCGCCAGTGCCAGGAGGGGCCGTCTGATCGGGAGGAATGCGCTAGTGAACGGAAACATACACAGACCGCTGACATCAGAAAGGTTAAGGGGAGAGGGGGGAAGTGGAAGGAAAAGTGGAAGGGGGGCGCCCGAGGGGCGTCCACCGTATATTATTTTTCTCTTTTTTCTTTTTTTTTTCTTTTTTCTTTCCCTTTTTTTCTTTTTTTTTCCTTTTTTCTCTCTTTCCTTGCGCTCTGATTTGAAATTGCATAAAGCTGAGCACCAACAAACTGTATCTTTATTCCTGATGAAGGCCAGACTAAGCCGAAACGTCGAAATAAACCACGTTGTGACCGCTCACGGAAGATCTACTAGACTATATATATATATATATATATATATATATATATATATATATATATATATATATATATATATATATATATAAGGCACCCAGTAACGCAACAACAAAGTATAACTGAAAAGAAATGACGCTGTGCAACATAAGCTACCGTGCTGTGTTCGGGAGGACGCACGGCCGTGACTCGGGTGCCAGCAGCCAGTATGGGGTTTCGCTTTCATCAAAAAGCTCACTGGCATCACGCCCCAACTGGGCCTCCAGAACATGCCTTCCATGATTCATGCTCGTCGATCGCTCCTTTCTAGCGCGTGTGTATACGGCGTTTTTTTTTTCTGTTTTTGTCCTCATGTTTTTTTACCCTGTTCAATCTCATTTAGATCCAGCGGCCCGTTTCGCGATGCAATGTCGTGTCATAAAGAAAGTCGCTCATTATTCGTGATCTATACACGCTTGCTGCGGTGGGTCTACAGACACCACGTAATGTTAACAGTACAGGCTAAGCTTTTAAAAACGATAGTCTTTCTTGGGGACCTTCGACGCAAAAAGTTTCGTCTGTCTGTCTGTGCGTTTGTCTGTTGTCCGCCCTTAACGGTACCATAAACGGCACCAGACGATACCCCAAACGGCCGACTCCATCCGCAGCGCTTACCAATATTGTTCAAGATTCAGCGTTCATACTTCTGCGATTGTCAATTAAAAAGCAATTATTGCGCATATTTCAGGCACCATAACAACACGTCAATATTTTGTATGTGTGTCGATTACTAGAAAAGGTATGCATGAATAATTCTGAAGACCGTAGCGTTTATCACGCTGCGCTGACCATTCAACGCTTGCACGAAAAGGCAAGTGTTTCCAACGCTTTGCTAAGACGACACGGTGGTGTCACCTACCCGTCGCTTTGCGTTCTACACCTTATCACCTTTGAGACAGACGCGCACGCCCGCCTCAGAGCCGCGCTACGTTTCCCAAGAAAACTGCCAGGTGGCGCTCATGCCTCACGTGTGACGTGACTTTATGCGCTCATTCGCTTCTTCTGCATGCTCGAGGCACTCTAACGCAGCGCCTCCAGAATACCATTCACCGATTTTTTTTTGCACAGATCATCAAATAAACGTTTTGTTCACTCTCACCAGAAGCAAGACGATCATCTTTCGACGACGGCTTGAGTGTAACATAAAGATACGGGGCCATTTTTTTTACAGATGCAGTAGCTACACTACCATTGCATTTGCTCGCAAATCAGCTCTCAGAAGAGCCCTTGTGAGACGGCTTCGTCTTTAGCTTCCTTGTGTGTTTATAAATTATGAGAGCTTCGGTTAAACACCACATATTAGTAATTGATATGAGGGGTTTAACGTCCCAAAACCGCCATATCATTACAACAGACGCCAAAGTGAAGGGCTCCGGAAATTTCGACCACCTGTGGTTATTTGACGTGCACACAAATCTGAGCACACGGGTCCACAGCATTTTTGCCTCTATTGAAAATGCAGCCGCCGCATCCGGGATTCGATCCCGCGACCTGAGGGCCAGCCACCAAGCGCCTATAGTAGTGGTTAAGCCCGTGAGACCTTCTTACCACTACCTTGAGAACAATTCTCGATTGGCGTTCAAGAGCTTGGCCTCTTTTCGTGTTAGTGTGCCGTTGGATAATGATGTCTTTTTTGTTTGTTTAGTTGGTTGGTTGGTTGGTTGGTTGTTTGTTTATCTCAACAGCAAAGCTGTTTATATAGTCATTCCTTGTGAATCGATTCAGAAACATATCATTGTAATAAACGGCTATGTGTCAACAGGTAAATCATGCCTGCTATTCTCTTCCTTTTATTCTGGAGAACAGCATGCCAAGAGTCAAGATTTCGCCGCTATGGTATTTGCCACTTACGCTAATCTTTCTTTTTTTTTCTGTTGCAGATGTATATTCGCTGTAATTAAGAAAAATAAACCTGATATCTGATCAAAGCGAAACAAAACGACGTATTGGTATCTCAGTGGGTCTCTTGTTAACAATCTAAATGCCGGTTGCGCATATTTTATTAATTATAAAACTTAGGATTGAAGTTGAAGTTTATTTAAGGCAAAAGGAGAAAAAAACATTTTGCCTGGGAACCAGCGAAAACGCGTAAAACCCTGTCAAGGCACTTGCCCCCTGTAATCCCAAAATCCCACCAAAACGATGCAATGCTCAGTGTAAACAATGGGGCACCCCAATGCTTTGTCTTTAAGTATTGAATGCGATAGCGATATTCTGTCCCTAGTGCGTACTTCAAACACTTAGTGAATGAAATCTTTCCGTACTTGATATGCACCCACGACATGGCTTTAAGAGAATAGGCGCAGTAAGACGGACTTACAGATGGATGCTTCGCCCCGCTCATCATCATTCACTCTGTGCATATGCTGTGATTTTCTTCACAGCGTCGTCTTACCTCTTTAATCTTCAACTATACGACAACCAAGAACGCCATCTAGTGATGTTATTTCCAAGGACATATACACACAACGCCATCTAGTGAGCAATTGATAAACTAAAGATGGCTGCATTTATACTGCATATTACGCCGTAGTGAAACACGCCGTAGTGAAAGGCTGAAGATTGGTTTTAATCATACGGGTTTCTTGAGTCGTGATCTCTCTCCCACCTCCAACACGTAATAAATAAAATGCCACTGAGGCATCTCCGCCACTTTCGTTCATATATTCTGTGACTGCCCATTATACGTGACGCAAAGGAAGATGCTAACTACAACGTTGCCAGGCGTCGGACGAACACCACTCACTGAAAGTTACATTTTGTGCTCAGTGTGCGAGCAAACAGTCTAAATATACTGCTACAAAGGCTCTTTCAGACTTTGTCGAACGTACTGTACTACATACTAAGCTGTAGGGTGCTATGCTAAGCGGCCACTGTACATACGCACCACCTCTATCTGTCCTCATCATCATCTTTCATCCCTCTTTCTTTTGCCGTTTTCTTATCACCTGTGTAGAGTTGCAGGACAGAGGGCACTAGCTCAGGCCGACCTCTCTGCCTCCTTATAAATTCTTCTTTCTCCCTCTCTTTATCTCTCTATCTCTCTCTCTTTCTGAGCACTACGGTCTGGATTCGCGCCCATAACCATGTATTCAGTGGCGCGAGCAAATATTAGCGGTTGGCTTAACGCAAGGCAGTGTTGGCGAATGATCAGAAGAATTTTATTGATTTGGAGTTTCTTCGCAAGCGGTGACTTTTGTTACGGTACGCATATCGTAGGTCATTAATTTGCTTCGGCCATTTTCTTCGCGCGTGTCCCTCTGCCTCAGTATGTCTACGTTCAACTGTCTGTCTCGCGATTGTGGCATATAGGTGGTCTGCTTTTGAAAATACACATGTTCTTAGTGTATCTTGCATCGTGTCTCAAAGAGCTGCGTGTATAAAAATTAAAGGGACATTTTGTACATCTAACGTACAAAATACTAACACCATCGTGAAACTGCATTAATTAGCGGTGAAATGCTCGTTGGCTCAGTAGCCTTTCCCTCGCACTGTAGAAAAATATTGTCAGCAAGCATAGTAGCCCTGTGTGGCGTCCTTGCGTGCCTTCTCGTGTCCGCCTTTTGTTGTGCACCTCATCAGAGCTGTTCAAACACAATAATTACAGGAGCTCCTCTCCTGCAGCTACTTAACGCATATTTGTGACGGAGCTCGCTGTTACGCAATTACGTCCTTGGACAGGGCCCATTTGCTTTAGAGTCATCTTCTCTGAGAGAGTCTGCCGGCGCACTTTCGCAGAACGAGTTTCATTAACGAAAGCGTGTGCCCCATGCTGCCAACTCGGTTCCGGTTAATGACCATACCGGAGGTACAAACGGGACCCGCGCAACGATATACTGCGCCGTTCGAAAAAAATTTCCATAATGGTGCCGGCTCATGCATGCGTCTCATCAGTTTCAGTTTTCGAGCGATAGGAAAAGCTGCATGCATGTGAACAAAGAAGGAACAAAAGAAGAACAGGGTGTGCGGGATAGACGATGTCATCAGATAGGGTTCAAGTAGGTGTACGCGCTATTTTTATGCCTTCAGTACGTGGAGGGAATATCTTATAAGCTTGGATGAGGGTGAATTACGCAAAAAAAGTTATAGGTAGAATCAAAGATTAGTACGAACCATCACTCTTCTCGAATTTAATCGCCAAACTGTCAGCATGTCTGTTTCATAACATTGTTCCTGGCGTACATTACAGGTGCAACATAACACGCAGTATGCTTGCGTGCTACAAACGGGTGATTCTCGATTTCCCTTTCTTAATGCTCAACTGTAATCTCATGAATGATTTTGAAAAAAAATTGAAGGAGTCGTGTTGTATAACACGGCGCATAGAAAAGAAAAAAAATCCCCGCTGATACATTCATGGTCGCGCATTTTTCAATGGGAGAAAACGAAAAATGTATTTATGATCGCGTTTCAATTTCAAACCCGCCGACGAAGCGCAGCTGTTAAATATAAGATCATACCGCTATAAAATACTGCGCGATTGCGTTTACAACAGACTATGTCACGTACGGCTGAACAAAATCGATGCAGCCCACATCTCTTCGCTATTGTGCACAGAAAGACATTTACTTGGCGCATAAATTGAATAGAAGGATTGAATTTCGTCGTATGCGCACTTACGTAAACGTAAGCATCGATTTCGGCTCGTACCGTAATAACTCACCGAAACCTGTTTGTTTCACGTACGATGTATCGCGCAGGCACACACGCATGCTCTGCGGACGTGATTTTATCTCTTTTTCCCGAATCGCACCATAATTAGAGGTGTATAGACCCTTGAAGTTTTAAGTTGCACGTATTTATGCCGTATGAATGGGTCCGCCCTTGGTTTAATCCGGCTATTTGAGTTGAATAACTCTAAGCGATTAGCTGTATATTGGCCCACATGTAAAACCAAAGGAGGCTAAGGCATCTATCTGAAAACAGTTCAACTCGTCAAGGCCATTAGGAAAAAAAATAATGTAGGCGCATAAGTTAGTGAAGCGGAAGGACGAAGCGATTCAAGGAAAATTCGCAAAATTTTACGTCAGCGAACAGCAAGATCTCAGAATGAAAATCTTTTTTTCACGGTGATGAAAATGCACGCAGTTAGGGTATGACTGGGCGAATGATAATTTTAAACCTTCCAACGCTCCGAATACATCATGTTCAGCAATCCTAACAATACCTGGGTTTCTCAGTAATACCTCTGGGTGATGTCGCTGAGCAGTTTTATATTCCGATGTAATAGCGCTGAAGCAACGCAGCTGGGGTAAAAACAGTACTCCATTGTTATACCTTCATGTACCGTGAACCAAGTGGTACTTATTTGTATCAACTCATTTATTACATGCGGTACCTTAAAGCTATTGGAATACAGTAGCAAACTTTAACTCAAAAACAGAGAATGGGAAGGAGCTGGATGCCTTATCGTGCTCTTATGGATGTGAACCCCTGACAATGTTCCTGAAAATGAACCCCTGACAAACGAGAAAAATGAAACAAATTTTTCTCGTTTGGTCTGTGATGTTTTTAGTGAGTTTTCCGAGTAGATAGTATAACGTAATTTCATGGACACGTCAGTGAACGTAACGCGTGGACGTCCTCAAGCTGTAAATAAATATATGTGCAAAGTTTCTTATAGCGACTTTACTAAATCTGAATTCTTAGCTTCCGTTAGAAGTCGATTTCAGCTCAAGACGACTGAAAAGTACCAGCGTCGTGTACAAAAGTACCGGAAGTGCTTAAAAACAATTCATTTGCTATCTGGGACATCACTGCGTTTTTGGGGAAATATTTTTTATTTATGCTGTCTCGGGTAGGTGTCGTACTGAGAACAATAGCGCTATTTTAGCGTAACAGTGTCCCAGACAGTGTTTCGATACTGTCCGCCTCACTGGAACAAGGGACTATGGTGTTCGGCTGCTGAATGGAAGGTCGTGGGTTCGATTCCGGTCTCGGCGGTCGCATTTCGATCGAGGCGAAATTGTAGAGGCCTGTGTACTGCGTGATGTCATCCCACATTAAAAGAACACCGGATGGTCAACAGTATTATTATTATTATTATTATTATTATTATTATTATTATTATTATTATTATTATTATTATTATTATTATTATTATTATTATTATTATTATTATTATTATTATTATTATTATTATTATTATTATTATACGTGCCAGAGAAGAGGAGAGAGAAGATGGAAGGGCAGACAGGTTAACCGGTTAAAGGTGACCGGTTTTCAACGCTACACGCGGAAACAGGATGGAGAAGATTGAAATATGGAGAGGAATGACAGAAAAGAGCACTCAGGCGTGACTTACTGTGTACGTGTGTGCTGTCTTAGGTGCGTGCTAGAGGTATCGTCTTTGCTATGCATAGTTTCACGTGACGTCACAGACAGGTTCTCCGCGCTGGGGTCCTTAAGAGGGCGCAACTTTTTTAATCTCATTGGAGAGTGTCAGTGCAAACTGGGACACAGAGTCGTTCGCTCTCTGCATTCTTTTGGGCCCTCCCCACTTCTATTCGCGGGACGTGCCAAAGGGGAACACAAAGGGGTACCGGCACGAATCTGATGTCAATCAATTCGCGCGTTCGAGTTCACGCAGCAACTCTACCAGCGGGGCCCCAAGATGGTGGCCGGGTTGAAGTGAAAGCAAACTACGTATGCATTCTGTAAATGTTGATCTACGAGAGGGACAGTCAACAGGTGCTCCGTCAGATAATCGGCATAAAAATACCACAAGGTGGGAAGTGTTCCCGGAGATGGTCAAGGGTTAAGTGCTGCGAGGAGATTTCAAAAAATTTGGAGCCATGCAATTATGAAATCATCTCTCGCGAGACAGGGAGGGCTGGATGGAGATCGTTCAGAGCGGCTTTCTTTATATTGTCAAAACTGCTTACTGCAAAAGTGGTAATACATTCTTTTTTTTTCTTCTTGTTTTCTGCTAAGATATTTCAGCGTTTCTTGTTTTCACTGAACTGCCACGGTGGTGTAGTGGTGATAGTGCTCGATTGCGGAATCGAAGGTCGCCGGAACAAGTCCGGGTCGCTGCTGTCGCATTTTGATGGACGCGAAACGCTACTGGTCTCTCTACTTATATTTAGGTTCAATAACACCGCATGGCAAAAGTTTGCGGAACCTTATAATTATGGCGTCTCTCATAATCATCTCGTAGTTTTGGGACGTAAAATGCCAGAAATTATTATTGCTTCGTGCCGCGAACGTGGCGTGGCTTACCTAACCTTAGGTAACCTCTTCCTTTCTCATGTCTCTCTATATCTCTCGAAATATGTTAAACTGACAAACATGTCGGCAGATTTTATGCAAAATGTCTGGCGAAATTTTCTGTGAAACCCCGAGACCCCGGTGAGGCAAAAGTCCTCTGTGACGACGCGAGGCCCGCCGTCCTCGCAGTGGTCGTCAAGGCTCAGCGAAAAGTCCCGTCACGGTGTCGCCATTGTGCCGCCGCGCTCACCTTTCCCGTGTGCACCGCGGTACCCCCGATCGATGGGAGGCGCATGGCGGCCCGGATGGCTTCTAGGCCGCGCATTTGCTGACGACGACGTCTCTCCCTCCTCCTCCTCCACCCTCTCTCACTCTTCATCCTCGACTAGCATGGCGCATGAAACCTTCCCATAAAGCCAGTTCCGTCCTGCTACGTATCCTTAGTCACGCTGTGCTAATACAAGCTGTATATTTTTAATTTGTTTTTCTTCGTTATCTTCTGCTCTGTTCTGTCCTGCACAGTCCAGTGTCTTCTATCCCCTGCACCGTCTTTTCGCGTCCTGTTCCGTTATTCTTCTGTTCCGTTATTCTGTCTGCTCTCCTCTGCTGCCCTACGCTGCTATATCCTTTGTACTTTCCCCTTTGTCATCTCAGAGAGATAAGTGAATAAGTCCTGTGTAGTTGCACTCGTGACAACACCCGGCGATACCATCTTCGGATGTCACTTACCGACTGGGCACAACACCATTTTCTGCAGCCAAGATTCTAGGACCATGGACATGTGAGTCGATGCCACATAAGGCCACAAAAGCATTGCACAGCGTGCCTGTAGTCAACAGGTCCTTGCGACCGCCTGTAGGTTTAATTGAATCTCTCAACGTTAAGCACGATTCTCTCTCTCTCTCTCCTTCGTTTGATCTCGTTTCTCGCTCCTAGTGGAAAATAGTAGACCGGACATACGTCTGGTTAACATACCTTTATTTTCACTACATTTATCTATATTCCGTGATGTTTTGTTTGTTTCTGTTCACTCTTCTGTACTTTACACACTTGATGCGTTTTGTAATGTTATGTCCGATATCTCTCTGTTCGTGTACTACCCACTCTTGTCCTGCAGGCTGTTTTGTAATCTTGTTGCTCTACATTTTTCTATTCTCTTCTATTAATTCCGCAGATCTGTACTGCTCTGTTCTATTCCGGTCTCCTCAACTGTCTTTTTTTTAATTATGTTCCGCCTTCTACTGTGCTTAACTCTTCTCTGCCTACTTTACTCACTGTCATTCCGCTCTGCTTTTCTAGAAGAACAAGCGCTAATGTATTTTAGTCAGGGTCACACATCGTTCTCATGCATCGTAACCCACCGCTTTTAGTTCAGAAATATTAAGAGCCATCGGAATGCGTTTCTCGTCAACCAATGTTATTCGATCACGCTAACTAAACGACAAAAAAAAAACTTGAAATGGTGCGCCACGTTGGAGGAGTGGTTACAGGGCTCGGTTTGCCCACTCAATGGTCGAGGGTTCGATACCGGCCGCGATGGTCGCATTCCGTTGGGGGCGAATTACTAGAGACCCGTCTAGTGAGCGGAGTAAGTGCACATTAAATAATACCGAATGGTTCGAAATTTTCGGACCTCTCCGCTACGGCGTTCCTCATAATCATATTGTGGTTTTGGGCTGAAAAACCCAAGTAATATTAGGGAGCTTTAGAATAGCGTTAGTAGCATACATTTGGGTCGTAGCAGGGCCATATGAGTTTTAGAATAGAGTTTGCCCCTAGCTTAGGAGGAGGAGGAGGAAGGGAAGAAATGAAAGGCAGGAAGGTCAACCAGACGCACGTCCGGTTTGCTACCCTGCACTGGGGGAAGGGGTGAGTGGATTAAAGGAGAAGAGAGAGAGAAGTGAAGGGAAAGGTGTGTGTAGATGTGACCTTGTCCATTGCACGCTTATAAGCGGTCGCGTAGACACCAGTGCTATACCATATATGACCATATATGAGCTACGCCACAGCCTCTACACCAGCGCTTTGCGGGCCTTTCAGGCCGCACGCGCCGCACGCTATTACGGACTTTCTGCGGGCGGACCGCAAGCGCGAACGGCGGCTCGCCTTACGACGCATGCGCAGTGGTAGCGACCACATAGCAAGGGCTTGCGGTGCGCTTTTCTAAAACTCTCTATCATTAAAGACGATAGTCTTTTTATTTAGGTAAACCTGAAATTAAGATAAATTAATAAATTTCACAGTTCCTGAGTTCTTGCGGGGTTTTCCGATTACTTTAGGTTTCAAGCAATCTACACTTTTGCAGTCACGTTGTACTCGCTCGCAGCACTTAGCACTATACCAACAATAAGACCTCCTTTTAGGTCAGATAGTCGTCATCGTCATTCGCGCTCCAAACCTAATATGTTTTGGAACGCGGTACAAGTGCTCCGAAAACAAATCCCGAAGGGTGTCGCTTTCCCTGCGTGCTAGAACAAATGTTCAGGAACTTTATTTTCGCGTCGCGCTGGTTCATATATGTATACGCAAAATCTCACCCTATGTCGTTCGCGGGCCGACGCAAGTCTTTGCGTGCAGGTATTTTAGACTAAGTATGTACAACGAGAGGACGTTAGACAACGTGAAAGGCGACGGCGGCTGCGAGCAGACACCGAAGCGACGGAAGCCCTTCGCCAACGACGACTGACCCGTTGAGCTCTTGGTTTTAGAGTGAGTTTCTGTCTCTGAAGTTTTGACAACAATGTGTTCGTGGTTTCACTCGAAACCTCACCGCCCTGAGAATGAATGTAGAGAAAACCTAGCATCACACACATAATGTCTAGTGACCCCTTTCAACCGACCTATATATCCTGCATCATATATAGCTAAGGCCTAGAAACAATAACTATATGAATCCTCAGAGTTGTCCAACTTCGCTGTTTCAAACCTTGCGCCAACATCATCATCATCATCAGCAGCAGCAGCAGCATCAGCCTGACTACGTCCACTGCAGGACAAAGGCCTCTCTCATGTTCCGCCAGTTAACTCAGTCCTGTGCTGGCTGCTGCCAATTTATACCCGCAAATTTCTTAATCTCGTCTGCCCACCTAATCTTCTGTCTCCCCTTAAACCGCTTGCCTTCCCTGGGAATCCTGTTAGTTACCCTTAATGACCAGCGGTTATCCTCTCTACGCGCTACATGCCCCGCCCATGTCCATTTCCTCTTCTTGATTTCAACTATGATATCCTTAACCCTCGTTTGTTCCCTAATCCACTCTGCTCTCTTCTTGTCTCTTAAGGTTACACCTACCATTTTTCTTTCCAATGCTCGCTGCGTCGTCCTCAACTTAAGCTGAGCCCTCTTTGTAAGTCTCCAGGTTTCTGCTCCGTAGCTAAGCATCGGCAAGATGCAGCTGTATATTATACCTTCCTTTTGAGAGATAGGGGCAATCTACCTGTCATAATTTGAGAGTGCTTGCCGAATGTGCTCCACCCCATTCTTATTCTTCTAGTTACTTCAATCTCGTGGTTCGGCTCCGCGGTTATTACCTGCCCTAAGTAGACATCTTGAAGCGCTGCTCTCTTCCGAGGTTGTTGTACATTGCTTTTGTTTTCTGCAGATTAATTTTAAGACCCACCTTTCTGATCTCCTTGTCTAACTCCGTAGCTCACTTCAGCCTTGCGTAGCTCACTTGAAGTTTCGCTAACTTTGACATCGTCACGCAAGTGAAACTTAATGCGAAACGTATTCAACCAGGAATCGAGCTCGAAACTTCGGGCACATTTCTGTTCCCGAATACCTGATCATTCCTCGAGTGACGCCAACCGATCGCGTCCGCTCGTTCAAGTCGTCCGCCTTGGACTGGCAGAACGGCGTTGGCGGCGAGCGCTCTTTCGACGGTTTTCTTCCGCGAAGCCACAGGGGCGGAGGCGGTGGGCCGGACACGCTCACTTCAATTATGCCCGCTTTAATCAGCGTCCTCGCCGCCGACGCATAGCATCACCGGGTGAAAAAGAGGCCTTATCGACGCAGCGCGTCGGCGGGTCCGCGCGTCATTCAATTATTAACGCCAGCTTGCCTTCCCGAAAGACGCCACTCCGGGCAACGCACTAGACGAACTAACCGATAGCGCTCGGAGGTTGCATGCGGGCGCGTGACGCAATAAGGCAAGCCTTGATGCCCCCGCGAGCTTCAGTTTCTTTATTGAGAGCAAGCGAGATAGCACTGCTTATACAGCAATGGCTTAATAACGACTTACTATAGTTATTGCCAAATAGAGTTGTCTAAACTACTGTTAATGTTCGATGGTGTAGCTCATATCGCTGTTTAATGTTGGCTACACTCTAAAAAAAATATCGAGTAAAAAGGGTGTATATTTGTCCCACGACAATAATCGTCATCAGGTTTGCGTGCGCTTCCTTTCATGAAAACTCGGCACTGGCCACTCTCCTATCGAGAATGCAATGTAACCCTGATAATGGGCATGTCGATTGTGACCGGAATGTACCGGGCGCGGGGCGATAGCGCAAAGAATGAACGCAGTATAGATGACGATAATTGTTGCGGGACAAAAAGACACCCTTTTTACTCGCTCTTTTTTTAGAGTGTAGTGCTGATATATGTAGGCAAATAATGAAATTTTTAGTTGATTTCACTCACTATTCGATAACTCTCTCATAGGGAGTCTCCGCTTAAATTCGCATTGTTGCGTCAGCGTTATCGACGGCGAGGATATTTCATGCTGTTACTAGCGTGAGCCTCGCCTTATAGATATTTTAGCGAAGTGTGAGATGAAGCTATGCGAGCGTGTAGAAGCACCGCAGTGAGAAGTGAATGAGATGCGAGACTACATTACACGTAGACTTCACATGATCATTTCGTGAGTCATCTACAGATTAAACATAATCGAAGTACGGTCAAATATTCGTGCCTCGTTGCTTGGAGACGTTCACCCTGTTCAAGGACTATACAGTCATCACAGATGTCCCATTACTTGCACTTTCTGTGAACACCAGTTCTCGCCAGTAAGTGCTTTTGTTTGGTTTTGTCGCAACACTTTCAATGTACAATCACAGGTAAAGAGCTCGCAACTCATTGATTCGGTTATGTATGAAATGTAACTCAGTTACAACCTACAACCCCGCCGCAGTGGTCTAGTGGCTAAAGTATACTCGGCTTCTGACCCACAGGTTGTGGGATCGAATCCCGGCTGCGGCGTCTGCATTTCCGATGGAGACGGAAATGTTGTAAGCACGTGTGCTCAGATTTGGGCACGTGTTAAAGAATCCCAGGTGCCCGAAATTTCCGAAGCCCTCCACTACGGCGTCTCTCATAATCATGTGGTGGTTTTGGGACTTTAAACCCCACATATCAATCAATCAGTTACGACCTACAAAAAAATGACAGCTCCACCAACCCCCCCCCCCCCATATAATCGCATCGCACCTCTAACCATAAGTAAAATTTCTCGGCTAACGTAAATACTACGCATAGTGAGAGTTTAATGTTCTCCGGTTCTACCTGAATTGTTACGTTTTGCCGAGAAGTGACGTCAGAATTGCTGACGAAATTTACTAAGATGTTTAAGTTTTTGTTCCGAAATCAGTTACGGGAACAGGGGTCTGTATGTGAAAGTAAGATATATATAAACCACTTGAGGAACACTTGACGTCCCAAAAATAAGTAAGTATAGTTAGACGGAGCACTTATACAACATCTCAATGGGATGGATGCTTATAGTCGTGGGCACAGCTAGCATTTTTCTTTTACGTTGCAACCGAGAATAGTATATCTGCAAGTTCGCGAAGCAATCCATTCAAATGATAAGTGCACCACTACAAGAGACTACGTTTCGATAGACACTCACCTACGCACCAATTCTAGTGACTGTAAATTGATGGGCTTAAATGCCGAAAAATATACTGGAGAATAGGACGGCATTTCGTGTCAGACTGGATCAACGAACTCGCGTTTCCCCATATCAAATATTCTTCACACTGGTTTTCTCATACGAACGAAAGAAAGTCTGTTTTGAATTTCAACACGCAGTCTTGAATAAAGCTGATGCCCACTTCTCCTACGGCTCTATTTATTGGACGCAATCGAAGAAAAAAACATCAATGAAACGGGCGATCTATTTCCAGATTCGATGGACTCGCTTTCAACGCGTTTCCTTTCGTTTCTTCTCTTTCTGTCAAAGCGTCTGCGCATGCCGGGTCCATCTTTTTGATGGCACGTCTTTATTTCACATCTCTCTCGGCTCCTCCTCTCTATCTCGTGGCCATTGTTTCACGCCCGCCCTCTCTGAACCACAGATCAAAGCAACAACCACAAGTGCCAAAGCAATGCCAACGGCCACGAGGAGGCTGGGGCCCGGTCAGGCGATCAATCTTTAAAAGCTGTCTTATCTCTCGGCCCCGAAGTCATTTCCCGCGCAACCTCAGCGTCTTAGCAACAACCGCATGCTTCCCCTCCCATCTTGGAAGACACTGGATCCATTTCTCCCCAATACCTTCTCGTCTTCTCCTTGTATTCTTCAAGGAACGTGCTACTTTTCTTCTTCCCCACATTTCGTTCCTACGTGTGCAACACACGCACGCAACTGAGCAACAAGACGCGAACGGGATGGTAAAAAGGGCTTTACTTTTTCATCCTTCAATCTTGCTTTCGTTGCTCTGTTCATTCATTTTTTTTGCGGGTCTGGAATCGACCGCGGTTGCGAAAATTTCTATTTCAAGCTCTCGACTGACCCTTTCCTGCCTCCCAGCACCCAAACATCTTCCGTTCATTCTACAATCACCGTGGCCCACGCATTCTTACGCGGCTTGCCGTCATTTCCTTTTCTTTAGTTTCCATTTTCTCCTTTCATCTTTTTGAGCAGTGCGTCTTCGGGAGGGTCTATTTCTCTGATGCCCGGCGTGGTTGCTTGGCAAGAGCAGTACTTTGGGAAGCTTCAATCTTCTTTTATTTGCTTCTTTTTCACAACAAGTTGAAGGGCTCGGCCAGCTTAGCTTCTCAGCCCTCGGCGCTTGCCCTCTCCGGACACTCCTTCTCTCTCACCCTCAAACAGCCGCTTCGCTTCGCGACTCAAGCCGCGAGTGGAGTCTAAGAAACCAGGTTTGGCACGGCTTGATTAGATCGGAAGAATCTCGCGCTAAAGTGGTTACCTCCTCTCTCAAAACATCCCTCCCCCCCATCCCCTTTCCTGCTATCTCTCTCCTGGAGTCTCCTTTTTGGCTTGTAGGATTTTTCTTTTTCGTATACTTTTCGATTTCCTCTCACTTGCTTCTCTCCCCATCTATACTCCTCATCACAAACGAAAAACAGGGAGAAGAAAGAAAGGTGAAGAGGAGGTGCCCAGTACGTATGTGTCTCGCCGGGAAATCGCATCAGTTCTCGTCTGCGACGCGGTATCCCGTAGCAACCGGCCCACGCACAATGTGGAACGTTCCTTCTTTCGCGCCTCTCGGCGTTCACGTGTAAAACGCGACTACCCGCGTGTACTGCCCCCTTCTGCCTCGGAATGGCGTCAAGTTCGCAACGCTTTCGTAATCACGTCAGTGTGAATTGAGCACGACACGGTACGCTTCTACTGCGTTCTATGTTACATGCATCGCTCCTGACTTGTTCTGTCGTTTCTCACATCACGTGACCATGCGCGTGAAGGCTGTCGTCAACTTCAGCTTTTTTTTTGTTGTGACGCACTTTGAAAAGCAATAGCGATGGCAGGTGTAAGAATAAGCGGAAGAGCATCGCTTTGCGAGTTCTTGATTACGGGTAATGTCTTCAATGGCGAGTAGTGATGAAGTTCACCCAACTTTTTATTTGCACTACTCAACACGATCAGTGCATAAAAAAGAACGTGTGAGAATGTGCATGGTCACGTGATGCGAGAAACAACAGAACAAATCTGGAGCGATGCATGTAACATAGAATGAAGGAGAAGCGTACCGTGTCGCGCTCAATTCACACTGGCGTGGTTGCGAAAGCGTTGCGAACCCGAAGCCATTTTGGGGTAGAAGGGAGCATTGCACGCGGGTACTCACGTTTTAAACAAGAAACGAATGAAAGCAAATTTTAAAAGTACATCTTTATTTCGGTCCCACGATACGTGCTATCCATGAGCAGATATGTGCACGAAAAAAAAAAGTCTAGTTTTCATGAATGTGTTGCGCTGCTCTGCGTGGGTTTCCCCTCAATAAGCACCATTAATCACATGTAAGCAGCTAAAAATTACACATGCTGGTTTTGTCTCTCATCGATAATACCTCGGTGATGTGAAGCTATCGCGTCATTGTACTGCCGGCCAATCGCTAATCGTATTTCAAGTACCATGAATAAGCGAAGCTGCCGACGCCACTGATTTTGCTGCTCACATTCTCACCGTTGTTATTATCGCACAGCTATAAAATACCTCTTTTTCTAAGCTTGTTGGTTTTCCAACAGAAAGGATGGTGTTATAGAGTGGAATAGCTGGGTTAGTTGATGAAACATAGATAAGGTTAGAATATCAGTGGTATAGAGGACTGTGTACCAATAACGTTATAGATTCCTGATAATGAACTTCAGCTCGACTTGGACCGACCGATGGGCTCAGTGATTTATGAAGACATCTTTCACCGTGGCACGTGCAACTATTCGAGGCTTTGTACCCGGCTATCAAATATTTATGGTTGATGCAGATTTTTTTATGTCGAAATAAGGCAAGATCGCGTGCACTGTAATTCAGCATGGTGTTTTCAGGGTTACAGGTGAAGCAGTTGCCCGCCCTGATGACCAGGCTAAACCTGACGAAAACCTAAGCTAATAATTCGTAGGTGCGCAAATGCTTAACTGGCTAAATGTACCGATACTATTGCACATGTGGCAAGGCATATACGTTCACATGCTACAGACCCACAGCATGTATTATCAAAGATGGTGAAGCAGCTTGCGCTCAATGCTCACGTCTACTCGTTACTTAGTTCGTTAAGTTTACTTTCGCGTGAGGTATGTAAAGACACTACTTATCTAGTGTTCCTGCTTAATGCCGCTGCTGTATACATGCATCAACACCTCGGGACACGTCAGTCCAGACGAACGCTGCAAGACGCAGAGATTACACAACTTTATTTTATTTTTTTAAAATTGAACCAAGTTCCCCGGCGTCTACTAAAAGAAACAAGGCCTGGCCCTCAGACATACCCAGAAGTTTCAGGAGTTCGAGTAGTGCATCCATGATGTCTGAAAAGGAGTATGTTAGCCACTCCTCCGTGGTCGCAGGCCTTACTTCACAGTAGGCCCGAGGCCCCCCATTCATAGCTGCATGTCCACTCGGACAATCCCGCAAAACATGGGCGTTATCAGGGAAGCCACCACAAGCCACGCACCTGGGAGACCCATACTTGCCTTTGTATGTAATAGCATGATGTGATGAACACTGTGATCATCCGTGCATCGTGTTTTCACAATGTTATGTGGGTATAGGCTCCTATCCAATATGACTTGCAGAATTATCTGAAAATTACAACCTGGTTTCGTTAGTGTTTGCCCCTTCGCAGAATTTAGGGTGCTCCCGAAAGAAATAAAGAACGCCGACTCATACGCTATGCCCTTGATTTCTAGCTTCAAACTGCAAAATTTTCTTTCCGCCATTTTTTTTTATTAACGACGGTGTCAGTTAGCCAACTTATTGGAAGTGTTAGACGGATACCTAGTCAAACTTTGTGGCAATGAGCTCCATCATTTAAGGTAATTACGCCATGTCGATCTAGAATAATGAAAGTTTGCCGTGGAAGTTCACTCGCAAAGTTTTCACCAAATCCCAAGCTCTGCTTACACATGTGCACACATATTAAGAGTAAAAAAAAACACGAGATACTTTGGTTATATTCCATCTTTCTGCCTCGAATACAGAGTAGAACGAATACTGGCTCTGTATTTATTACTATCCAGGCGAATATTCATTCCAGAGATAGCGAAGACTGGCATGCTCTAAAGAAAAGAATAAAAATGAGGATCGAAACCCGCTGCGCAAACATTTCGAAATCGGTGACGGGACTTAATTAAGCATGAGTTAACCGGGAGAAAATCGAGATAAAGAGAAACGGCGGCTGCTGATAACGATGACAGCGCGTTCAATATGCAAACCCACCAGCTCGCGTTGGCATGGTCTCTTGCATCACAACTTCGGCGTGAAGTTAGAGCATTGCGACACTGAATTAAGCGATAAGGCATGCAGTTCGGCCGTTCAGCGTGGCTCAATAACTGAACAAAGCAAAAGAAGCTAAAGCAAGCACCTGACCATCGATTGTTGACTCGGCGTAAAGCACTGGGGCATGCAACAGCGAGACAATGCAGTGCACGGCTAGAATCCCGGATGCTTCCGATGAGATCACCTACGAATCATACTCCCCAAGCGGGTACTGAATAAATAAAACAAGACAACGCACGTGTTAGCATCACGTTTAGGCGAAAAGGCAGGAGGCAGACGGGCGAAAACAATAACAATAAAAATATCAGCGAGATCATTCGCGAGGACACTGCTCCATACAACGCAACACCACCGGCGTCAACAGCTCGGAAAGCTACAAAAAAAAAGCGAAAAAGACAGACGTACCCAAGACGCCAGTTTCAGAACCCAGACTAAGCGGTTCGCACCGAGGCTCGAACATCGAAACTCCATTAGCTCGTTAGAGAGCGAATCCCAAAAGATTAACGAGTCCCAAGGAGAAAGCACCCGAGGCGGGATGCGCGGCATGATCGGCTTCGCGCTGCTAGTACCTCGCTCGCTTTTTCTTTTTTTTTAGCCTCTCGCACAGGCACTCCCCTTTTCTTTCCTTTCCTCACTTCACTTCACTCAGTCTCATGTCTCTATCGGTGGCCCACCAGCTTTTACCTGCTTCGCTGGAGTCACGATCGGGGGAAGCGTGTCTCCCCCCATCAGCTGTCGTGCCGCTCCGTTCCATCGCGAAGCTGACTTCTCGCTCTCTCGGGTTCTCTCTCTATCGGTCTTGCTTCACTCTCTCTATCAAATTCATCTATCTAGCTGGCCGTTCTCGCGGAGTTTCTTTTTGTCGCTCAGCGCTCGCTCCTCACTGCGGAGAGCGGCTGCGTGATCCGCGGCCTTCTTCAATGCCTGGCGCGCTCTGCCAGCTCTCGTCGCTCACCTGTTATCTCTGCCCACAACTATTGCCGTTAGAGTCAGAGATAACGAAACAACGGAAAACACAAAGCGCCGGGTATATCGCAGCGCCGCTCGGTAACGAGGGCAGCCCCGGAGAAACACTGACGCGAAGGGAGTTACAAGGGCGCGCAGCGAGAGTGGGCTGGCTAATGCGAACCGCTCTTAATGCTAATGCGTTCCGGCTTGCCGGGGTGTTGCGTCGTCGTGTATGGAAGAAAGCCGGTATGATGGTGATGAGCGTACGTGTGGATGGTGGGGTGAGTCGGTGGAAAAGAAGTTGGGAGGAGAGGGGGAGTCACTGTAGCGACGTAGCTGCGTCGACGATCCGCGAAGCAATAACGGGTTGCATGATAACCCGTGGTGAAACATTCTATTTTCTAGTGTTGCCTGCATGTTTCTGCGATGAATCGTGCTTTGTTTTCTTTTTTTTCCTTCGTGCTGTGCTCGTTTTCTCACTTTTTCTCGTGCGAGGGAGTGCGCGTGTGCATATATTATAGCAAGAGACTCCAGTTTGTCACGGCAGCGCTGGCCGCAGGTCCTAAAGTCTCTGGCATGCTCGTTAAAGGGCTCTGTTCATAACCACCTGTGATATTCGAAGTGCATTGCGTTCGATTTGTTCCGACAGTGTTTGTGGTGGCTGTCTATTACGAACCGCTAGGACTTTATGACATGGTGCTTGTTGTCTCATTCCGCAGGTGTATTTTTAAGTCTAAAGTAACAGTGCTGTCATGTTTTTATTCTTATTTTTTATAATTAGTGCATCAGCCTGTGGTCTGGATGTCTGTGGCAGCAACGTATTTGTCTCCCTACAAAAGTTACGCACTTTCGGAAGAAGATCTTGATGGCTCTATATAGTAGTAAAGCAAGATGTCAAAACAATAAAATTACACTTAAATTTTGTCAGTTACACTTCACATTTTTTGGGTGCATCTACAGGCAGAATAAGACTACTTTTCATTCAACGGCTTTAGGTGACTCACGTTTGGGCTCACGTTGACATTGTTCATATCGCGGCATTTCCATGACAGCTACTCGTTCTCGAAAAGCTTAAAATTGAAGAAATAAGACTCGGGGTTGTTACATTGGCACTCGCATTGACTGTATTGGCTGCTTCTCCCTCACCCCCCCCCCCCCCCGGAATAATAGTAATTGCTGAGGTATAACGTCCTGAAACCACGATGAGGTTACTAGAGACACCCTAGTGAAGGATTCCGGAAATTCAAACCACTTGGGTTTTTTTTTTCAGCGTGCACCTAAATCTAGGTTCACGGGGCTCAAACGTTCTCGACTCCATCGTAAATGCGGTCGCCGTGGTCGGGATTTGATTCCGCGTCCTGCTGGTCAATAGTAGAGCATTGTATCCACTAGACCACCGGCGCAGGTAGCCTCGCCGTGGTGGTCTAGTGGCTAAGGTACTCGGCTGCTGACCCGCAGGTCGCGGGTTCGATTCCCGGCTGCGGCGGCTGCATTTCCGATGGAGGTGGAAATGTTGCAAGCCCGTGTGCTCAGATTTGGGTGCCCGTCGAGAAACGCCAGGTGGACGAAATTTCCGGAGCCCTCCACTACGGCGTCTCTCATATTCATACAGTGGTTTTGGGACGTTAAACCCCACATATCAATCAATAAACTGTGGCCGGTAACTCCTCCCCCCCCCTACCATTCAAAAGCAATTCACCTGGTATTGCGTTACTTCCGGCACTTACGTATATTTTTACTACGCCATTATTCCGTGTAATTGCGCTATCACGTGACGTCGGAATCAAAACTGCGTACATAAAGATGCATATCAATCCAAACTACTAAAAGAAAAAAGTTGCTTTTGTCTTGTAGTCTTTTCAGCAGATTGCATAAGGAAACCTGTTATTTCGATCGCCTTTCTGCTAGTCATCGCAATGGCCACGCTTCTTTCCGAATCGGAAACAACACGCTGTTTTCGTAGGTGTGCACAAGCACCGTGTATACAAAAAAAGAGCACGTTGCATTTCATTGATGAAGTAATCAGACCTCTGATGTCAACAGTTTGTTTTTCAATTTCCGAATTTGTGCTGTTCTCATCAGTGGCTGCAGAGGTGTCTACATCCATCTTGCGCAGACAGGATCTTGTTTATTGTATATTTTTATTTATTTATTTATCAGATACTGCCAGCTGCCTTTTGGAAGCCATGGCAGGAGTGGGTACATCACATTGCATCGTTTCAGTCGACAACCGAAATAAAAAGAAAGAAAAACAGAACAAATGCACATACGTCTAATGATAACAACACATGCGGCCGAATGTTTATTTATTTATTTGTTTTTTATTTATTTATTGTAGCCTCAGGGCCAGAGGCATTGAAGAGGGGAGTGGGTTTACAAAAAATGGATTCAGAAGGTGAGTAAAGGGGAGAACAGGATTCAACGTTTACTGAATAATCAATTTTAGCTGATAACAAAGTTAGGACACAAAAGCAGAACAAAAGAGATCTAGTGTACATATTTTAAATAATCTTAGTATACAATTCTAGCTACAAAACACAATGCTCTACTATTAACTGGCAGTGCCAGCGGGATCGCGCTTCGAAGCTTTCTAGCGGAGACCGGCCTTCGTAAGCAGCACTTCCGCCTCGACGTTCGTGAGAGGAAGTCGTTGACAGCTGCAGCCGCGCGCCCGGTTATTCAAGATATACGACATCCACGCACGCAAGGCAGTTGGCGTAGAGCAACGTGCTTCCTTTGACCACTCGCTACGCGGCCTGGGTTTTCCACAATACACCACCAACGTCTCTTACTACTTTCGGGATATAGTAGAAGATTCGATTCGCGATCACTTTCGCAGGCGACAATGGTGGATGTGAAAGACCACGCATTTTCCTCTCTACAGCCCACAGTGCGTGGTCTTAAAAGCCGATCGCTATCCTGTAGTTAGTGCTAAGAGCCTCCTGCTACGAGATAAGAGTGACAAAAGAAGGGGGCTGGTGACAATCGATGTCAGTCGGCGCCAGAGCTGAAATCATACTTAAATCTCATTTCCGAATTTTCGGGGTGCTAGCGGCAACCATGCCGCGGCTCTTACTATATAATTTAGGCGCGAAGTCGCAACACCCGTTTTCTTGTTCATTATGATTATATTAATAACGTTTAACTATCTTACAAAGTAATTTTCTGACCCGAAGGGTGTCTTGCCGTGTAGAGCAAAAAAAAAAGAAAATCGTCCACTAAAAGATGCAGCAGATCCCTCGCTCTGCGGGAATCTGTTTCATGTGAAACAGTCGGCGAATAACTATCCGTGCTGCATTGTCTGATTTTGAGTTTTGCGTTGTGATGTCGATCGATATGATTTTTTGAAGTGTGATAGTGGTGAGTACAATGTGGGCTTGCCAGGAACGCCGACAACAATGAAAATAAAAGGGCAACTTATGCTTTGCCGTAACGTTAGCACACACGTAAGAGCAAAGACGTCAGTATTGTAGAAATGAACCGCACTTTATGGTGCGATTATGCGAACAACAAACGTCACTTACGTTGGCGTATTCACCTGGGTTCCGGCAACGTTTTGATGTAGCTTGCTAAACTATGGAGATAAAAATGTAATGACTATTTGACGCTATAGGAGTGGAGTGAACCTCATTGGACATTCACCTGACATGGTGTAATGTTCGTCTTTGTTTTAAAGTTAGATAGCCAGCACTGCAACGACAATTGACGTTGCACCAACATTACGTCTGCACAGAACGAAGAACTCTTGAGTTCTACGCCTACTGAGATCAGCATTTTTATTCTTTTCATTCGTTGGGTGAACGCTGCTAATGTCGGTTAATTTTAATGCTCTTGCATTTAGATTAACAATCTCTGTTGTCACCATTCCTGGTTAGATAATCACCTGTGGCACATATCTGCGTACCACAGCCCATGGTAAACGGGTATTATGGGTATTATGTTCAACACGAGTCTGGAGGAAAGGGTTTGGCCATCGTACGCGGAGGTATCTTCACATTATTCATGTCATGACCAGAAAGTCATATTAGTCAGACTCTCTTACCCTACCTTACCATGGTGGGTATATTGAATTATGTTACAATATAAATCATCACTTCAAAGTATTAAGTGGCGTTCTTATTGATTTTCTAGATTAATATACATGCGATAGCATGCTTATGCAAATTATGTTTTCAAGATAGTGAGAGGTTTAATATGGTTCAAAAGCTAAGGGATAGGTTTTCACCAGAATTTCTGACCTGATGGTCAGTAATGTGCTCGTAGCATGGATGGAAAAACGACAATGAAGGTATGAGTGAGCATCCAAACAGCGAAATCTATTCCGCGTGAAACAAGGTTACCGTCATGACGCTAAATCTGGCTTCTTTACATTAATATTCAGTGTGTGGAGAAGCCAGCTTCACATGCACCTTTTTTAAAAAAGTGGTATTACGTGCGCTGAAACTCTATTTCGCTACTGCACGACTCGAAATAACGACGCGATGACAAGTGCGCAGCACAGAAGCGCATATGTACATTGAGACATAGGATGCTCCTCACTAAAATAGAAAGCATTTTGCCGGCGCATTTGTAGGCATCTACATGCTACTCGGTATATATGGAAGAGTACTGCGGACAAAAAAATTCTCCACCTCCCCAAAGAGAGTCGTGAGCAAATGCGAATGCATTTCTTGCACCGAGAGTACACGGCGTAGTAATTTTAATAGCGTTATTTATAGACGAGGTGACGATTTGTACTGTAATCATTTATTTACACATTCATCGGCCAGGGAACGGTCGAGAGTGTGGCACGTGCTTTCCTTCATTTATATATACGTGGGGCGCAGAGAGGAGAGAGAGAGAGAGCAAACGGCGAGAGAAGGAGCGGCGAGCACTGTACGAACCCTCTCCTACACTCTCTCCACACACGCGGGAGCTCCGCCGAGCTCCCGCGATGTGAGCGCCCTCACAGCCCCAACTGCTCCGGTTGCTAGGGGTACGGATAAGCACACACCCCCGCAGCTGTTGCTATGGGAGAGGAAGTGAGAGTGGATAGATAACACCTGCCGGTGCGCGGACACCGAAAGACGCCTGACAAGCCCCGACTAAGAAATGCATTCGCATTTAAAATACTCCAAGGAGCAGAAAGAAGCAGGTATGAAAATTCAATTATGTAATGGTTCAGTCTACAGTAGAGATAAATGTGATCATCTTAATGTAGGCACGTTCAGAGCTTGTAAGTTAGGTTAATGGGGAGTTTTCGAATATGAGCCCCAAACGTCTTGGCGCCCCAAAGCAATCGTGTCGAGGCCACTTCGTATGCGCGAGACCAAAGCAGCGCTTGGTTTTGCGTTGGGGACGCTAGATCTCGAATTTAGCCAAAGTCTCGAATACTGCCCCAAAAGATTTGCGTGAAGTACACATGACGGCACCCACTGACGCGATGGCTCTTGCCCAAAGATGGAGTGATGAAAATGGGGGGGGGGGGGCTGTTTAAATTACTGCATACCCTATTCGAAAACTCTTCGCTCCTGCTGGACTTTATAAAAAGCACTGGACTAGAAACTAGACTGTAGGGTACTATGCTAAGTGGATACTGTACATACGCACCACCTCTTCTTGTCCCCATCATCACCCTTCATCCCTCTTTCCTTCACCTTTTCCTTATTCCCTGTGTAGAGTAGCAGGCTAGAGCGAACTAGCTCAGGCCGACCACTCTGCCTTCTAATAAATTCTCACTTCACTCCTGCTAGACCAAAAGCGAGCCCAGTCAGTGGGCTTTGACGCTTCAACCTCGTGGGGTTCCCATTCGAATGCTCTCTAATGTCTTCTAGGAACGCGGCAATTCTTCAAGGCTTGGCGTATACAGATATCTATTCGCACAGAAGCGCACACGAACGTTCGCACTGACGCAAACCATCACGCCTCCTTGATACCCATCCTTGCTTCGGAGTCTGGAGGGCGACCTCGCGGCGCACCGCAAGGACAGGCCACCCTGAGCGTCGGCCGACCGGGGCCGGCATCTCGCGGCCCCGTTAATCGGCTTACCCGCCGAGCACCAGCAGCGTCCTATTCCCACGCCGCCTCAGTGAAGCTAACCAGGCGCGAAGGAAAACTTCATCAGGCGCCGGTCGCGCACCAGCGTCCCTTCGTCGTGTTTTGTTCGCTCGCTTCCTCGGCTGATCGCTGCCTTTCTCAGCTGTGTTGCCGCTACTTCTTGCTTTTCTTGTCCCCGTCCTGCCAAGCTTGCTCGATCTTCATCATCTCGCTTCCGCGTATCGACCTTCTCGACGTGAAGGCGATTTGACGGGGATGGTGGCTCGTCTCGGCCACACGCTGTGCGGGGAGCGATGGTTCTTTCGGTGCACGCAGACAGCATACGCTAAAATATGGAGGCACTGACTTAATTTGTGTTGCGTGAAGAGAGGCGAGAGAGGGGGAAAATGGAGAGTACAGGATCTGCGCGTAAAGTGATGAGAATAAATCTGGCAACAAAGATATTGATTAGTCCGCCGCGATGGAGCAGTGGTTATGGTGCTCGGCTGTTAACACGAAGGTCGCAGGTTCGATCACAGCCTCATTTCGACGGACGTGAAATGGTCGAGCCTCCTTGTACTGTGTGGTGTCAGGCACGTTAAAGAGCACCAGATGGTCTAAATTTCCGGAGCCCTCCACTATACGGCGTCTCTCGTAATCATGTCGTGCCTTCTGGGCGTAAACCTTCATATAAAAAACGCTGATACGATTAAAAAATTTCATTTGAAATCTTCAAAATTTTCTTTCCGGGCGTCAATACACCCATTGCAATCTGATTCAAGCGCTGAAAAGACTCTGTGAGAGTCAGCGACTGTAGCCTCTCTGAGATACCCTGTGACGGCTGCTTGTACAGCGGAAACGCCGTCAAAACTGTCACCTGTCTGCCTTCTTTCGAGCATTGAAAAAAAGCACGAAGTCTACCAGGGCTCACATCAGGACAGTGTCAGGGCTGCATCAGCGAATGCGAGCGTGGCAGACTCTTTCGCCATTCACTACTGGTTCCTCTCAACATCTGGTCCTTGCCTATTTCGTCACCCCTTCGCGTGTCCTGCACATGTTCTTGTCTGTATACTCAATGCTCCGACAGTGTATCCACAAGTTGTCTGTCTCCACCTCCGCTATTAGTCTTTGTAGAGTAAAGGCCGGGAAGTGCTGCAAACAGCACATTGTTTCAAAATCATAGCCGCAAAGAAATATGAAATAGTCGTCTTCGAATCTTGATCTCTGAATCATTCAGAGATCAAGACCTATTTTGTGTATTTTGTCATACTTGTAACTCCTTTTATTGTAGCTTCCACAATTGGTTGAACAAATGTACTGTTGTCATACGCTCTCCACCCCCCCCCCCGGCCATACACACACACTATTACAAAATGAAATGAAATGAAGTTCGAAAAATGTTTTACGTAGAAACTGGTATATTTATTAATCGAGCCTTGTGTCAAAATCCGATTTCAATCTGTACATATCTCCAAGCCACACTCAGCATTTCCTTGAAATGAAATTCACAGTGCAAACACATCTACGCGTTCTCTCGTTTCAGCACTGTTTCCTGCAGCTTAGCAGCCCTTTCCCTTTTTTAGTTCCCCTTCCCCTCTTTTTTTCTTTTCCGAACAATCTGCGACCACGTCGTACCTTCTAAATTTGCCCACCGAAATTGTGTAAGCACTCCAAAATTCCTATCTAAGACCTCTTAACTCGCTGACTTACGGATCAATAGCCGCGACGGCCTTTCATTACACACTCCCTTGTCGTGGATTGTTTGCCTATTCCGCAGACTTTACCGGGTCTCAAATCAAAGAAAAGAAATACAAAAGCTAAACATTTTTGCTGCTTTTTTTTTCACAGACGGGCCTCATGTTTTGTACTGCGTTCATCGGGCCGCTTGTATGCGCAAGAGATTTCCTTTGTTCCAAGTCGACACGGTTCACAGATGATCCTTCGTCTGCCGTCCCCCCCCCCCCCCCGTCCTTCTTCCACCCGTCTTCGTTGCATTCACTGAGTGGATAGGTCGGGGAATCTCGGTGAGTTGATAACTGCTTTGTTTCAAACTGCGCTAATCCGATCTCGGAGAAAAAAAAAGTAATCTGAACCCGGGGGCCATGTGCTACTGCCCTCCGAAAGGGAGCCCGATTGGTTTGCATAATCCCCTTTCATAGAACAGGGGTGAAACGAGACGACACAATGACAGCGAAAAAATGGAGCCGATGTGATGAGGCCAGATTGCTGCATTTCACGTGCGCGTACTTTGGTGTGCGAAGGATATTCTTCATTTTCTTCCTCATGTGGCGCTTCATGAACCTTTGTTTGTGTTTTTTCTCTCTTCGTCGCGCCTCGCCAGTTTAACGCGTACATAAACAAGACACGAGAAAACTTGAGTTGTTCTTCACTTTTTTTTTTGCTGACTAGATACAAAAACTTTGGGAAGTACGAAAGAAGAGGAGCAGTTCAAGATTATTGTTTCTTTCTTAGACACAGCCAAGGAAAACCAACAAGCAATTTATTGATATAATTTATTGTTGGTTTCATTTTGATGAATCTAAAGAGAACCATGCAATTATTGTAATTACGGTACTGTACGTGCGGTGTCAGTGCAGGTGAAAAAATGCCAAATGGTCGAAGTTTTAGGAGCACTCCACTACGGCACCTCTCCTATACATATGGTCACCAGATATTTATTATTAATTACTGCACTGAAACAAGCATTTAGTTTTGTGCATTTGTCTATAGGCTCTGTGCATTTCATGTATTTGTATTATTTGTATTTCCTTTTTTTTTCTTGCATTCTTTAATTCTTGTCACTTGATTGCCCTTCCTGCATGAACCAGCATAACTGCCTGTAGTAAAAACAAATAAATAAATTGGTAAGCAAATAAATAAATTTTGTCATTTCTATATATAAGCAGCTTTTCAATGTCGGCATTTCTCATCATCATCTGCGACGTCTGCCGACGTAAACATTTCTGCGCGAGTGAGCACTTCAATACGCTAATCTCTGTTAATCCCGCTATACGACTGCTTAGCTTCTTGTCAGAAAACAAAACAAATTTACTTCAAAAAGGCCTTTTGAGATAGCTGACGTAGTTGGATTGTATTAACCGGATTACTTGAACAGACATGCAGAACTTTCACGATTAATCACTGTCGAGTGTGGCGTTAGCCAAATAACAATGCCCAACGAAGCAGGATTATCATTATTCGATTCATGAAACGTGTCTCAGTGATACATCGGACACCGCGCAAATGTAATATTGTATTTGCTTTGTCCAAAGATGGGTAACCACGCCAGGTGTGAGAAAGACGACTTGAATGTTTTTGGCAAAACGTCTCAGTGTTCAAGTTATCACTTTTCAATTATTCACCTCGTTTCGCAACCCCACACGTTGAGGATTCCGAACCGGGAACATGAACTAAAACTGCTGGCGGTCTTGGAACGCTCGCACCCACAGTAAACGTCCAAGTGAGCTTTTTTATTGTTATTATTATTTAACAATTTATTTCACAAAGCAGTACTACGTCATAGTCCTAGTAAAACTTGCAGCTGGGCAAGGTGGTTCATAATTCTGGGTAACCTGGTGTGCGCAAATGCAGACGAACGACAACAGAAAAGAATAGACAAGGACAATCGCAGAGATGAAAGTTTGCGCTTGTCCCTGTCTATTCTTTTTCTGTTGTCGTTCGTCTGCATTTGCGCACACCATGGGTTACCCAGAGTCATTGTCCTAGTTCCATATTACTTTATCGTCGTACTTTATCGTCGCATTTCATCACATACTGTAAACTCATGACTGAAGTTGCTGCGCAACGTCATGCTTTGAAGCACGCTTACCGACACTGAAACACATGTCCCCGTGTGTTTTGTTTTTGCAGACGGCTGCCCGATGGCGGGGGCGAGTCCCTGGAGATGCCTACCATCAAGGCTCTCAAGAATCTACCACCACCAGACCTCGTAAAGTGAGTATACATACAAACACCCGCTGGCTTGATGTCTCGTTTATAAAACAAGGGGGGGGGGGGGGGGCTTCCGACACATGGTGCGGTAAACGAATGACCGGTCGACCTGTTCAAACAATGACAATGGAGCGAAACTGAACACTCGCTCAATCTGCAACTATGATCATGTATAATAATTAAAGCTAGCAAATTGGTAGAGGTTTCGCAGAATGGAAACGCAGACCTATTAATAACTAAAAACGCGTAGATATGGGTACAACATACCAAGAAGCCTAATTACAGAATCAAGACAACAAGCGTTTGTGGTGTCGCCCTAATCAGACAACCGATGGCCGAACGAAACAGCGCAAAGAGAGAACAAAACGCAGATTACGGTGCTTATCGACAGGTAACCCCTACATGCTAAACCTCTCCGTTATCGTACCAAAATATTCATATAAAGACCTTTTATGTTCGCCAATATATTATTTGTGATTTCATGTGACTGCACGAAGATGACGACGTCAGTATACGGTGTGCTGATACGTACTGCTTGCGGCTATCCCATATGGTAGTTGCCATACAGCATGTAGGAGAATGTTATTCTTGTATTTTATTTACTGGTATTCAAGTCAATTCGTTTATTCCAAGTTGTTCAGCGTCATAGCTCGCAACTATGTGATATATATCGCCGTGATGAAATACGCCATCGAATTGTCTTTCAACATAAGGGTCACAAATAACACCAAGTCATGAACATCATATCGAAAACAAAAAAACAGGCCTGGCAACGGACCACAAACACTGTGTTGCTCATGAGCCCAAGAGGACCATGGAGTGTCAACTGCCTCGTCCACAACGTAAGCAGTCTTACGCGAAAGTCGCTATGTTTTTATTAAAATGTCACTTATGATTGTTGCTACACGATTTCTACAAGCCTAATACATCAATACTTAGGAAGGCTTGATATAGGAGCATGCTATAAAGTAGACCACCCGATCGAAGCGTAGAACCGCAATCTTCTTAAACGACGCTGATGCGCGCAGCTAGAGGGACGGGTGACCTCATTCCGGCTTAAGCTACGCGCTGAAGTTTAGAGGAAAGAAATAAAACTATGAATTATGGTGCGAAAGAGGCGTGTGCGTGACGCCCTAAATACAGCGTATAACGATGGCGCTGCGCGGTGTTCATCATGCACCAGCGATGTTATAGAAGTAAATATTGAAAGAAAAGAATAAAGAGGGGCGAAAAAGAGATGAAATAAGACTGGTCCTCTCAAGATCTCGCACGCCGCGGAAACGGGGCAGCCAGCGGGGAGGCGAAAAAGAAAGGATGAAATAGGGATAAAAAGAAAACTAAACGACAGAATGTTGGAGCGAGCGCTGCCCGTAAACTCGATTTAAAGCCCCCCTCCTTACAGCGCCAGCGCTCTAAGCAGGCGCATCCGACGTCCGGACGATACGCGCGGTCTTCGCCTCGCTCGGAAAACGGCCGGCGGTTGCGGGAGATCAAGGGAAGTAGGGAGAGGAGGAAATGAGAAAGAGAGTGCGGGAAGTAAGGAGAAAAGTCGGGAGTGGGGAAAGGGAAGGCCGGGAATCGGCTTCATCATCATTCCCCACCGTCGGACCGAGAAAGGCGGTCGTCGTCGGGACCGCGGCCGCACGACTGCAGCGCGCGTTAGGGAGAAAAGGAGCACTGCGGGGGAAAACGGGAAACGTCCCGCCCGCCGTCCGTGGTGCGCGCTCTCTCAATAACCCGCGACATAATCTCCCGGCGGCATCGATTTATCGACACACATTCGAGCTCCCAAAATGGGGACACACATCAAAGCGATGACATCAGGGATGGTGTACTGAGGGGAAAAGGGGGGAGCAGAGCAGCGTGGAAACGTAGGGGAGTATAGTCCGTGTACGATAAGAAAAAAGAAGGTGAGCTTCCCGTCATCCTCGTCTTCTCCCTCGCTGTACCTCTCGCACCCTCATGCCCCCCTTTGTGGTGCCTGTTCTGCACGGCTCGTGCCTTTTACTCCCTCGTGTCTGACCTCTCTCTTTCCCCGATTTTTTTTGGAGGCGAACCAACGTCTCAGGAGTCAGCTCCATACGTCCCGTTGTTGGGAAGGTGCCAAGATCTAGTTGGTTTCGCCGTCGACTTTGACGCGCGTACTGGTAGGTGTAAGCGTGGTACACGCACACATGTCACTTCTCATTACATTAAGGCACGCGCCACAGTGCTACACCGAACAACGCAAGCAAAACTCGTCACTAACTAAACCGGTCGTTCGATGGCGAAAAAGCACTTAAGCAGTAAAAGCTCTACCAGGTCATCCCCTCATATTGTTGAAAATCTACCTCATGTTGTTGAAAATCTAGCTTTTGTCTTTCCCGCCTATTAACTGCTTTTGTCACGGACACACATGATCCTAGTCACAATGGTACGTAGATACGGGCACAGTGGTAATGTACAGCGTTGCTCACACGCCCGCACCGTGTCAGTCCGAAAAACGTCACCCGCGCGACTGCAGCAGCACTGCAGGTCACCCCAGAAGAACCCAGCAAACCGCGTAGCTCACTGGCACGCGTGTTTCCACAGCCTCGGCCCCGTTTTCCGCGTCTGCAGGGGCCGGTTGCTCCTACTTCCGGCCTCTCAAAGCGCTCCATTTCCGGTCTGGCGCGGAAGCGTCGCTTCCCGCCGGCTCCCGAGCCTCCCGCATCCAACGTGGCGCACATATGCTCTCCACTCCCGAGCGTTCGTACCACGGCCTCGCACGCGTCCCGGCCACTCTCCGTATGAGGACCACTGGAGAGCCCGGCTGTAGGTGTCGACGTCCTCAATTGACGCCGCGGACAGAGGGGATCGGATATTGCTGAGTGTGCCACCACCAATCTTCTTCAGCGTTGTTGCCCTAACGTGCGCGCTCCCCACTCGCTCTTTCCCTTCCACGAGGCGTTTCCCTATACACTGTTCCCTCACCGACGGGCGCAAACATGGTTCCTCCCGAGTCGAGAAGAATACGAGCGACAATGCTGGTGTTATCTACGGATATGGGAGAGTATCGCTTGTCTGGGCCACCATGAGCACCATTGTCCCGCCAACAGCCTTTTTTGTCTATTTTGAGCATCGTTGCACTTGCATTGTTCGTACAGCCTTAAGTGCGTACAAGCGTACATGAGCATATACGCGTGTACATGCACGTATCTTCACAAATTCTCAATGCATATGTTGTAGTCGCTTATGTGAACACAGGAGCATCAGAAGCAGTACGATACCGCATGCAGAAAACCGAGGAAGTGGCCTAGCGATTCCATTGTAGTATTTACACCACCCGCACCAGCTTGAAGGTGAGAGATAAATGGGAAAGATCTGGTAAAAAGGAAATAAAATGGGGACAGGGAAGTGAAAATGGGAAAAGGAAGGCAGTTTACACATGACGCATCACACACAGAGTAAGAGCGACATAGATGACAGTCCGGTCTCACATCTGCAGTTGGTGAACTACCATAGCGAGAATTCATCGAGTGTACCACAGTTGTGTGAATGTAGCCCAGACATGGATGAGATCTTCCAATAGAATCAGCACTGCACGATCATTGTGTCACGTGAGGGAAGCGCCATGGCGTTTCGAGTTAGATCAAAAAGTGCCGAAACAACCAATATAATTATTTTTGTGCTTACGTGGTTAGAGGAATAATTTATTTGCATTGATGAGGAACGGCGCCGAGGACGACTGACCGTTAGATGGCGTAATTAAATGTTTAAAAAAAGGTGAGCATACTGTATAACCAGCTCTTGCAAGACAGGATAACTTGTAGATTCTCAGAAAATCCCGTCGTCCTGCAGTGAACGCCGGATAGGCTCATGAGGATGTTCATAAAAAACGTAGTGTATAAGTTATTGTGAAGAAGATGAGTAAATATACTTCTAATTAACAAGTCTATAAGTATGTTGAATAACTATGAGTATAAATTGACGTTCGTTGACAAAAGTTACGTGAATTGCTTCTCATTAACAAGTTGATGAAGGCGATGAATAACGAAGAGTTAGCTTAACATTTGTTGGGAAAAGTTGAGAAAATATGTATCTGAACAGCACAAAAAAATCTGCTGAACCAATAACCATTCGGTGATACGTCATCCATTAAACCCCCTTCAATGAAATAGTGCAATATGAAAAAGACAACGTCGCTGGAGTAACGCAGTACGGTCACCCGAATGACCATGTCCTGGCTTTTCAAAAGCATCTTTGCCGCGCTAATTCTTCGTTGTAAACGTTACCATGATCAATTACGTTCATTATAAATAAGCCTCGACCTTTATAGCTTAACAAAAATTCACGAATCTTGGAACAAGTACAGTAGCACACGAAGACGAGAAGTGTATACCATATACCAAGAAAGTTTACTTCATTTTGTATTTATTGGAGTAATCACATTATCTATATCCTTCAATGCAACGTAAGTTGACGAATGAACATATTCTCGCAACGGAAACAATTGCCGTTACGTGAAGTAAAACCTCGCTCGAGCGTCGCTTCGTTCTTTTATCTTTCTCTTTTGTTCAACGTTTAAATAATCTTTATGTGAGTGTTTCTGAACAGTTGGGCCTTCCAATATACTCCTCTTCAACCTTTAACATGCTCATGTAAACTAACAACTTCTAAACTTGTTCATACTAAACAAGTGCGACGGGAGAGTTTTAAACAAGGCTCGTCTGAGGGGATGTCATACGTTAAAAACTATTGACGCTGTGATGTCATCAATGAAGCTTACTAAAATCTAAACCTCGATAAAAACCATTTGAAAAATGAAGAAGGAGGTTGGAGGGAGGGGAGTATTCGTGTCAATGAACGCGCGTGCAGAAAGCGCCACCGCAAAATGCAAGGTAGTCTCGCGGGTTTCTCACGGTAACCGAGAGATGGCGTGGAAAGCAGGCTTAACGCCTTCACACCACCGCCCCGTCCCGCGTCACCACCGTGCCGAAACTCTCCAGCCTCTGATCCCTGAGCCCAACCCGCAATCCTGGTGCTTCTCTGTATTACACTACTCGCCGCCAGACCGCGCCCCGTATATATATATATATATATATATATATATATATATATATATATATATATATATATATATATATATATATATATATATATATATATATATATATATATATATATATATATATCAAGGGCAATTCAATGTAGCAGTAAAACAAAAATAAACTTGGCCATCTCCTCACCGCTACACCTAACAGCTTCAAATAAAGCACTTCATAAAAAGTAACGTGCTTACATCCGCACAGGCTTCCATTTTAGGCTTATGTCCGTACGGTTCCAGCCCTCCCTTACTTCCTTTAATTCAGTATAGAAAGCTTGCGTAAGCTGCGCCAACTGCTGCGCTCTCATGTACGCCGCCCCCAAAATCAGAATGAGGAGACCGTTCCATCTACTCTATTTTTTTTTCTTTTTAATCGTCTCGTTCGGGTTATTTCTCTCTCTTTCATGTTACGTGCGCAACTTCGTGGCGCGATCCCCCCACCATGGCGGTGCGAGGTCTTCCCCGCCAGGCGACGAGGACTTGAGGTCAGCGTTTTGCGGTCGTCGTCGACGTCGTTTCAACCGAGAGTACCACGCCGGGCTTTATCTGGGGGTGGTTCGGGGACAGACCCGCTTCGCGAGTGGGTGGGAAGGGGGGTAAAAGCAGAGTGCTTTTGACGAAAGGATTAAAGGGGATTAGGGGAACATCCCTCCTCCCTTCCACACCGACCGACCTCCCTTCATATTTCCAGGGCCATCCCACGAGATTAAGTGCGGGAGGAGGATGAAAAGGAGAGAAAAAGTAACGAGGGGGAGAAGTAGCAAAACGCTTACCACGCTTCATCCCCCTCGCAATCTTGACGAGCGCTTCAGATATAGAACGAACCTTACCGTAGGCTTTGAAGGTCTCACCACTTTTTCTCACTTGGTGACAGTATATATATATATATATATATATATATATATATATATATATATATATATATATATATATATATATATATATATATATATATATATATCCCATACCTTCACAAAGACTAACTGGCCCATTGAATTATTACTCCCACTATATATATATATATATAAGGCAGCCATGTATACGGCTTTTCCCCTCCCCCGACTCTCAGATCAAAGAAAGAGCGAGGGGGTAGGACTCACCTTCCTTACGTAATAACACGGTCACGCGCGGCGCGGCGTCCCATAAAATCCTCAAGTCACGTTGATTCCCTCGACTGTCGATCGTATCTTTTCCGGACCATCTCATGCCTTTGTTTCCTTTACCTCGTTGACGTCAACGAGGTTACTTCATTGCTTTAATTTCACTGCGTTTCATTGCTTCTTTTTTTTCTTTTCCAAGGCCGACAGGATGGCTGTTGGCGTTCGCGTACCGATCCTTTCCTCGCACCACCATCGCCGGCTGGGCTGGGCTGTACCGCTCTTTGCTTTCCTCGGGATGCGGAAGAAGTCGTCATCACTTATTAATGATGTGCTCTCGGCAACGCGAAGGAATGGGAGAGAATTCGCGTCGACGGTGTTAGAAGCGTGAATAGGCTGCAGCACCGCTCCGTTGGGCCCCATCAAATGAAGCGTACTCGACAGAGCCAGTTTGCGACGCTAGAGTGGCCATAAACTGCCCCTAAATAAAAAACGAAAAGGAAGAAGAAAAGACAAAGAGCGGTGTGGCAAAGCGGTAATCTTTTCGTCTGACGACGGGAACGAAATGAATTTGACTGATTGATGGAGTTTGTTCTCGTGGAAGCCTGTTCTACGCAATAGTAAGGAAAGAGAACTGCAAGTATCATTCCATCGGTTGGATATCGGAGTAATTTACCGGTGGGATGTCGCGTCATTCAAAAGACGAATCCCAACAGCAAGGACATAACTGTTCATTCGCTTAGTACCATGCAGCTGGCGAGCATACGCTCGATTGGGTAACGGAAAATTTTCATCAATACATTTGATGAAGGTCAGCTGCAGGTAAAGGCTGTTCGTAAAAAGGGCCCCTCAGTCACCTTTCAAACACGATAGTCTTTCTTGGGGACCTTCGGCGCCAACATGTCTGTCTGTCTGTCTGTCTGTCTGTCTGTCTGTCTGTCTGTCTGTCTGTCTGTCTGTCTATTTGTATGTTTGTCTGCGCTAACGATACCCCAAGCGACACCAAACAATATCTGATATGGCCAACCCCATTCGCAGCGCCCACCAATATTGCTCAAGTTTAAGCGTTCATACTACTTCGATTGTCAATTAAAAAGCATTTTTTGCGCGTATCTGAGGCACCATAACAAAACTTCGATGTTTAGTATGTGTGTCTTTCTACTAGAGAAGGCACACATAAGTAATTATAAGTACCGTAGCGTTTATCACCCTGCGCTGATGGTGCAACGTGTTGTTCAAAAAGGCAAGTGTTTCCAACACTTTGCTAAGACGACACGGTGGCGGCACCTGCCCGTCGCTTTGCGTTCTACACCTTATCGCTTCCGAGACAGTCGCGCATCTCTCTCCGTGGGCGCGCACGCCTTCCTTCGTTTTCGAAGATAACTGCCAGATGGCGCCCAGGTCTAACGTGCCTCGATGCGCTCGTTTGCCTTCGCTGCACGGATCTAGAATCTCTAACGCAGCGCTTCCGGAATATAATTCAACGATTTTCTCGCGCAGAATATCAAACAAACATTTTGTTCACTTACTCCACATGCAAGACTACCGTCTTTCGAGGACATTTGCAGTGAAACATGCAGATACGGGGCCAATTTCTTACTAGCACTAATCCAGATTTACTAGTAATGGTCCCTACAACTCATTCAAGCTTGTATTCTAACATCTCTACCAGAGCCCAGCTTCCAGCTCTTGCCATCTACAAAGTATTTCGCGACGATTTCGCACCTCCACACTCTGCTTAATTGTAAACGGGTGCATGAACTGCCGATGCGCAGATATAAACAGACAGTTGTCTTTCCGTTCATGTATCAATCCGTTCCTCCGTTCTGCTTTTCTCCAGTATCAGCCATAGATAACATCCTTGCTTTTTATTTACTTATTGTCTCGCTGCTTCTTGAATGCATGGACGAAATATATTGATATGTGCAGTTTAACGTCCCAAAACCACCATATGACTATGAGAGACGCCGTAGTGGAGAGCTCCGGAAATTTCGACCACCTGGGGTTCTTTAACGTGCACCCAAATCTGAGCACACGGGCCTACAACATTTCCGCCTCCATCGGAAATGCGGCCGCCGCAGCCGGGATTCGATCCCGCGACCTGCGGGTCAGCAGCCGAGTACCTTAGCCTCTAGACCACCGCGGCGGGGCTGCATGAACTAAATAATATTTTCCGCAACAGCCTTCTATCTTTTACATTCAAGCATTCAGTGTTTCGGTTACGGCAGCATTAAAACTTCGTAAATCAAAGAAAAAACATTTCGCCTCTGCGTTCTTGCCTACTTTTGTTTGAGTGCATGCTAGAGAACACGAGATGGTGTTCTCTAGTGCGCACTCCATGCATTGCGGTGGTCTTCACAATCACACGTTGGTTTCGGGATCTAAACCGCCAGATATTAATGCGATGGCATCAAAGAACTCGTTTCGCAGAAGTTTATCGGCGTCATTGGATTGTGAGCGAAGAATTATCTTGTGCGTGACCAAAAAAATCAAGAAATCTCAAAATAAAATAAATAGCTTAATTTTTAGGGTCCGAGTGAAGATTGAACGCAAACCTCCTGCATGTCAAGCATGTGTTCTACGGTCTACCACAGGGCCAATATATTTCTTGAAACTGATATAGAAAGAAACACTATATGAATGTCATGTAGAGGAAGGAGGCTGCTCGAATCGCGTAATATTGCGTGGCAGAATCGTAGAGTCGAGCCAAGTGTCAACACACACGATTTGCACAACTGGGTGTTTGAAAGGCCCACCCACTGCAAAGCTCTCAGACATATTTGATCATCATCCGCAGCAAAAAAAAATCAACAATGTGAACAGCTGCGTGGGTTCTGCACGCGCAGCAGGCTCTTCGTTGATTCGCAAAAGAAATGATTATGATGCAGTTGGCACTCAATGGGGCCCTAAAACACTTTTTCAAGTAACCATGGAATGAATTCACTGAAAGAGCTTATTGCCTCACGAATTCAACGCTGCAAAAAAATTTAAGAATGCGTCCAGTACGAGCGCAGTTACGAAGATTTGTCACACGCTGCAATCGCATTCTCTCTTCTCTCGTCCCGACGAAAGCGCTGAAAGCTAAGCAGGGAGGGATGGCAAGGCCACAGAGAAACGTCACGCGAGCCCTTGACCTTGAGCACTTTTTTTTTTTCGAATGCGCGGCTTTCTCAGTGTGATCGCGCACGCACGCGTGAACAAGCAGTGGCCTCCCCCGGCGATCTCTGTGAAGAGTGAGCGTGCCATGTTCAAATTGGCCAATGGCTGATAGATGGGCTTGCTACGCGTGATTTTTGGGTATGTTGCGTTATTTTTCGAGAGAAGAGAAAGCAATTTCTAGCTGACTTTGATAATCTATTGTGAATTCCAGGCCGCGTGCAGCGCTATAATACTTGGCTCGCGTGTTGTCGGGAGCCTCCACTACCGATCGGCAGCGTTGTCTGACCATGCTCAAAAAGTGTTGCAGAGCCCCTTTAAGAGATGTACTGTTTGCAGTAAAAATTCAATGACACTTTGAAAGAGCTGATGCTACGCGCACAGTTGCTCGTTTCTTTGCACGGCTAACGCATGCAACGAGAACCGAAGCAAGGCTAGCAAGCGAAAAGATGATGCTTACGAGGCCCAGATACGCTACCGTGCTCTGCTCCAGAAGGAGAGGCTCAAATATTCTCCAAGTTTTATTTTACCTGCTTTATTTCATTATATAAGTTTGGAACGGACCCATTAGAGCAGACTATGCAGCACGTTACGAAAAAAACAGTATCATGAAAAAAATATATATTTGACATTTCAAGCTCTCATCTGGTCAGAGGGAGTGTTAGAGCGTGCTCTTTTTAAATGCGAATGCATTTTTTAGTCTGGCTGATCTTAATCGGGCCATATCAGACGTCCGGTGGTGTCCGCGCGCTGGCCGGTGTTATCTCTGTTCTGTGTGTCTCTCTGTGTGTCCGTACTGTCTGTGTGTCCGTTAGTCCCTCTATTCAACACTCCAAGTACCACCATCTCGAATCTTTTCATCATATTGTTAGGGGGATTACAAGCACACGGAAGAAAAAAAATGAGTGTATTACCAATATTTACAAGTAGGTGAGAAGCACCAGGGCTGCCAGCCTTTCGCGCGCTCAGTCCGCTTCTTCCTCTTCGAGTAGTCTACGACGGTGGGGCCATGCCCACTGCCTCGTAACATCACCCCCGGCGGAAGAAGTGCCGTCACGGCGCCGCTAAGTCAATCAGTACTGGCAGTATAGCACCGTTTTAGTCTTGACACATGAACAACATCAGTAGGTGGTGTGGCAGAAGACGAGTGGGGTTGAACGAGAGTGATGAGGTAGTCGACGTCGGTGACCTTGCGGAGAACTTTGTAGGGTCCTGTGTATCGGGGGAGGAGCTTCTCGCACAAGCCTGAACGTCGATGCGGCGTCCAAAGTAGGACGAGAGAGTCAGCAGGGTAGTCAATGTCATGGTGCCAGTCATCGTAGCGATCTTTTTGTGAGGCCTGAGAAGCAGTGAGCCTAGTGTGCGCGATTTGGCGAGCGACATGGGCTCGAGAAGCAACATCCTGAGCCTACGCCGTTGGTTCGGGGTATCATAAGGAAGGAGTGTTGCGAATGGCAACGCAGGGTTGTAGCCGCACAGAAGAAAGAACGGAGAATAGCCGGCGGTGTCATGCCTTGACGAATTGTATGCAAACGTAACGTAGGGGAGCGTTGCGTCCCAGTCACGGTGGTCGGAAGAGACGTACATGGACAACATGTCTGTAAGAGTTCGGTTGAGGCGCTCCGTGAGACCGTTGGTCTGCGGATGGTAGGCAGTAGTAAGATGATGTTCGGTAGAGCAGCTACAGAGGATTTCACCGACAACTTTTGCGAGGAAGCAGTGGCCACGATCCGCCAGAAGCTGGCGCGGAGCCCCATGCCGCAGAATGACGTCATTCAGTAGAAAGTCTGCGACGTCTGTAGCGCAGCTACTAGGCAAGACGCGATTTATAGCGTATCTGGTCGCATAGTCAGTTGTGACAGCGATCCATTTGTTGCCTGACACGGACGTCGAAAAAGGATCGAGCAAGTCGAGACCGACGCGGAAGAATGGTTTCGTGGGAATGCCGATAGGTTGGAACAGGCCAGTCATACGGAGAGCAAGACGTTTGCGACGCTGGCAGCGCTCGCAAGCAGCGACATAGCGGTGCACAAATTTATACAGGCCAGGCTAAAAGAACCGTTGCCGCACGCGGTGGTAGGTGCGTGACAACCACAGGTGTCCTGCCGTCGGAGCATCAGCAGATGTTGAAGAATGGTTGCACGTAGGTGTCAGGGAATAACTAGCGAAAATTCCGGGCCATCAGGCTTCATGTTGCGGTGATACAGAATTTCGTTGCGGAGAACATATTGACGGAGCGAAGGACTGGAATGTCCTGAAGATATTCGCTCAATGACCGTCTTGAGGGTTGCGTCCCGGCGCTGCTCTGTACCGATGTTGCACAAATCATATATGGCGAGCACACAAGAATCGCTCTCATAGACAGCGAGGCTAGCAGGGTCCACCGGATAGCGCGAGAGACAATCGGCATCTTGGTGCAACCTGCCAGACTTATAAATTACGTCGAAGTTATACTCCTGAAGACGTAGAGCCCAGCGACCTAGGCAACCAGTTGGTACCTTGAGCGACGACAACCAACACAGAGCGTGGTGGTCCATAATAACTGAAAACTCCCGCCATACAAGTAGGGGCGAAATTTCGATACAGCCCAGACAAGCGCAAGACGCTCGCGCTCCGTTATCGAATAGTTTCGCTCAGCTGTGGAGAGAAGGTGGCTGGCATACACAATAACAAGCGTTTGGCCTCCCTGGTGTTGAGCGAGGACGGCGCCGATGCCGTGAGCGCTGGCGTCTGTGCCAACTTCAGTCGTCGCGGACGGGTCGATGTGAGCCACTATTGGTCGTGAAGTGAGCAGCTGGATCAGCGTGGAAAACGCAGCTGCTTGGTCTTGGGCCCACGAGAAGGGCGCATTCTTTTTGAGAAGATCATTGAGTGGTCGTGCAATTGCAGCGAAATTGCGTATTCGGAAGTACGTCGGAAGTACGAGCATAATCCCACAAAACAACGAACATCTTTGGTAGTAGAAGGAAGAGGAAAATTCTTCACAGCGATAATCTTGTCGGGGTCCCTTTGGACTCCAGCAGCACTTACGCGATGACGAAGGACCGTGATTTCTTGTCGGCCGAAATTGCACTTTTTCGAGTTCAGCTGGAGCCCCACTCGACTAGAATGGTGGACAAACGGCTAGAATGGCTAAAATGGGCGACAAACGAGTTAGGTGCCTTTCAAATGTTGGGGAAAAAACTATCCCATCGTCGAGGTAGCAAAGCAGATGGGCCATTTATAACCACGGAGGAGAGAGTCCATCATGCGTTCGAACGTTGCCGGGGCGCTGCACAGCCCAAAAGGCTTAACCTTGAACTGATAAAGGCCATCCGGTGTGACGAAGGCAGTTTCTTCTCGGTCTAAGTCGTCGACAAAATTTTGCCAATAGTCCGAACGCAGATCTATAGATGAAAAGTATCGCGCGCCATGAAGGCAATCAAGGGCGTCGTCGATTCGTGGCATCGGATATACGTCTTTGCGCGTTATCTTGCTCAAGGCATGGTAGTCAACGCAAAATCTCCAACTGCCATCCTTCTTTTCGACTAAAACAACAGGTGACGCCGGCGGACTTGAAGAGGCCTCTATTACTCCTTTGCAGAGCATCTTCTCGACTTCTCGTTGTATGACTTGGCGTTCGGACTGGGAAACACAATATGGTCACCGTCTAACATGACTAGTATTTGATGACGCACGACGGACGTTTGACCTAAAGGGCGGTCATCGATGTCGAAAATATCTCGGTGGGTGGTCAGAACATGGTGGAGTTGCGCAGCCTGACAGGGCAGAAGATCAGAGGCAATCATCATCGTGATTTCGTCGGTAGATTCATTTACTCGGCTGGCTGCAATAGGGGACGAGGAGTCTTCAGGGTCTAATGCCACGATGCTACGTGCATCAAGTGGGGAAACATGGACTAACAATATACCTTGGCTTGCGAGAGGTACTGGGATCGATACCCAGCACCTCCACCAATTTGTTACGGGGATTACAAGCACACGGAAGAAAGAAATGAGTGTATTACCAATATTTACAAGTAGGTGAGAACCACCAGGGCTGCCAGCCTTTCGCGCGCTCAGTGGGCGGTGGTGGTGGTAGTGATTAGAAGATGAGAAAAGGTACCTAATTTCTGCAACCCTGTCGGGAGCACGGCGCAGAGCCTGTCCGCTTCTTCCTCTTCGATTAGTCTACACGGTGGGGCCATGCCTACTGCCTCGTAACAATATATTCCCCATATAGAAGCACCGCCATACAGCGGACATTCCAAGAACTAAACGAGAGGTGGCACACGCACACTTTCTTACGGCTTGCGCTTCGGGCCTACTTCCCACTTTTAACCACCTCGAGCTCATAATATATACTAGTTCACTGTATTCATGGCACAGCGGCCCAACGCTCGCTAAACCTTTCTAAAACCAAGGAGGTTACACCCAGCGAGTATAACGTCGCAACCCTTTCTTGTCAGATAGTGCTCAATGTACATGCCAATGGCTGCATATAGGAGCATTCGGCTTTTAGTTAACGCGCACGCCGCGAACTTTTTATTGTTCAACAAAGCACAGGAGAAATCTCCCCCCGGCACCACCTTGCAGGTCAAAATGTAACACTGGTTACACACTACGACTACGACTACGAGGGACGAACGGGTGCCGCTTTAAGGAGCTTCGCCCCTAAAAAGTGTTTAACAGTTTAGCGAACTTGGTACTCTACTATGGCAGAGCTTAAAGCCGTCCCGTGGGCCTCGGCACGTGATATGGGCTGTTTAGAAAAAGTCTTCAACGATTTCGATTACTGCGTACTCAACTATGGGAGAGCAGTGAGCCACCCCGATAACTGCGAGAACCACTGGAGGATCAGGAAGACATTCATTGTAATTTCTTCACGACTCCATTCGGAGAGGTGGGGACAGTCGCATGTTCCGACAAAGCCTGATTACTTGTTCTGGTCGCGGTCCACATCAGTTAGAAAATATATCGCTTTAACAGATATTGTCAGTTTTTGCGTAGAGTACTATTAAAGCTGTCACCTCTTCTTCGTAGAGCTTTTGGTTGCCTGCTACAATATCAAAGTTCTAAAGGCAGGTAGGGTACCACAGACTTGCCCCTTTATGTACCAGCGTCCGGCGCGTGCTCTTCTGACTGCCAGCGCCGGTAAGGTAAACGAGCTTCGCAGTACGCGTTGTCACATTATTCTCACGCTCTATGTAAGGTATATGTAACACTTTTTTTTCGGTCGAACGAATAGCTACGACAACGGCGTCAACGGACATTGTGAGAACCTAAAAAGCTTTTATCGTATAAAAGAAGACATAGCTCTCGCCCTACAAAACCCCGTATCCACATTCGTTCGCACAAGCTTAAAGCAGCCTACCAATTTTTTTTTTTTCATTGGCCAAAGTGACCCCCCCCCCCCTGCGCACTGAATCATTACACATCTATCAACCCCACACTGAGGAGGAGATGAATACTGGACCACTACGGAGTTGGAGGCGACGACCTCGCCCACGCCTTGGCCCGAGAATCACTCTTCCGGAACTTCGATCCCGGCATATTGCAGCCGCCTTTAGTTATGCGTAGGGACCCACTTCTCACAAACACAAACGGACGTTATTCGGCATCAAAGACTTTAAAGTCGGACACGTGCGATCAGGCGGCCCTAACTTACTAAAGAATCGCAGGTATTTAGCGTGGCGACGCCGCTCTACTGTTCTAACAAGTACATAATATCCCACATAATTCTACAAAACATACACCACAGTGCCGGTTTTGCGGCAATAAAATAGCCACCCTATGCCATAGGAACTTCCACGCAATCCACCTTTGAAATCAAGTACACAACACAATATCAAAAGGAAGGAGGTAGCTTTGTCCACCTCGTATCCGTAGACCCAAGAGGCCCTCGTGAAACGTGCGAGGACAGCGGCCGGAGCCACCGGCGTCCGAACTTAGGATCCCACTCTACGATCTTCAAAATAAAATATCAAATCAATTTTTCATTTTCTCAGCCTAATGTCACGTCGTAGTCACATACCCTAGGCAAAGCCCAAGACCAGTGGGAAAAGCACCAACATAAGTGTGTATGTTTGCGTGTTGCCGTACCAGTGTGTAGTAGGCCCTTCGCCAACTCGCAAGAGAAAGCGCTATACGGCACAGTGGGCTCAAATTTAACCTTTGACTACAGAATTGTGCCATAATAAAAAAAACTATCCGGTTTTTGGCCAATCTTCCAGCGTAGGTGTGTGCCACAGATTCAAGGACCTACTATCCTCTACGAGTGAACGACCATAAGCGTATACGCTTATGGTCGTTCGCTTATTTAAGACAGGCATACACTGAGAACCAAAGCTGGGCTAGCAATTGACAAGGCAATGAGCACAGGGTCCGATCACATTATCGCATTCTGCTCTTCAAGGAGTAGCTCAAGCATCCTCCTAGTTCGTTCGTTTGTTTTCACTCTGCAAGGCTTTTTTTTATGATGCAGTGAGTTATCGGTCGTGGGTTGTCCATAAAAGCCCTTATTTGACAAGTTGTCTGTGTCCTTGCTGAACATTCAATTATGTATTAGTGCAAACCTCTGATGTCAGAAAAAGGGCGCAAACAAGTTCTTTTCATCTTTCTTCAGACGTCATACTTTTGCTTTCATATTATTAATGAGTTCCAGTAAACAAGGCCGGCAAGTTAAGGTTAGAAGATCAGCAATGCATAGCTGGACCTATAGTCACTGTGCTGACCGGGTCTTATTTGTTTGTTTTGTTGTTTTTTCCCCCGAGAGTCGACTACGAGGCAGGTGCTCTTCCGGAACAACCTATAGGGCTTCGCTCGTACCGTTCACTACTACGGCTGCATTCACCGCGGGCGTTTAGATGAGCGCGCAGGGCTTTATCTTCCCGGCCTCCCACGCGTAATATAGTCACGGCTTCTTCCACTCACCGCGATCCTGCGTATACCAAATACTTCCGACGGTTCGCTCACTCGTAAGCTTTCCTCTCAATGTGGTGCGTTTCTGTTTTGTTCATTTTCCGCTCGAAATATTCCGCTGGCACATGGCTGCTTAAAAGCGCCGCTGGGAATGAAACACGAAAAAGAGGAGAATCTTCCCGTCCACGTTTAGCTTCCTGTTTTGCTTCCGTCTCGGCCACCGCCCGTGCACTTCCTGTTCTTCGCCGGAAGTAAGAGCCCGGTAAACTTGGCCTCACGGGGCTTTGAGTCAACTCAGAGGTGGGCGCCGAAAACAACTAACGCGAAAAGTGACGTGTAGTTCAGGAAGTGTGCTCGGAGGTCGTAAACGTCATAGACGGTTATCTCATGAAGAAAAAAAAATTCTGAAAAATAGGGTTCCAGTTTGTTTTGTTTAGAGCCTCCATTCCAATTCTAAGATGAGCTTAAAACAACGTTAAAAATGAAGGAGAAGCTGAATTGATGAAGACACTTCGCCCTATCCTTGGTTTTTTGCGAAGTTCTAACATTAATCAATGTACGAACCGACTAGACCACGAGGACGTCCTACTAAATCCGGGGATACTTCTAAGAGGCTTAGGTTCACTTTGACGAAAGTTCAATATTGAGTGAACCATACATGAACATTGTCCGGAACTGACGCATCAAGTTTAAAACGCCTATAGGCTTCGAAACGAAGAAAAGGCGGTCAAAGTTTAACCGAACATCCAGCCACCTGAGGCGACCTAAGATACCGATTTGTTCGTTGCTTCTTGAATTATCACTGAGAATAAGGCAAAGAAAAATCACCCGTTGTCGTATTGGGCAATTCGTTTAGAATAAACGGCCAACAGCGATGAGATTAGCATGTGACAATTTCAAGCCATTAGTGGTACTGAATAAGGTGCGACCAAATTGTTCCGCTTTTTCATCACTAACAACGTGACGAAGGAAAACATAGAGACAGAGGAAGAGAGGATGAGGGAGAGGCATTAAATGCTGGAAGGTCGTCCGAGTGCGCATCCGGTTTGCTACCCCATAGGCTGGGAGAAGGGGATTAAGGAGTAAAAAGTTATAAAGTTGTGAGGATACTAAATACCCGGGATATAGGCCTAGTCAGCAAACAGTTTCGTCTGTTTCCTTTTACCTGGTCTCGGTGGCATGTAACTGTAACATGCCAGAATAAAGAGTATAAAAGGGTACAAAGCACCGCGCTCATTTTTCTGCCCACGAATAGGGCCAACAAGCGAAACGTTGAAAGTCATTTATAAAGTGAATCACCAGTCTAATGTTGAATAGTTGTCTCAATCATCGGCAGCCTATAGCCAAACTACACTGCTTAATGTGTATGTATATGAGTCCCACGTATATCAGGGGTCGGGAGATTTACATTAGGGGCTAAGCACCATAAGGTCTAGACTTGTCAATTTTCCAGGCGATGACGCTGATACTGATGACGATGAAGAATAAGCGCGTTCTAGACCACATATTCTCTTTCTGTCGTGTATGAAAACGATCGAGAAAGCACTCTCGCCCACGGAAGGCCAAGCGGCGACGCCGACAACAAGCCGCAACTGAACTGCATCTCGATTTTTCTCGACCTTGTGTTGTCATAATGGCATTATGAGAAAGCCTCGTTCCGTGAAGTTTAGTTTATGATGAACCGTGACTACGTGACACACCATGACGACAGGATACACCAATAAGCCGAACCCTTCAGGTGGTTCAAACCCAAATTGTGCGTTGGCTTAAACAACAGTGCTGTGTCCCTTGCACGAGACTGGTTTGCTATGTAACGAGAGACAACCGAGATCCTCTTGCGTCTGATACTATGAAAGTGCGAAGAATTGCCTAGTTTAAGACAAAGGACCCCGGGTATCTCACATTATATCGTAGAAATGAGCACATGTCTGATCTCCTTACTAAATGATAGTAATAAGTGGGCCATGGGGCCTACTGTAGCTTTGTACCAGAAAAATATGAACAGAGAATGACAAACGTTGCAGCGGGAAGAAACTAGCACAAGTGAATGATGACAACGAAAGCAGCAGCGTTGCTTCAAAGTCGACTACTTTCTACATGTCTCATCCCTTTTAAGACATTGACCTGGGCAGTCCCTCATTATTGGAATACTTGGGATAAAGCATCGCATATCAAGATTTTGTCGTCCCGGTTTTCTTTCACTCGAGTTTATAACTTGTTCGTTTTCTTTTCTATGCAATTTTTGAAAGAAAAAATACATCCTGTGTGGAGCTGTTGTGAAATAGTGTCGCCACGCCCGATGCCTTCAGCAGGCTCCTTTACTAGGCACCGTGTCTTTATCGCCGCGCATCTGTTCTGTTCTGTTCTGTTTTAACTGTTTTGCTGTGGAGAGGTTAAGGAGTCTATTGCCTCGGCTACTCCATATCACAGAGTTCTGCAGCGAAAAATAAAATAATAATACAGAACGGTACCCAAAAATTAACAATACGAAAAAAAAACATAATAGCACACTAAAACCAGTTCAAATAACATGTCAATACACAGTATTCTTCACGCAGTTCACACAGTCATAAACTACTTACACGCACACCTTACTACTCTAATGCCAGTATATACATGACCACACTTTACATAATACCCATTTCTGGCTGTCAGTCATAGGCGCTTGTCCAGTCCGGTCTCCACTAAAAAGTCTGTCAGGAAGATTATTGCCTTTTTCTGAAGATGCATCTCAGGCCATGGTCCAAGTAGTTTCTTTATTGTGAGGGGCCGTCTGTCCAAACTTGCTAATTTGTTCTTTAATTTTTCTCTTTCTTTCGCGTATTTAATGCACTCCAAAAGAATATGGCGAACATTTTCTTCTGCATGACCACAATGGCATTCCGGTGAGTTGGATCGATATATCTTGTGCAGGAAGCTGTTTTTGTATGCTACTTCCAATCTAAGTCGGTGGATCAATGTCTCTAGGCGTCGTGGAAGGTCTGTCGCTATGGAAAATTTTCTGTGTGGATCAACTTCATAAAGTACCGTTTCCTTTGATTTAGGGCTCTCAAACCACTTCTCCATCGAACAATGGTTAGCTCCTTGCGATATAAAATGTCGAATATCCGTCCCAGATATAGGGATTGTGCAATCCCGTCCTTCCTTCAATGCTTTCTTCGCGAGACTATCAGCATCTTCATTTCCCTTTATTCCAATGTGGCTGGGTATCCATTGGAATACGATGTTGTGACCCTGCGATGAGGCATATTCCACAGTTTCTGCGATACATTGTGGTATTTCACCATTTCTGTAAGGTGATCTCACATTTCTGATTAGCTGAAGAGCAGGTTTGCTATCAGTGCATATCACCCATTTTCGTGGATCTGGATTCTCGCAGATAAGCTTAACTGCTTCAAAGATAGCCACCAATTCTGCTGTCGTCGATGAAGATTTGTGCGATAATTTGTACATCCTCTTTTCCTGAATTTCGGGTATAAAGACCGCACAGGCTGACGCTTCTTCTGTGCATGATCCATCTGTATATATCTTCGTTTTTTCATTATGCATTACATGAAGCTGATGAAGTACCAACTGTGCCGCTACTAGAGGTGCCATGGCTGCTTTCTTCTCTATGCCGTCTATTTCACGGATAACGTTGAGAAGTCGCAGCGTCCAAGGTGGTTTTGAAGGTTTCCATTGTTTAAATTCTGGTACTACTGCTTGAAATGATGATATAGTATCCTGTAGTCTCGTTGCCGTTCTTTGTGTTAGTGCACCGGATAAAAAATGACTTTCATGTTGCGTGAAAATTCTAAATAAATTTCGAGATGTTTCTTTAGTTCGCAGTACTGCCAAAGGTGGCTCTCGAGCCTCCGCATACACTAAATCACTGGAAGTTGACCGTGGTAAACCTAGACATACCCTCAAGCTCCTTGCCAATAACAAGTGAAGTCTCCTTTCGGTGGAGGCTGGGAGTCCGTGCAGCAGGGGCAGTGAGTAAGTTACGATGGGGCGTATCCAGGCAACATGTAGGGCTAATAACGACTCTGTAGTACCACCCCATTTGGCCCCGCAGAGATGCTGGAGGATTCGAATGGCCTGATTCACTTTTTGTTCCAGGGACTGGACATGAGGCGACCATGTTAGTCTCCGGTCTAAAATTACTCCCAAGAATTTATGAGTTTTAACCATTTTAATAGGCTGATTTTGCAGAATAATCTGGAAATTTCCTGGTCTTTTTAATGTAAACGGAAGTATGGCTGTTTTGGCCAGACTCAGTGCCATACCTCTTTTTTTTAGAAAATGGTCTACATTATCCAATCCTTCTTGTAGAGTTTGTTGTATATCCAAAAACGATGGACCAGACGTACATATACTTATATCATCAGCATATACTGAACATCTGATGTTGGGTGGAAGATTATACGGGAGCTGCGCCATGACTGCATTAAAGAGAGTAGGGCTTAGTACGCTGCCCTGTGGCACTCCTTGGTTGACGACATGTTCTGACGTTGGGCCCTCCTGCGTAACTACAAAAATTGTCCGGTGCTTCAGGAAGTCAGCGATCCAACGCAGTATCTTGCCCTTGAATCCCTGTAACGCCAGGCCTTCCAGAACGTGAACGTTACTCACTGTGTCGTATGCTCAGTGGACATCAAGGAATACAGCGACAGTGATGTTTCCTTGCGTTCGTTGGTTTTCCACATCGGTGACCAAATCCAGAATGCAGTTCATTGTGCATCTACCTCTTCTGAAGCCAGCTATGCTTTCTGGTAGTAGTTTTTTCATGTCTTGCCACCATAAAATTCGTTCATTGATCATTTTTTCCATCACTTTTGAAAAACAACTTGTCAAACTAACCGGCCTAAACGAGTCCAACTGCATAGGGCTCTTCCCTGGCTTTAGCAACGGTACTAATTTTGATATCTTCCAACTTTCCGGAACTTGTTCTTCTTGCCAAATTTTATTATAGATGTCCAACAGGTGTAATTTTCCTTTTTTGCACAAATTAGCAAGAGCAGCGTATGTAACTCCATCTGTTCCTGGTGAACTTGTTCGTTTTACTGAAGACAACACATATTGGAGCTCCTCTGGTGTGAAGCTCTCATCCAGATCTGATGAACTGATCGCAGAGGACTTTGTTACAACCGCCGAAGCTGATTCTGCTGAGGATTTATATTCGCTCGTTTGGGCGGTCTCTCCATTTCTGAGTATAAGATCGCAAAATTCTTCGGCAATCACACGTTCGCTAACTCCTCGAGACAGCGCTAGAGCCTGTAGTGGTCTCGAGTGGACTACTGGCTGTCGGAGGGCGCGTACCATGTTCCACAGTTGAGTCGCCGAGGTAAATGGGGAAAGTGAGGCACATAAATCTTGCCACCTTTTGGTTGAAAGCTTCTGCAGTTGGTTACGCATTGTAGTGTGTACTTTCTGTGCAACCTTGAAATCTTCTAAATTACCTGACCTGCGATATCTTCTTTCAGATCGGCGTCGTATTGCCCGAAGCCTCTCATACTCAGCGTCAACACCCGAATACCCATCTGGAATGGGTACTGTACGAGTTGCTTTTGTTAGAAAATTTTTTATCTTCGATGCATACGTTTCTGCGTCAGAACAGGGTTCAAGATTTTGTCTCTGTAGTTCTCGAAAGATTGCCCAGTTTGTAATTCTTGTTGTGCGGTTATTTCTTGTTTTCTTCAACTTTGGGTGATATATGAATACTGGCAAGTGGTCACTTCCTCTTGTGTCAGCGTCTGCAGTCCAGTCTGCTCCAGCCGCTAATTCAGAGGAGCACACAGTAATGTCTAGTAAGCTGCAGTAGTTATGCCCCCGTAGAAATGTTGGAGAACCATCATTTAGTATAGTGTAACCATAATCTTCGCATATTTTTACTATAGCAGATCCCCTTACACTACAACGCTCACTACCCCACAATTCATGGTGCGCGTTAAAATCACCACATATAATTATGGGATCATGGTCAGATCTACACACCGCAGCCAACTCTGCGTATGAAACGTTTGCTTGAGGGTGCACGTAAACACTAACTACAGTTACAGTAACGTTACCAAACTTCACTTTGCATCTAACAAATTCCGGCGCATCTGTTTTTGAAGTAGCCACAAGTGTCGACGGAATATCGCGCCTCACACACAACATCACTCTGCTTTTTGCAGCAGGACGGTCTGCTTGGTACACCACATAATTGGACAAGCGAAAGTTAGTGGATACTCTTGTTTCGGAAATACACAAATTCGGAAACCCGTGCTGAGCGACGAATTTACGAAAATCTCCACTCTTATTCTGCAAACCGTTGCAGTTCCACTGGAATATTGCACTTCTTTTGTACCAGTTAGATAGTCCGGTAGCCATGATTACGACAAGAGAAGATGCTCATTATCTAGCAGCAATTTCACTTCTGGTAAAAAACCTGCTTGTGGCAGGGATCGTAGAATTGCTTTGAGAGCCGCAAAGATTATTGGCAAAATGACTTGCTCGCTTCCGGCTGTCTCCGCCGAGGTCGCATTTCTCGAAGAAGTTTTGCTCAGCAAGCTGCTGTGACCCTTCCCTTTGGTAGTCAGTGGCTCCTTGGCTGTGTCTGGCCTGGTAGAAAGTTCCACTTCAGCATGTTCCTGGGCCCGGACTTCTTTCCCAACGCGATGTTTTGGTGCTGAGCGCTTCAATACTTCCGAGTAAGAGTCGTGGCGCCACTGTTTTGCACTTCTTTGAGCCGCAGGAACATCTTCGACTATATCCGCATTGGGTGCTGGACCTTTTTGTATCTTATGGTACCCTTCTACAATTCTCTCTCTTTGTGCCGCTGATGCCAAACGGTTTCGAGAGCAGCCTGAGAACGACGCCGGATGCGGTCCAGCACAGTTTGCACACTTAGGTTGACGCTTCGAGGTGCATTCTTTGTAATCATGTGCGCCCCCACATACCTTGCATCTCTTGGTTCCCCTGCAAGTCTTAGCCTTATGCCCATATCTCTGGCAGTTGTAACACCTTACCGCCGGCTCAATGTATTCCTCGACAGTGTGAACCGTAAAGCCGAGAGCAACTCTTTTTGGCAATGGCATGTCATGTCTAAACTGGAGTATTACATTACGTATGGGCTGCATTGTGGCACTTCCATCTTCATTTCTTACCCATCTCTTTTGTCGTGTGACCGAGATTACTCCAGCATCTTTAAGATAATCCAGTAGGTCATAATCACTGTATTCGAGTGGAACATCTCTTATCTTTGCTAGGGTCTTCATGTACGACTGAGGTATCATCACTTGTACAGGCAATCCAGCCAGACTCTTGATCAGCAGCAACTTGTTTGCCGAGTACAAAGACCGTACTCCAACACAAAAACTTCCGTCTCTGTTGATTCTTGATGATGTCACTTTCTTATTGATAGCAGAGATTATCTCAGACGCTATGCGATTGGGATTCACCTTCCAGAAGGAGTCCTCGGCAGCGATTGGTCTGAATACCACCGGTATCCCCGTAGCTCTGTTCTTGTGATGGGTGACCACCGTGTAAGCTCCCTCGTCTTCCTTGGGTGCTTCTGTATCCATCTGTGTCATGTCATTAAGGGAGTACGTCGATGTAGCGTCATCGTTGTCAACCTCTTCCTCCTCTGTACGCCTCTTCTTGCACTGCGAGGCCTCGCTGCTCTCTGTAGGGGACGTCGATATTGTTGCTGAGCCTGCAGCAACTTGAAGTCGAGCGGGATGGATAAGTGGTGCTCCTCTTGGCGCTAGCGGCATCTCGTTGTCCCCCATACCCGGGCTTTGCCAGGTATGAGGCACGGGCCCATTAAGGGGCAACTTTGATCGCGATGCGTAGTGAAACTCCGACTCACCGATGTTTAGCTGCCACTCTGGAGACAGTCCACCCACCGCACACACTGTAAAAAGATCCTGAACTCAATATAATAACTGAATTAAGAGAGCGAAATGAAGCTACGGGCTTCTTCCCGCCATCGCGCATTGTCTTCCAACTAAAGCGGACACTGGAGCTTGTTGGCGTGACATAGCTGAAATGTAGACGGAACAAAGACAAATGTAGACACAAACAGCGCTGACGCAAGAAAAATTCATTCGTTAAAAAAAAGAGAAGGAAGAAAGATAAGCAAAGATGATATGAAAAAAACTTCCACCATCATCATTGTAAACCATGTACATTTAGCGTCTTGCTTGGCGCCATTTCTTGTGTCTTATTTTCTCTTGTGCTCCGTCTTTTGCGCTGTTTTTCAGCTTCCCCCAGCGCCATCCGCATTGTTGTGTTCCCTACACTACATTAATTATGTCCTACAACTAACCCATGAGTTCCTTCTTTTGTTCTTCGCGAAATTGACGTCATTCTGCCCCTGCCTCTTTGTTCTTCTGTCCAACAAACGAGCCTTACAAGCGAGACACAAGACGAGAGACCATCGTTACAAAAAAAAAAAAAACACGCTGGCGGAGACTCGTTGGGGGTTCGCTCTATAATCGACACGCCGACGACTCATTCACCAGAAGAAGCCAGGCGTAGACGCGTGCTCTTAGAACCCTGTGAAATGAAAATGGGAACGATGGAGAGATACCCCGCTAAGTTGTCGGCCTTCCGAAACCCTCGATGTGGCAACACTTACAATGCATGCCTATATAGCACCCCGTAGACACCGCGCCTTCCCTACGACGCGCACGGCTTGCCCGCCGCCCACCACACTAACACCCCATCGACGCACGTGCCTTCCCTCCCTAACTGCTCCCCCATCCACCCCTGTTTTCCCTTATTTTTTCTTCCCGTCTCCGGAACATCCCCATCCATATAGATCTTTATCGCATTCATACCGCCCGAGCGCGGTCTCCATGCATAAATGGATGAACGCTGCCCCGTCCTGCCAGTCCCCTCCTCGGCGTTGAGTCCCCGTCCCATGCACTTCGCTCATTTCCTGTCCCATAGAGAGCGTATACAGTATCGGCACAGCGCTGTCATTCCGTGAAGCCCGCCGCCGGCACGCTTTTTAATCTCCCTCCCCGCGGCCCCTCTCCGCTGTTTTTCGGTGGCCTCGCAACATTCACCGCCCTCTCCGTTCCAGCGGCGAGACCGAACAGGGGGTGCGGAGTTAATTAAATTGTAGTCTATCGGGGGAGACGGGAGGGAAACGGGGGTGGGGAGAGCGACAATGGCTGTCCCACTTTCCGTCGTTAACCGACGTTAACACGCCGTCGGCTCTTTTCTGGTTGCCTGAAAGCCGGGAGAAAAACAAAATGGGTCGCTTTTTGTGTGATTTCGGCCTGCCCGAGCTCGGCGTGCTGTCCTCGCTCGGTCGCGTGCAGCCGTCCGTGTCACTCAAACAATTCAGAAAATAGTTGTCCAGAAATACCATATCACTCCGTAGCGTCGGAAATTACAGTGGCGTGAATGGTACATTTCAAGACAATTTCCTTCATTTTAGCAGCGAAGCACCTTAAGTTAGTCTTAAAACATTTGGTGTGTACAAATTAGTTCAAGAAACTACCACCATCATGAACGTGTATATGCCAAAGAAAATGGACAAAACCGGTTACTGTAACCGTTGGTCTAGTCAGAATGAAGAATGCAATATACCGGCTGCAAATGCCAATGAAGATCTGTAGAAGATGATTGAGAGATGCTTTAGTAAATATTCGGAATACAACAGTAATAAACAGCATGGCCGCACGTTTCAACTTTGCTGAACCATCTCTACGGAGTGCTTCGCTGGTACTTTCAATGAGAAATTACTATGGAACGGGAGAGGAAACGGCGGCTGCAAGAAGGCCTCGAAATGATGAAGGGCACACGCCAATGACAACGACGTGCCCGTAGATCTGTGGGAGGTATGAACACTTGGTTTCAGCGCGAGTCCCGGGACTTTGAACATCCGTGTCGCGTCAGTGGCTTAACTCGAACCTCTGTGCGCTGAGAATCTAGGTGAGAAGAACCTAGCATCGCTTGGATAAAAACTTACGACGGCTTAGAAGCAACTTAGCCAAAGCCTGGCAACAGCCTAGGAAACCACGTTAGATTTCAAAATCATCCAGCTTCGTTGTTTGAAGCCTTGCTTGACTCAGTGCAAATTTCGCCTTTCTTTTTCCTCTCAAAATTTTTCTGTAAAGCATTTACGTGAGAGACATTTTTGTAAGAAATACGGGAAATAAAAAAATTCGGTCTTGAACGAGGCGAGTAATATTACCACTGCAGCAAAGCAGTCTTTAGAAATTGTTGCACCTGGTGGTCATGTCATCAGCATGCGCATAAGGAAGGCGAACGGGAATGAGAAATGTTAAATATATTGTGTGTACTACATTCAGCAACAATGTTAGCACCTGATGGTCGCAAGGGCAAGACAAAAAAGCTTCGGGAAATTAAAGTAAAATGTTATCGAAAATTATAAAAATATTCGAGGTTACGAAAAACCTTCACGCGAGTTTGGTAAATGAGTATTCCTAACAAAGTTGGCACCTAAAAACGCTTTATGTCTCTGCTTTGAACTTATAATCATTGTGATCTACGAAAGTGTGGGAATCGTCAAGGGAGCTCTTTTTTTTCTTCTGTAATATACACAGCTAGCAAAACTGACAGACAATTTGACCACGGAAAGCATATACGGGACATTCATTGTGGTTTTCTTAATTGCAATGCCTTCATTCTCACTTAATTCGAAAGAAAATCTTATTCACGTGGTGAGGTGCGCATTTCAATATCACACACCTATTGATCGTTTCGGTCGACAAAGTGCCGCTGTTATATGTAGCTACAGGTGCCAGAAAAACTGCCAATTGTTGCATGGAGCACTTCACCATAAGTAATGCGGTCATTGTGACAGCAATAATAAAGAAATAACAGGTTTGTTTTTTTCTCTGGATGGAGTAATGCGTTCCGTCACCACTTCGCCCGAAACAATATGAGTTTAGAGACCAGTGCGAACACTGATCATTTCGTGTGACCTTTTTTCATTTGGAAAGGAGCGTGGAACAAACATACTGTGGTTAGTCTGTGCGACACCGATGCAGCCATTGGTTCTCGCAAATGTTACATCGAAGGTCAGCTGGCAAGATCATGGCGAAATAAACTGAAAATGACAGGTTTTGCGGTGCATGTGGGCACGTCATAGCAAGGTCGCATAGAGCATGTTAATTTTAGGGTGAAACTCCAATTAAGGGTAATGTGCCTGCAGTGTCCTAACGAGCCACGAACCAGCGAGCCCCAGCAGAGTACACGATCGTAGAGGTGCACAGACCAGCATTCACGAAGTCGTTGACGTTAAACAAAGGCGTGCCAGTTACCCGTAAGAACGTGCTACCACCATGGCTAAAGGAGAGCGAATGAGAGGACAAAAACACGGCGGAGCTAAAGGTTGAAAAGGACGTTGGCAAGGCGCACGCAACGCGACGCCAGTCCCGCCAGGCTTCATTTCGATCCACGCGGAAACAACTCGGCGAGGCCCGAAGCGGCGGGACCCACTCAGCATTCAAATGACGTCACGGTGTCACGCATAGGTGCATCCCCATGAAAGTGGATTCCGCTACGGGCACGCTGATGGATCGGGCCCTTCTTCCCTACCTCCTTCCCCACTTCCCTATTGCGTTGCCGTTGACAATATAAGGTTTCGAGCTGGCGTATCGTTTCCACTTACCCCACCTGCTTCCCTGTCTGCCCTCCGCTCTCTATTTTCACTCACTCTTTTCTCCCCCCCCCCGTTCCTAAGTGCGCTGTAAACTACCTCCGCTTCGTTCCCTACGCGTCTCCTCCTGTTATTCAAAGCCGCTGCAACCTGCCCTGTCTCGCACACGCAAAGAGCAAGGCAATGTTCGCCTTTCGGGAAACCCAGCTCCCTTGGGGGGAGGGGGGGAGGAAGAGGAGCGAGTATCCCCAGAGACCCTAAAATCCCTGGCCATGTTCCTTTGCTCCGGCGGTTCGGACGTCGGGCGTCTTTGTTTAACACGTTCACGGCTTCACCGGTGGGGTCAAAGCCGTGTAGCCCGTCTCGATTTTTTCTTTCTCCTCCTTCGGTAGCCACAGCATCGCACCGCTTCTTTTCTCGTAGAGTGGCTCACGGATGCCTCTCCACCCCGCTTACACCCCGGGGAGCTCCTATTGTATTCGACAGCAAAGGGAGATGCGCTTTCGTGGCGGGACGACTCGCATCGGAGCTGCACTAACCGAGATGAGCTCTTCGCCGGCAGCGTTAATACGTCGTTGAAGAATTACTTCGGAGACCTTCAAAAGGGGCACTATTACTGTTTTTTTTTTAGTTTTTTGTTCACCGGAAAGAATGTAGTTCCATAGGACATTGCGTCGGTGAAGTTGGCTGTCTGGCATCGTTCTCTTTTTGTTTCTGCCTTCACTAATTTCCTATTTTTATAGCATACGATAAAAATAGAGCCGAGTGACGTTCAGGCTCGCTACTATACTTAACGAAAATTGATGGCTTCGGAGCAGTGCTGCCGCATAGCTCACCTTGGCTAAAATTTTTCAGCTGTGTGTTGTAAATTTGCATGAATTCTTCACTCACACCGGGGAGATCTGCGGTATGAACCGGAAGAGCTGGTGGCCCGATAAAACGGAATAAACAAATGTAGTACAAGAAGATAACATGTGAGAAAACGTTTCACAATTTAAATATAGTAAGACTAATTTGCGTGGTTGTGAGAGTAGGAGTGACATTACATCGTTAATAATTTATTGTTGAGTGTCGCAGTCGTCGCCGTTGCTGCTTTTGATAAGCGATGATAACCAAGCAGATATATGAATCGTCACTCTCATCTCATTTTCATACCTTGACATTAGGGACATTTTGTGATGCCGCTCTTATAGTCGCAACCCATTTTTGTTGTAATCTCTAGAGTAAAGATGTCTCGTGCTCTCTCTAGTGAAAGTCGTCAGATAACCTCTTCCTCTTTTTTCTTTGGTTTGAATTAGCGATATGACAGTTTCAAAAAAAAAGAACGTTAACTACCACAAAAACTACAAGTCAGAACACCTTAAGTAAAGTCTCTCAAGCGACAACCACTCATGAAGTTGTCCGACGGTCTTCGATCCCAAAAGCGACGCAGTGCCATAAATACATTCCAATAAATGCAGTTCAATAAATACGTAAACCATGCTCAGTTCCGTTTCGAGCTTTATCAGTCATGCATTTGTTCAGGTTGAGCTTCAGTTTACGTTGCATATCCACTTGAGAATGGATGACACTTGAGTATTTGGGAACTTGCGCAACTTTCGAAAAACTTTGCGGTTACTTTAGCTAACACCAAGTAAAGCACAGACGAAATTCCACATAATCTCACGAAAGCCGCAATAAATTACTTTTACATTTTCGGTGGATTGCATGGTTACTTCACATTACTTATTCCATTTCGGTCCTTGTGACTGTAGACATTCGTTGTACAAGTTTCTACTATGTCGCCGAGGTGTTATTTCGTATTTTATTCACCTATACTTAACTTTAATTAGCAGATGATCAACCTTCGTTTCACCAACGGTTCTCTTTGGTGCATATTCGATTCGCCTTGTGCTCTAACTCTCACTTGTAAACACGGGCATATCGTTCCTTACATGAAGTCCCCACGCCCACTTCATACTTCTAGCTTCCTGCAACGCCATCTCACGTGGTGTTGCACGAACTGCCATTTCGGCCACCAGACGTTAACTACCATTCGTGTTCACGCCACCGGCATTCTAGAGCGAAAGCACTACGACACATTCACCAAGGAGTTTCATCATGTCTCAATGACCTTGAGCCACCGGAGAGGAAGTGCCGTTGTCGTGACGTCATTCCACGTGATCCGCCTCTCGCCAATTCCTTACCACGTGACTAGGCATAGGTAAGCCACCAATAGGATCTCGCGGGCTCCTCTTCGTGCCTTTCTGCTATCCCCAGCAGCCTTCGTGGTGCCACTTGTCAATTGGTGGATGTCACGAGCAACGCACGCGGTTGAGTGGATGAAACAATGACCTGTCGGTCTGCTAGCAGGTCCCTATTCTTTTTCCTCGCATGGCGGGGAGGAACGCTCAGAAAAAAGGAGATATGAGCCGACGGAGCGCAGCAAAGAAATGAACAAAACGAGCAATAGTCGTGCTTCGATTATCAAACGCGTGTAAATCTGCTAGCGCTCGTTGTAGACTCGTGCACAACTACGAAGCAACAACTAAATTTCGACCTAGTTTCACCATTAGATTTGCAAAAAGCCCAACTTTAATGGAACACTGTGTATTTATCTTTACAAGACCGTGCCACACATATGTATCGCTCCTGATAATTGGGTTTACAAAATTGAAACCTTAGCCAGTTGTTTTTATTAGGGAGTCATAAAGGATTTCGTCTTAATTTATGAGAAACGCGAGAGACGGGGGCAAACAAAAAAGGACAAACACGAGCTTGAAAGCTGACTGGACGTTAGCAGTGTTTTTTCAGTTCTTATTTACTGTCTCACGTGCTGTCCATATATTCTTCCCACAATTATTATCCTGTTCCCTGGGTACATAAAAGTATTATTCGCGCATCTTACCACACGTGCTCTGCTTTAGCTCATTTACTGCTTTCACAAAAAGACGGTGTAAGGCATGCCATGCTCGTTCGCAGGCCAATCCAAATGTTAATATTCAACGTAATCAACTGCCTTGGCAAATACACTCCATACTGAGCTCAATTTAATTCTTTACTTGTGCAAGCGAAACCGTCAATGACAACTCCCTGATTTTAAGGCATACATTTGAATATTCTCAGTCTTGTTAAACCTTGTCGCATGCATACCAAAAGTTATGAAATACTTTACTGCCATAAATCCTTTTTGAAAATTCTCTGACTATGCAATGTTTCTTCTTAGATACAAAATCTGGCAGATCCCACGTACAGTATAGGGATTGATGATATGCGAATCACCAATGAGGAAGGTTGATATGTCACTTTAAAATCTCCACAACGTTACGAGGTGGAGGTAAATTATGCCGTACACGACTTTCGTGTCACAATTATCATGTGTGGACGTTTCGTTTACTTTGTCATTTATTAACGTCACCTGATACCAACTTTAGTATATATGGAGCTAGCGAAACGGCCACGAGCGTGCTATGAGCGTAGCATGTAGTCATGCTTTACATGACACGCGTATCATGATTATCATTTTTCCACCAGTCCTAGACCTTCGCCATCCACTGACGTCACGTAACACCAAATTTGGTATAAATGGAGCAAGCGAAACAGCCGCGAGTGCATCATGAAGGGCCCCATATACTCCAACGTAGCGTTGACGCGCGCGCACGCTGGGCACAGCGACGCTATACGTTAGCAAAACGTGAGAACTCTATAGTCTGCCGCCAGGTGCAACCGGCGCGACTAGTGTCCGTCGGCACGGCCCGACGCCAACTTGCGCGAAATGCGACATGCTGCATTTCACACCCACTACGTTACCCAGACAGCACTGCGTCTGCCTCTTTTTGTGACGGATAGACGCCGGACGCACTGAAATGCGCATGCGTCAAAGCAACGCAGCGTGGCGCGCGCCTGCGTGTATACGGCAGGACCGCCGACTGGCGTGGCAACGCCGGATGACGCGACGAAACGAACGCCGGCGTACACGCGAGCCGGGTAACGTCGAAGTATATTGACGCCTTGACTGTGACATGTAGTCATGTTCTCACGTGACACGCATTTCATGATTATTATGCTTGCACCAGACACATACCTTCGTTATTTATTGACGTCACGTAGTACCAAATTTGTCACATGTGAAGCTAGCAAAACGACCGCGATCGCATCATGAGTGTGACATGTAGTCATGTTGTTCAATGACACGCATGTGATGATTATCTTGTATGGACGTGTCATTTACATATTTCGTCTATTCACGTATCGTAATACCAAATTTTGTATATGGGATGCTAACGAAATGGCCGCGAGCACATTATGAGCGTGGCATGTAGACTTGTTGTTACATGACACGCATGTCATGTTAATTATGTTTGCACCAATCACATACCTTCGTCATCCATTCACGTACCGTAATACCAAATTTTGTATATGCGACGCTCACAAAATGGTCGCGGGCGCATCATGGGCGTGGCATGTAGTCATGTTGTTACATGACACGCATGTCATTATTTTCATGTTAGAATCTCTCGCTTGTGTTTGCCATGCATATCAGTTTTGCAACATGTCATATGAACGAAACCACCGCAAGAGCAGCAAGACCATGAAATGTAAATCATGACATTCATTACATACATGTCATTATTTTCATGTTATGACTAGTCAAATATGTTCTTCATTAAGTCATGTTATTTCATACCAAAATTCGTATTGATACCATGATTGAAACGGCCAGGAGAGCTAAAAGTCGTAGACAGACAGACAGACAGACAGACAGACAGACAGACAGACAGACAGACAGACAGACAGACAGACAGACAGATAGACAGATAGATAGATAGATAGATAGATAGATAGATAGATAGATAGATAGATAGATAGATAGATAGATAGATAGATAGATAGATAGATAGATAGATAGATAGATAGACAGATAGATAGACAGATAGATAGATAGATAGATAGATAGATAGATAGATAGATAGATAGATAGATAGATAGATAGATAGACAGACAGACAGACAGACAGACAGACAGACAGACAGACAGACAGACAGACAGACAGACAGACAGACAGACAGACAGACAGACAGACAGACAGACAGACAGACAGATAGATAGATAGATAGATAGATAGATAGATAGATAGATAGATAGATAGATAGATAGATAGATAGATAGATAGATAGATAGATAGATAGATAGATAGATAGATAGATAGATAGATAGATAGATAGATAGATAGATAGATAGATAGATAGATAGATAGATAGATAGATAGATAGATAGATAGATAGATAGATAGATAGATAGATAGATAGATAGATAGATAGATAGATAGATAGATAGATAGATAGATAGATAGATAGATAGATAGATAGATAGATAGATAGATAGATAGATAGATAGATAGATAGATAGATAGATAGATAGATAGATAGATAGATAGATAGATAGATAGATAGATAGATAGATAGATAGATAGATAGATAGATAGATAGATAGATAGATAGATAGATAGATTCGCTCAAAGTCGCCGAAGTTCGCTAAGAAATGCGCCGTGTTTAAAATGAGCAGGAACTTTCTTTTGTTAGTTGCAGTTTTAACAACTTTCAGAAAGAGTTCCTGTTTAAATGATTTTGCACACGTCTCTTCGCATTTCTGCAATTTCAGAACCTCATAGCACGCGCTTCGTGTGCCGCTTAAATAAGGCAGCCTCAGCGGCATCATTCTTAATGGAGCGAGGCAATATCACCACGCCAGCCGGCATTCTCAATGATGATGACCGCTATTTTTTTCCTCCACTCGCATTTCACAAGCAAAAAAAAAACCGCACTGACCCATGGGGCACGCTTTGAGTGAAAATCGGATCCCCCAGAGCGTCTTTCTTTCTGGGCAAGCATGTAGCTTAAGCTAAGAGTTCTAGCGGCATCACTGACCATGACAGTTTGGAAGTAAATATATGCACGAACCTTCTAATACACGCGAAATGGTGTAAAAACAAAAAAATGGTACGCTGCATATTAAACGAAAGCTCCTCGCATGAATCTTTAATTTCCATCCGAGACCACGCGTCTGGCGAAATGTTCATCTCAGTGATGATGAATAAGAAGCTAGGCTCTAAAATATTGCCTTAGAAGCGAATTAACTTCTCTGCCAGATCTCCGAAAGCGTGCGCTGTGCGATTAGTTGTGTCTCTGTTAATTAAACCACTGCAGGAGGACAGCTGAATGTATGGTAGCTCACATCGAGAGTCTTTTCAAAATTGTAAAGTTAGCTTTTCCTGCGACGAAGTTTGAACAACTAATGGCGGCTTGTCATTCATTTTAAATAGCCTGTTCAAGCGTGGTTTGCTTACGCAATGACGTGGCTAATGTTGGGTCAGCTCTCTTGATATAAACCCTCACAATAGACAAGCCCATTCAACCAGGACCTCATATCCGCTTGGAGCCCGACAGGCGCCGCCACTACTTGTAGAAATATGCTGTGCAGAAAAGCGCACTTGCAAATTATTAAAAGGGTTCACTATAGCTATGTTTATTTTGCCATTTCAGCCTTATTTCAGGGAGTAACGGAGTGCTTAATACGGGTTGTAACAGGTCGAGGAACCATCCTAAATGGTGACAACTAGAAGACAGGATGATATCACACATCTTACCTACGCGGAATACACCTATAAACGCATAAAATCGTTTGTTCAGAACTATACATGCGCCGTAGCTTCAAGTAGGCCAAGTATATAAACATCAATTAATGATATAGCATACAACCAAGTGATGAGGGTTAACCGTCGTCAAGTAATAGTGACCACTACTTCGTTTATTTTTTATTTCAATAAAAACAGCACTGTCATTTTCATAGACCATTTTTGATTTTGAATATGATAGATGTCGAAAGACTGTAAATAAAATTTGAGACCATAAAACGTATTTAACCCAATCAAATGCGATTCAAATAGCGATGATACCAAGTCAAATATTATTACGAATTGAATGCGATTCGAACAGATTTAGAATAGTATGGAAAGCAAGTTCACGAACATCACTAGACTGGTACAACATTTTATTTAAAACACATATTCACAAGCTCTAACAAAGAAACGTTACAATTAGTTTTAACCGAGAAAAATTTCATCACTATGTAAAGTGAGATAAGCTCGCATTGCGAAAGGACTGGATCCTTCGAAATATCTCGTAACTGTAAACTAACATAAAAAAATGTCATGACTGCACGGAAGGCTCAGCACAGTCACAGTGAAAGCTAGAAGAGCGGCCTTTCAGAGCCTTTCAAAACACTCATTGGGTAACTACGGCAAGCATACTTGCTTGATACCCACTATAGAGCATCAATAATTAAATTTTGGGGGTGTAAGCCGGTATTCGCTATGCTATTTTTTGTCATTTTTTTGAGAAGTGTCGTATCCGATAAACACTTGCAAAAATTTTTGCGCCAATTGTTCTTGCAGTGGCTAACGACAATGAGGAATTATGGCTAAAGTAGGTATGCGCCACAGTTAATAGGGGGACAAGAACGAGCTTTTGTAATGGGTCGGAGCATCGGATGACCCACTTGTTATGCTATGTGCATCGTGCGACGACTGGTTGTTCTTTCGCTGTTTTAAAACCCTTTATGAGTCGTAATAATGCGATTACTTTCTCAACATCAAGCCTGCCTAAGGCAAGTTTGCCAACAAGTCCCAAGCACCGGTGTAGGCTTATAAACTTGATGGCCTCCCTAGGTCCTTTAGTAAAGCACATACAGTTTTTATACCTAAAGCAGAGCACTCATAGAAGTTAAAATTATTTTCTTCGTATAGACCTATATCACTAACTGATTGTGATTACAAAATTTTAATGAAAGTACTAGCACGGCGACTTCAAGGGGTAATAAAAGAAATGGTAGGACCCCATCAAACATGCAGCGTAATGGGATGCTCCATTGTGACCAATATACACAATATGCGCTGCGTGCTCGAGTGATGCGATGTAAATCAAGGAGGGGTCGCCATTCTACAGATTGATCTCGAGAAAGCTTTTGATTGTGTTTCCCATAGCCTTCTACTTGCCATTCTTGACCATGTAAACTTTGGTTCTGTCATCAGAGATGGGGTATCTATGGCATACCGGAACTGCACGACCCGTCTGGTAATCAACAAAACACTAGGAGATACAATTAACATGAAGCGTTCTGTCCGTCAGGGCTGCCCGCTGAGTCCTCTACTGTTCAGTTTATATATAGAAATGTTGTGCTTAGCAATAACTTAAAACAGCAGCATTCGTGGCTTTAGATTACAAGAATCCGAACTTAAAATTCTGGCGTATGCCGACAATGTGGCTGTTTGTTGTACCGATCAAGATAGCGTTACCACTACCATCTCTAAAGTTAAAAGGTTCGGCAATGCAACTGGCAGTCTAGTAAACTGGGGAAGGTGTCCGGGTGTCTGGCATGGAGAGTGGTCGTCAAGACCAGACTATTTTGCCAATGTTAAATGGGTGACCACACCTGTCAAGTACCTTGGGGTGCCACTGGAATTTTATAAAGATAATGAAAACTACTGGCAAGAACAAGCGAAAGAAATCCGGACGAAATCCAATCGATGCAACGGTAATCATCTGTCAGTGTTTTCGAGGGCAACTGTCTGTAATCTTTTCTTTGCCTCAAAACTTTGGTACGTGATGCAAGCATTGCATTGTTCAAGGTCAAACATACAGAAGCTCCATCGCATCTTCGCAGTGTTCGTGTGGGCTTAGAACTGGGAGAGATGCAGTCGAACTAATCTGTTTCGAGAAGTGAAACATGGAGGGCTGGGTTTAACACACCTTTCCATACGCCAAGTCCTAAATAGGTTCTTTTTTTTTGCTACACAAGAAATCCTTTCTTACGTACAGTGTGCCAACTGAGACTGATGCGGGCTTTACCTGGATATGTGGTTAGCATGAATGACATGACCGGTGCTGTCCGCGGGTATCTTGAGGAAGTTATACTAAGTGTACGGTTCTTATCTGTTAGATTTTCTAATAAATATTTGTTTTCAGTGACTCGCAAAAAGTTGTACAAAGATGTGTGTGATGTTGTTTTACCTGAACCCCTGTACCGTGCCATGTACACTGGAGGTCAAGGGCAAGATGTGCTTAAACGAGTGAAAAAAATGCAAGTGGCTCCTGCCGCGAAGTCCTTCTTTTTTAAGCTTCACACAGGTACATTATCTGTCAGGACATTTGAAGAAGACCATGATTACTAACCTTGGGGGACAGATTGCCTTGTCTGTGAAAAACCGGAGGCCATGTTTTCTTACATTGTTGGGAGGGAGTATATTTTTGGGATGTACTTCAAAGGACGTTAAAGAAGGAATTACCTTTAAATTCTTAAGGTAAAATATTTCTGTCAATAGTGGACAAAGAGGGAATGGCTTTTGATTTGATTATGCTATGTGGCCTTCACTGTTTGTAACGGGCCCGTATGGCGGGTTTTTATTGCGATCAGGATGCACGGCCTGCACAAATGTATTTCCGTGGACGTATGGCCAAGTTTTTTGAACTGCAGAAAACTCAGGAGATTGTACCTGAGTGGTTGTTGAGGGTAGAGCCCTTAGCAGCACTTACGGAATTTTACTTTATGTCGGACTGTTACTGCTTGTTTCTGTTGTGCTTGTGGTTTGATGTACGCGCCTATGAACAGGCAATAAAGCAAAACAAAAACAACGGTGCAGCTCAGTAGTAGATTACTGGTCTAGCACCCAGCAGACCCGGATTCGAGCCCCACTGTGCCATTGGTGCTAGCTTTTTTTTTCTAATTTCGCACGATGAGGTTACGGACACTGACGGCGGCGGCGGCGGCGGAACACTGCGCGAGACCCGAGTTTTGATCTTATAACAGCTTTCGCTGTAACAGTGACCCCAAAATTCAATTTACTTTGTCTTTAGCTTTTAAATAAAACCACGGCATCAAATTTAAACGCAGTCGAACCGACCACTGCTCGTACCACTACATATGTAATGAAACAGATAAACCAGTTATCACAACATTAAGCACGTCAAAGTCATTGTTGAATAGTGTATCTACACGCAGAATATACGCCAACAGATCACTGGCGTCTGTTATTCGTGTAAAAAACATTGCTAGAGCTTTTTTTGGCAGAATGCTCATGTATCGCCAAGCACCCAGCAAATAAAAGTCACACGATAATTATAATAGATTACACTTTCTCTTTGGCGAAGCTATAGTTGTGAGTGAAAACACATCCCAGCGGCAATCAGTATATTCTGAATATCTTTCAAACGCTTGCGCTATACGCATCTTGTTAGCTAAGTTACGAAAAATGTAAGGACGCTGTAAAGCTCAAAGTGTGTTCGGTGAACGCCTGTGGCGATTCGACTAACTATGCCATGTCATTTTTATTGTTGTTGTTGCTTTCATCTTTTTTTATTACACTCTCTGAGCAATCACTTGATTGATGGAAGAGAGTAAGAGAAAGATGCCACAGCTGGCACCGTTCCAGGGCACTGACGGACGGACGCGAGTATGAGACAAACAAATGTTCCTGTCATGTTCTATCGTTTCACCCGTTTGGTATTTTTCTGTGGGTTACTGATAACTTTAAATAATACTCGAAAAATCTCCGGTATTTAGAACGTGCAATATTTTTTTATTCAATATGTGGTATCTTAAATTATGTGCTTGATGCTACAAATAGTATCTGGATGAATGTTGGGCCGAATCCCTCATATACTATAATCAACGACAACGTTTCTTGGCAGCACTATGAAATCCGCTGAACTGAAGCGCATGCTTGCTACCGGACTAAAGAAATAGTACTTAAATTCACTGACCAATTTCTCATTTGACTTGCCAAGATAAATGCTGCTCTATTTACTATAAGACAAAAAATGTTCTGAGATGTAGGTAAAATAGTTACTGTTAACTCTGCAAGAATGCGTTCTTTCTTTTTCCTTTTCTCAGACAATACCACCTTTTCAGCGCGCGCCGTTTTTCCAAAGAGATCTTGGTGTCTAGAACTCAGACGGTCATTGTGCGCCCGCAAACATGCTGCTCAGTTTTCTAAGAAAAACATACTCATGGTATGACACAAAAATGTGCACTGAATAATCGGAATGTATCTACCACTCACATTTCTCGTGCGTATGTTTTTATGTATATAAATGGGTTAACAATGCAAGCGAGCAAAACGGAAAGCAACCTCAAGCAGCTGTACTACTTGCGGAGCAATGCTATCGTGCGAGAGCCTTGCCTCCATAGACTTCGCTTCAATATCAAGATAAAATGTTTCGGGTACAGTAAGGAACCAATAGCTTGCGCACATGGTCCAGTTCATATTTCTAGCACACTTACATATTCGTTACTGCGCTTTGGAGAGAGTTTCGTATTCAAAGTGTTACTCCAGAGACGTATCAATCACCAAGAATCAGTCAATTTATCGATGAGGCGAAGTCATTCGGACATCCAGAGTTACGAAAAAGCTCTTTCCGAAGTAGCCACGGAGCCACCGAGAAAAGCATAGATAGATTTGTGGGGTTTAACGTCCCAAAACCACCATTTGATTATGAGAGACGCCGTAGTGGAGGGCTCCGGAAATTTTGACCACCTGGGGTTTTTTAACGTGCACCCAAATCTGAGCACACGGGCCTACAACATTTCCGCCTCCATCGGAAATGCAGCCGCCGCAGCCGGGAATCGAACCCGCGACCTGCGGGTCAGCAGCCGAGTACCTTAGCCACTAGACCACCACGGCGGGGCACCGAGAAAAGCAATCCTCGTGCCCGAGAAGCTTTCGACACCGGCTACACGAGGAACGACGGGGAGCCCAAAGCCAATCCACTAGGCTGCAAGCACACTCTGCGACAGCGGCACGCACGTGCGAGTAGCGGCAACAAAGACAAACACGGTCGTGCACGCCCAATAACCGAGTCCCTTCGAGAGGCACGGCAGATATGTGCCGGGTTTCGTTAAGAGCGGCGTTGCCGGGGCAAATACAGTGCGGCCGGAATCCAACGCAGCACAGCTTGGAAGGTGGCTCAACGGCTCCGGCTGCAATCTGGGGGGCGGGGGGGGGGATATTTTGGCTCCCGAGAAATTGTGTTCTATTTGTCGACGGGCGCGTCACTCTCGAGCCATTGCAGTCTCGAGTACTTACGTCTGAGTTAATGGCGGCGTTACTTCGAACTTTTGCCAGAGTGCTTCACGTTGGTGCTGAATATGTCGCTCCAGGGTTATTTCACTGTAAGTTGTTGAAATAATCATGCTTTTTTCACATATTTTTTTTTTATTTTCATATAAGAAAACATGGAAAGGTAGGCTGCGTTAGAACCAGCTATATCATCCTTTTATCGCGACAGCGTTAAAGAGCTCGTTTCGCAGAAATTTTGCTGTCGGCGTCGTCGTCGTTTATTGTGCGCAAAAAATAATGTTTGTGTGACGGAAAAATTGAGAAATATGCCAATAAACTGAATAACGAAAAATTCTTGGTTTGAGTGAGAATGGAACTCGGGTCGTTTGCGTGGTAAGCGGAGTCGTTCTACCACAAAACACGTCTCTGTCTGTAAATAAACTGAAGATAGCTTCCTCTGCTTGGAAAAGCAGTGAAAGTAACTTGCATGCTTTACAAAAACACGCCTCCTGTGTACACGCTTCGCAATACAATATTAAGTATCGCCGTAATAATGCGTGATACAAGCGTACATTGCCATCGGGCGTCAGAACAATGGAATATCATAATGGCTTTATAGATCAAAGCCAGTCCCCCACTACAAAAGACACACACGCTCCTGCATCCACCAGGTAGCGGGTGCATAGCAAGTCCGAAAAGACATCATACACAGTGGTGCCAATTTAGCGGATTTCCCGCTAAATCTGGCGGATTTTATTTTATTTCGACGGGAAAAAAATCAGTCTAGCGGCTAGCGGATTTTCTGACGGGCCATTTTTGTACATAGCGGATTTCTGTCGGATACCTCACGCAGTGGACCAATTAAAAATCGCCCTGCAAGAAACCATTCCCGTGTTCTCTAAAAATGCGGAAATTGTTTAACTTCAGAGGCTCCTGTTCACTTGCTCCGCCTATCTCAGACAAACAAATCCGTGAGGTTTCAAAGCGGCGATCGCTTTCTAAGTAATAAACAACGAACGAGCTGCGATGCACCAATCTTAGAATACCAGAATCTTAGAATACCTAATAAGCGAAACGTACAACTGGTTCGCAAGATCCCCTGCCCGGAAAATGGCGTACAAGAAGCTCTACGGTCTGATGAATGACGGCGATGAACCACTGAAGATTGTGCAAGCGTGCAGGACGCGATGGCTATCCCTCGAAATAGCCGTATCGAGGATCGTAGACCAGTGGACCGAATTGAAGGCGCACTTCGAGATTGCAAGGCGCACTGAAAAGTGCTATGCGGCAGAGGTGCTGTATGGTATGTACGAGAACCAGATCAATCTGGGGTACTTGCTTTTTTTGAGACCGATTCTGACAGATGTTCAGAAGGTTAACAGGGCATTCTAGGCGAAAAATGCGGATCAAACAAAGCTGCTGAAAGACCTCATGACTTTGCTTTCAAGCTTGGTTGAAAAAGTCGTAATTCCGACAGAGCAGATTGACGTTTTGACGTGCAGACTTGAGGACCACTTGAATCCCAAGCCTTGTCTGGGCTACCTGTTTGAGACGTACGTTGACAACATGAAAGCTCAGAAGACCGACGAGTTCTCTGTCGCAGATGAAGCTGTGATGCGAGAAAGCTGCATAAGGTTTATTACCACGCTAGTAGATCAAATCAGACAGCGACTTCCCGACAACATCACAGTTCTCCAGAAAACATCACTCTTATCGGTCGAAAACGCTTTGTGCGTCGTGAAGGAGCCATTGATTCCTCTGCTGGAAGCAATGGCAGTGCCCCCTGGAACGATCGAAAAAATTCAAAACCAGTGGGGCAAAATCACCCTCCTGGACTGGAAGCAAATATCGTCCACGCAGTCGTTCTGGTGTGAAGTTCACTCCTATAAGGACGCCTTCGGCGAAAACCCGTTCGCCGAGCTGGCCGGATTTGCCATGTCGATGCTCGTGCTGCCGTATTCAAATGCCGAAGTAGAGAGGACATTTAGTCAGCTCAACATAGTAAAATCCAAGCTGAGGAACAAGCTGAAGCCTGAAACAACAAATGCCCTCCTCGTCGTAAGAGCGGGGCTGAAGCGACACCAGAAAAGTTGTTTTGATTACGAACTTCCCGCGGCAGTTGTTAGTGCAATCGGGACATCTGCAACCTATGTGCAACCAAGTCACCTGTCTGGTCCCTCAACAAGTACCAGCGGTCCTGTGGAGATGGTGGCAGACGACAACAGCGGCGACGAAGACCTCGATGTGTTTTTCGTTGACCTGTGAGTTTTTTTTATCAGTGTGAACATTTATAACTTTTAGTCTCATCTGTGATGAGGTTCACCAATGACGACGACCGCAGCACTGAAGCCTCAAGTGTTCTAGTTAGACTCCTTGAACGACTATTCGCGGCAATTTCAGCTCTCGAAGTTTTGGGGAGCTTTTGAGAATGATAAAGGTATTTATCATACGAAATTGCAGTGTTTTTTGAATAAAATAGGCCCTAGCGGGAAACTTAGCGGATATGTTTGAGAATCTAGCGGAATTTGGCGGATTTCTCATTTCTTTTTAGCGGATGTCTGACGTTCAGCGATGGCAACACTGATCATACACTTAAGTGCTTGAAGTACGCACTAGTAACAAAATATTGCTATCGCTTTCATCTTTTAAAGGCGAAACTTCAGGGTCTTCCTATGTTTGGTAGTAGTGTTAAAAAAACGCATACCTAGAAACAGGAAAGCATTCTTTGATTCGGAATACAGGAGGAGGAGGCAAGTTTATTTACAGAAAGGCAGAGAGGTTGATAAGTGCAAAGTCTTGGCCGTTACTTAGAATAGCGTTTATAGTTTTTCTTGCATCAAGCTTTTTGTTTGCCTACAATTTTTACGTACGTAATGCATAATTTAGTCCGCACGTATCAGATTGTTTGACGGTCGCACATTTTCTGACCGAATATCTAAATAAAAGTATTTTCATCTTCGAACCATTCACCCAGATGAGAAGTCATTTAGAATCAGCAGTATTAGATGCGGAGCATCTAATACTCGAGGCTTGTAGTGCGGCGCCGTCCGCAAGCTTCCTCCTCTTTCTTCCACCATCTGTGCATCCCTTCCTCCTCTACACACCGCGCGCGCTTCACTCCTCCACCATCTGTGCACCCTTCCTCCTCTACACACCGCGTGCGCTTCTCCTCTTCACGAACATTCGCTAGCTGTATAATGTAGCGCGCATGCGCCGTCACGCTTCGAGAACATCGGCAGCTGACGCGCGCGCATGCGCCGTCACGCTTCGAGAACATCGGCAGCTGACGCGCGCGCATGCGCCGTTGCGCTTCTCCCCCTTCTCGAACATTCGACAGCTGACAGTGCATGCGCCGTCGCGCTGTTTATATACTCAAGGTCGGCGCTCGCTCGCTCAGTTGCCGCTCGTCGGTTGGTTTGTACGGCGCGTCGACGTCCAAGGTTGCGGTGAAATGAATTCCAACGAATCCACAAACACAATGATCGACGTCCCTTCGACCAGCGCCGCCCTTTCGCATACGTGTGTACGTGTTCACTCATTTAACACCCCCTCCTACAACCACGTTAACCAATTTAGCCATCGACCCAAGTAAGTCGCACTTTAACACCCCGTTAACCAATTATATGCTCCGCATCCTCCTCAGTATTCCCCCGAGGGAAGCTGCGGGCAATTTTTAATGAAATCCGTTCTTTGTGTAACTAGCTTCAACTGAAAGTTGGTATGAAAGGATACCGCGAAAAGTCATTTGCTCGCATTCATTAGTATTATGCGTCCTCAAAACAATATACTCATCGAATGTAGCATGAATTGTTTACCTGAAAATAATAAAACGAAGTGGAGGCACAGATAGCCACGATCAGTCGCCTTAATAGTGGAGAACATGGACCATATTTGGTTTTCCGCAGCCGTCAGGAGTGTTGCGTACATGCACACTCCAAACTCTCTCCTGTCATGCTGTACTTCTGAATCTTACGCTCTGTCTTAGTCACGCTAAAGTAATACTTCATTATGCGATGAGTTAAGGGCGTATTAGCACAGGCTACTGACCGTGATCATGTTGATCTGAATTGGGTGGTCGTGAACGAACACCCTATTCGAAAAAAATGACAGAATATCCACAGAGTGAATGATTATGGTTGGCGCGAATCTCCGAAGGGTTTTATCGGCAAACCATGAATCATCCGCTGGCCGCGTTCGTCAGTCTGTCTGTCTGTCTGTCTATCTATCTATCTATCTATCTATCTATCTATCTATCTATCTATCTATCTATCTATCTATCTATCTATCTATCTATCTATCTATCTGTCTGTCTGTCTGTCTGTCTGTCTGTCTGTCTGTCTGTCTGTCTGTCTGTCTGTCTGTCTGTCTGTCTGTCTGTGTGGCCATCCGTCCGTCACTCTGTTTGTATGTATGTCCCTTCGGCTGTCCGTCATTACGTCCTTTCGTTCGGCCGTCTGTCTGTATGTCTGTCCATTCGATCGTCCCTCCATCCGTCTATCTAAACACACTCTAAGTGCCGCCATCTCGCGTCTTTTCGTCATTTACTTATTATTATTATTATTATTATTATTATTATTATTATTATTATTATTATTATTATTATTATTATTATTATTATTATTATTATTATTATTATTATTATTATTATTATTATTATTATTGATAACTTTTAATCAATTCATTGATAGAGGACAGCTGTACGTACAAGCTGCTCACTGAAGAGGCAGCTTGTCAAGGTATATGTTGAGAAAATATGCTCCACTAAAACAAGTATTCAGTACAGCAGAACGTGAGAACCAAGACCACCGTATGCACAATATAGTCACCGATGGAAAGCTAATAATCTCATTCTTCGCGTAGGTTAGCAAACCGGTTACAACCTGGTTAACCTCCCTGCCTTTCATTTGCCTTTTATTGTCTCTTAATGTATCATCTGTATTTAATCTATTACTTAAGATCAGGGGTAGGTCGTCTATAATTTGTAGAAATACTTTATTAGAAATAACTGCGCGAGTAGTAGAAATTTCTCACTTTTTCCCGTTCCTTGTTTAAACTTTTTCGACTCTTAAAGAAGGTGTGCCAATAGTTACTGGTGCAGTTTGAAAAAAACTTTTTTTTTTATTTTAGCACCTATCTCGAGCAAAGCCTTCGTGTGGGTGAGTCATGGGAGAGAGAAAAAGAGAAATAGAGAGGAAAGACAGGGATATTAACCAAGCCTGGCTTGGTTGGCTACCCTACACTTGGGGTGGGAGAAAGAGGGAATGAGAAGGAAAGAGATAGAAAAGAAACGGAGTAAAAAGGTGGATAAATAGTCAGTTCAAGACTACAGTGAGAAGTTAGTAACATGCAATAGCATCGAAGGCAATGCTTTCAATGAATTCAAGTGAAGGTTAGACTTTTTATGCATGTACGAAGACATAGGTAATAAGGCGCTTGCGGTGAAAGTACGTTGGTTTGAGGCTCTATTCCGAAACCAAAGTGAAATTTTTGTTTCCAAATTTCCCACGTAAGTGCCCTAGGATAACGCAATAAACATTCGGGCTGCAAGCCGGATTGTACGCGCAAACTTACAAAAAGCAGGCGCTGCCTCACTGCCCTCAGTACATGAAATATCAACCGACATTCGCTGATCTTGCCTGCTGCGGCGGCCCTTGGCCGCGATCGATAGTGGAGTAGCAGAAAGGAAACAACGGACACAAAAAAGGAGTGCGACAGGACAATGTTGCACTAAAAACAAACCACAACTGTCGCCTTCTTTTTCTGCTTCCATTGTTTCTCTGCTGGTGTGTCACCTTCAATCATATGCCAACCGGCCCGACTATCGACATTCTGGCCGCGATTGTCACGCTAGTTTTCAGGCAATCCAGGTGTTTCTTCGTATTTTAGGCTACATGTCCGGGACCTAGGCTTTTAGTATTCTTGAGCGTTGTGTATTTTTTCCCTGTCGTAATTGACATGCGTTATGTTTCTCTTTATTATATTTTTTCATTCCCTTTTCCTCCCACTTATAATGCGAATCGTCGCTCACGGCCCGTTATGACATCGCCATCACGCTCCGTTTGGGCCCTGTCTGCGCGTTGCCCTTCTTGTAAGCAAGCCCTTTGAAGTTACCGAACTTTTTAAGACATCTGTAGCTCTCATCGATACCTACTTTGCAATTGACTCTCCCCACCCGCTCTCCTTCTTGCTCTCCTTCCAACTATCAGCACGCTCGGAAGCTAGAAATGTCGTTTGTCCACCACGGGATGAACGTTGATTTGACACAATAGCCTATCTTTGAATTTATTTTTATCAATCTTTTTCGGAGAGTCAAATCGACAAAAAAAAACGAAAAGGCAGGAAAGTAAACCCGACACCCTCCCATTTTTTGTACCCTACGCAGTGGAGGAGTTGAATGATGAAAAGGAGTAATGAGAGAACACGAGAACTACATCACTTTCGAAATATTTTGCACGATTGTTCGCTAACGCTCCCTCCTGGTCTTTTCTTCTTTTCTGCTCATTCTTATGACTCATTGATTGATTGATTGATTGATTGATTGGATTTATGGGTTAGATTGATTGATCGGATTTATGGGTTAGATTGATTGATTAGATTGATGGGTTGGGTTGATATAAATGCATTCATATAAATGGATTAATTGATCGATTGACTGATTGATTGATTAGATCGAATAATTAAATTGGTGGATTAGATTGATATTGTTATGATACAATGGGTTTATAAAGATTGATTGATTGATTGATTGATTGATTGATTGATTGATTGATTGATTGATTGATTGATTGATTGATTGATTGATTGATTGATTGATTGATTGAAACATGGTCGAAGAAGGGGAAAATCATGGCACGTGAGGGCCCACGCAAAATGGTGAGCGTCCGTTCGCATCTCTTCTTCGCAGGCGACTGAAAAAGCAGGAAGACGAGAAGGGCTTCATGAAACATGACGAGCTCCAGGAAGAGTACTACGAGAGCGCAGGCGGCATGCCCGGCGCAGAGCCGGGCGCCGAAGTCGGTAAAAGCTGGCGCCGCCTGCTGGAGCCCAACTGTCCCTGCTGCGACATCTCAAAGCGACTCACTGTGGCCCTGCTCAGTTCCATAGGGTTCCTCATCTCTTTCGGCATCCGCTGCAACATGGGTGTCGCCATCGTCAAAATGACTGCCAACAACTCGGAAACAATGGTGAGAATGCCCTTTCAACTTTAACTACGTACAACGCTGACGTAATGAAACCCAACGTCACCATTTTTAGCGTAAAAACTACTATTAGTAACTGCACCTGATAATCACCATGTCATGTCACCGCAAATACGGCCGCTAAATGTAAGGCTGGCTCCAGTGTAAGTGTCCGAGTGGAAATTGCGGTGATATGGCACGGAATGCTGATGCTGCGATCGGAAGTGAGTGCATTACTTAGCTCCAGGTTTTCACGCTTGGAATTAAGCATACAATTATGTTTTACCTCTGCAGTGGCTTGAAGAGGGTAAGAAAACCAGCGTGGTAAGGGTGCACAAATACTTTTTTTGTCGAACATTCCAGCTTTTGCCTTTTTTTCACAAACTACAAGGCAAAGAGGAACACACAGCAACAACAAAAAGGGGGGGGGGGCGGGGGGGCGGAGAAAGGAACACACACGCACTTGCGTTGTCACGCTATTTTTACCAATTGTACAGAATCCAGCGAAAAGCAGTCGTGGGCTAAGTCAACTATACAAACACGGCATTTCAAAAACCTCTCCGATTCCTTGTTCACGCAAGGCATTCAACCATTTGCTTACGCATATGAGAAGGTTCACCGCGACGAGTGCGAAGAGACCAATGGTGTATTTCCTCCTGTCTTAGTAAGTTTGTCAGGAACCAGCCAGGGTCATTAAACACAATATTTACGTCTGCAGTGTAGTCTGCGACTGCATCTCGATTCATTTTGTCCAACGTGTTGCCAGAAAAAAAATAAACGTCCGCCGAACACTATACAGTACTGGTTCTAGTGACGCCACCAAATAAGCCAATTCTTCTGTCATCCTGAATAGTGTTCTGTCGTTTTTGCCCTATATTTAGTACTGGTACTTTCAGGTACCCACGTGGTTCAACCAAACAATCGAACACATTTATCTGCAGCAGAGTGCTTGCTTACATATGTTGTATGTTCAACTCCAGTCGCAACAGCCGCGTTAGGATGGTGTCTATAGTCGGTTCAAGTTTACGTCATTTCCTGCTAAGCTCTCGTATAAAAATATTGTTACGAAGCGGCCATGACAAACGCTGTCGTCCACATATCCTAAATTGTCATTGCCAACCAAGTCATGCTGACGCTTATCAACGCAAGCTCTTCAAATGGGCACAGAAATTGTATGAGAACTCAGACCATGCGCGCCCGCTTTTTCGAAGAAATTCTGATAGTACAGCGTAACAGTAAGGGTCAGTCTCCTGAAAAAAAACAATGTTTCGTCGCAGATTATTACCACAGTAAGCCGCGTAAAATTTTAAAATGACAAAAGAGAGACTTCAAGTTGTCCTGAAATATATCAAACATATTATGTCACACTGAATCTATCCGAGGTAACTCTGGTGCTGTGATCGTTCCGATAACATGGGATTGATAGTTGGCACATGGATATGTTTGTTCATGCTTGTGGCCTAACAGGTTATTTCGGTTTTTGTTTACAAGAATGTATTGTCAGTTATTGCCTTAAGGTTTAAAGCAATTCATCTTGTCTAAGCGCAAAAAGACAAAAATATTGCGTGTACACGCATAAATATTGCAACTTGTTTGATATGTGGGGTTTAATGTCCCAAAACCAGCATATGATTATGAAAGACGCCGTAGCGTAGTGGAGGGCTCCGGAAATTTCGACCACCTGGGATTCTTTGACGTGCACCCAAATCTGAGCACACGGGCCTACAACATTTCCGCCTCCATCGAAAATGCAGCCGCCGCAGCCGGGATTATCACAACTTGTTGCACTTATAAAGAAGTGTTTTGTAGTAAACTCTAAAACGGTAAATCACAAAGAATCTGAATTAGAACGGCGGACAACTCACGATTCCTACGCTGTATTGATCGCCATGTTTCCTTAAGCATCAGCGCAAGAGTTTGCTGCAGTATACCTTGTTAAAAAACTCTACGACGCTCAAATCTAATGCACTGACGTTGGTCGGTCCTTCATTAAAAAAGGCAAATAACTTGAAAGCCAAACCAATGCTTCCGAAAGTTTAATATTACATGATGACGTGCCTGGTGTTCCAGCGCACTAATCAGAGGTTAGTTAGTTTTTCAGCTTCGTCCATGCGGAACCGTAGCATTACGCCATATTTATCTTTCGTTTTCGAGCTGCGAAACGACGACACGTTTTCTAAAAGCATCTGTACGCGTTTATCAGGCGCTTGCAATTCGTGTTTTCATTATCGCAGTCGAAGGGAGAACGTTCTCCTGGTTGCGCTCGTTTTGTCCTTGATTCCTTGCATAGCACCCTTAGTAGAGTAACTTTTTGTGATAGCGTTGCATACTGCTGGCCACGTTTTCACGTGGACAGGAGTTCGCAACCCTATTGCGGCAAAGCAAGCCGCCACTCTTTTCTTGCAGTGTATGCACACGAAATAGGATACTGCGTGTGTCGCAACTATTCGCAATCAAAGCGAGTACGCACTCTGTGCTTACGGTGTGGTTGTGTCACCATTGTGACACAGTGGCGTTGTAGCGTGATAAATGAGAGGCCTCTCCGGTATCTCGAGATGTCGTACTGACCAAAGCAAACGTACTATTAACGTTTACAGATTGCTTCATACTGACTGCTAGCTCTTCGCGATTGCTGAGGTTGGTTGGCTTGCTGGTTGCTGCTCATCCTAGTTGCCGTGTAAAGCTCGCAAAGAGAGCTAGAGAATTGTCCCACGCTTGTTGCAAGTGCCGCTCCACCACAGTTCGCCAAGCCCCATCAGGTGATACTCCAAGTTACTGCGCAAAAGCCACCCTGCGTGCACGGTGCTGTTGCAAAAGAAATGTTGAACGTGTGTCGTGAGTGGACCACCCGCTCGCATGCTCCACGTGATGATGACGATGGTAATGATGATCATGAGTATTTTTTCAAACGTAAAACAGACCCCAGGCACAAAAGCACGTCCCTACTAGCCTTCTACTAAACCTAGGGTACAAATAGGGAGAACAGTAGAATAGAGGAGGAGTTCATAATGATAGAAAGGAATTAAAGGAGATAGACAGATTTGGCGAGTTTTTATGATGAATATATGCAGCTCTTATGACACGGGTCAGAGAAAGAACTGACATGACGCTGACCTTGCAAGCTCAGCGCCGTGTGTGCCAATCTGTTCCGTGTCGTAAGCGCTGTTTTAAATTAATCACGATAGAAAAATGGCACGCGACGAGGCACCTATTGTTCAATAAACTCAAGTTGATTATCATTCGCTATAAAAAGCGAGTGGTGTATTAGGAAGAACGCCGCACTAAGACGTGCCCAGAAAAATCTGGCATGCGATGGCACCATTACGACACCACTCCACCCGAAAATGCAGCCATGGCAGGTCGTTGTGCTGGAACAAGCCGCGGCGATTGAGCTAACAAAGCAGGTATACCCGTAACTACGCAGGTAAAAAATTCTTGGACAGGAATGCCGCTGAAGCCAAAGCTTTAACGAACATAAAAGTGTGGCGGTTTGGGTTAGTTGGTATGACATGACGGTAGATATAGCGAGAGAACAGAACGACGACGTCTCCTTCTTGTCCCTTTGTCGGCGTTATGTTTTCGCACTATATCTACCGTTTAACGAGTAGTGTCGTCCTTTTCAAGTCAACGAATACCTTATCGTTTGTGCGTGCATGCTTCGTACACTGACCCTCAACCACAAACGGATAGGAGGATAAGGCTTGTGCCTCCTTTGTGGCTGGCGGAGAGTGTACGAGGCATAGGCGTAGATGCGATAAGGCAGGCATTTGTTGCCTTGAAAAAAGACAAGGCCACTTGTCGAGTTCACCAAGCCTGCGAGGCGGCTGAGGGGCCAGCCTCTCGGTCCTCACGTGTGAGTGAGTGAGTGAGTGAGTGAGTGAGTGAGTGAGTGAGTGAGTGAGTGAGTGAGAAGTACCTTATTATGGTCCAGTTCAGGCGCTCAGGTTGCCACGCGCCGCCCGGCTGCTCCTACGGTTTATGAGCGGCCGGCGGCACCGTGATCTGTGTCTTGGAAGAACAAATGAAAGTTTATCTAATCTAATTTACTTGTCGAACATCGGCTCCAGCGAAACCGTCACTTAAGAATTTTTATTCTTCCCGAACTTCCATTTTCTTCCTCACTTAAGTCACAGTTATCGGTGTAATAGTGTGTGCCATGACAGTTGATTGATTGATACGTGGGGTTTAACGTCCCAAAACCACCTATTGATTATGGGAGACGCCGCAGTGAAGGGCTCCGGAAATTTCGACCACCTGGGGTTTTTTAACGTGCACCCAAATCTGAGCACACGGGCCTACAACATTTCCGCCTCCATCGGAAATGCAGCCGCCGCAGCCGGGATTCGATCCCACGACCTGCGGGTCAGTAGCCGAGTACCTTAGCCACTAGACCACCACGGCGGGGCTGTGCCACGACAGTTTCAAAAATAACTTTGGCCTTGATCATATTCTCATAATGGCTGCAGTGCTCTAGTGAAGCGTTAATAGGTAAACAGGTAATCATATTTGTTGATGCTTAACGTCTGAAAGCCACGATAAGATTATGGCAGGCGCCGTAGTGGAGGGCCCCGGAAAGTTCGACCACCTCAGGTTCTTTAACGCGCACCAAAATCTCAGCAAGTGGTCAACGAGGATGGCGATTTGGGCTTGTTGTTATGGCAGCATGGTAATATATGGTAGCGCAGACAAAGGACGCGGACAAGAGAAGGCACATTCAAGACAACACAGCGCTAACTTTCAACAACAGTTTATTACACGCAGATCCCCCTAGTGTATGTACTACACCACGCCATACGTCACGAGAGCTATGCACATGTGACGTATGACGTAGTGGAGTACATACACTAGGGGGATCTGCGTGTAATAAACTGTTGTTGAAAGTTAGTGCTGTGTTGTCTTGAATGTGCCTTCTCTTAACCGTGTCCTTTGTCTGCGCTACCAGTTATTATCATGCTAAGCAAGCGGGCCTCCAACACTTTCACCTCCATCAAAAATGCGGCCATCGCAGCGTTAACAGGTGAAGATGGACAAGCGTTCAGTGCTACAGAAAAGCAAAGCAGTTCTATTGCAGCTCCACGTTCATTTATTTTGCACTACTCCCACCTCTCTCTCGCTTCCTACTGGTATACACAGCGCTTTCCGGCTGCACGCGATGTGCGCAAGACGACCGGGTCGAACGAATTTCTCCCGCGCCTTCCTTCCTCGGGGAGGTGGAGGACGAAAAGGGGGAGGAGGCATTTCTCCGGCAATTCGTCACGCTGAGGATTCGCGGCCGGATTAACCGGGATTAAGAGACAATCTCGAGTCCCCCGTAACGGAGCCAAGCCCGGATTACGGGTCACCGCCACCCATCCCCCGCTGGCGGGCGCGCCTATTTCGCACCTCATTTTGTCCCCCTTCGCAATTGCACTTGTTTTTTCTGTATTATCTTTTCCCACTCCATATTCACGAATCTCCCTGCCGTCGCTCGGCTAAGACTAAGGGGCTCGACAGAAAAGATTTGCAAGGAGGTATCCGGGTCCTCTGTAGGGTTAGAACGAACTCTAACACAGGGCCCAGCAATGTTCAGCAATCAGAGGTAAATTAGAGAGCCTCCGGTGTGCGTGAAGATTGATTGCTCAATTTATTTGGTTATCGATACATTAGGTTCATCCAATCGATCGAATAATTATTCGTTGTTCGTAGGCTTAGATAATTCTTATTGGTTTTTTTATTGATTATTTCCTAACCCTTAAGTGGCCAACGCAAGCTATCTTTAGCCAAATTTTTGCACCAGTGTCAAAAACTGACGTCATTTTTATACCGGATAATCGCGTCACACCCGTTTCATTTCTTGTTTCATCAGAAGTGTGCAATACTCCCACAGATGACGCTAAATTCTATGAGCTGCTGATGAGCGGTCCTTTTCTGAACGTACAGGCTTCTATGAAGCCTTCGCTTACAGTTCATTTACCTTTATCAATTTATTGTTCATATTTGATCGTTTGTTTCGTTTCTTTATTTTCGTGCTTCCTTGACTGGTTTATTTTAGATTTCCCAAAAGCAATACACACGCTTTAGAAGGCGCTGAAATGCAGAAATCCTTAAATACAGACTCATAAATTTGAACGATGGTATCAGCTACTCACTTCAACGTAAGGTAATAAATTGTAACAAACGTTTGGTTTACAAGAAATGGCACAATATGAGCAAAAGGTGAAGACTATTCCGCTTTAATCCTAGCTATACAGCGCCAGATGTAGTAAATATAAGGGGGCGCTGTGAATCTTGAAGAGCAGATGGAGATGAGGTTGCAGCATGACGCAAAAGTGCTGCAGAAATTACTATGCGAAGATTGGATAATGCGTATATAAAAATACACGCACGGTGAAAGCAGAGCTCCTAGCACGTTAAAGAACCCCAGGTGGTCGAAATTTCCCGAGCCCTCCACAACGGCGTCTCTCATAATCATATGGTGGTTTTGGGACGTTAAACCCCACATACCAATCAATCAATCAATCAATCAAATCAGAGCTCCTATGCTACGCATACTCAACACTTGTGCAGAGCTGCTATACTGCAAAAGCTCAGAACTTGTGAATGACACATGTATAAGGATATATGTATAGTTATAAAAGTTAGAAGCTTAATTGGTGCTGCGCACAGCTTCCACCTACTGGGTCAATAGACTAGACGCTCTGTCTTTTGGCATTGCTGCTTGCCGCTTCTCATTCTCTCTCACTATCATAATTCACTCACTCGGTTTGCACTATGTCCAACACGAAGCTGTTCATTTAATCAAACGGTGCGAAAGGCACACCAACATTGATACTTCAATCTTACACACACACACACACACACACACACACACACACACACACACACACACACACACACACACACACACACACACGAAACTACGCTTAATATCTGTCTGTCACCCTTTCTTTATCGATTTGCAGAAGGCCGAGTTCGACTGGTCTCCGGAGACCATCGGCGTGATCGACTCGTCTTTCTTCTGGGGCTACCTCATCACACAGGTGCCCGGAGGATTCCTCGCAGCCAAATACCCAGCAAACAGGTGGGGTATCTCATCCTCTCTTTTGCGTATTTACTTAAATAACTTTCTTCTCTTATATTATTCCTTGTATCGGAAAAATAAGCAGTGCTTATTCAAACTAACTCACACTTTTCAGGCGTATTAATTCACATGTAATAACTCACAAACATGTAAATGCAAAGAATACACGTGAATGTATTATCTCACAAAATGTTCCTTAGATGCCTCATAAAACGCGAAAATTCACCTTCGGTGTCAACGAGTGATGAAAAAAAGGTAATAATATAATCACGTTGATATGACGTCAACCTGACGTTCCAGATACCCAAAGTTTGTGTTGTCACCATGGCGTCACTAACAAGTCGTTGCTTCTCGTTTAAATGTGGGCCGATAACGGAGGCCCTGAAAAACAGGTGAAATGCAAAAACCTTTCGGAGCTGAGCAGAACAGAATCGACACCATACAGTTTTCCGTAAAATACCATAAAGGGAACTCTGGCCCTAGTGTCTATGGGAGATGCAGCGCAAGGCGCTTCAGCGAGCATGGTAAGGATGGGTAGTAGCCGGATTTGTCTCATCTTCGTTCTTACTTCTCCGTTTAGCTCCGTGTGGCCTAAATCGGCTTTGTCGCAAAACGAGTTTCCACAAACGTTCAGCTGTCTTTCCACAAACGTTCGTCGCCTTAACTTTTTCGGGCTCACCAATTCAAATCGACTCATGAAGTTCACAATGGTCGGTTTGTTCGAAACAAAAGCAAAAGACAGCAATAAACAAAGCCACAAATACGTTCGAAGCCGACAAGCACGAATGATAGGCAAATCCATCTACTACCCATCATTTCCATGGTGACTTAATGATCTCAGTGCCAGAGTACACTCTAACTAATTGAAAAAAACTCTACCTCGACTGGGACGAAACGAAAAGAAAACTGCTTTTGCTTTCAAGTGATCTAGAGCGAAATTCATCAGAAACCTTGGGAGTAAATTTTGCTGCCATAGACTCCCTTGGTGTCGCGTTCACCAGAACTCTACATTGTAAAGCTCACTCGTATTCAGACTATCACAAAATCCGTTCAGCATGATGTAACTGAACTAAACCTGACCAGAATTACACTCAGCTAGCTCTCACTCGATCTCAGGTTCGGGAAAGTTTTCCTCAGCCAGGCTCACTTAGACGGAAACTTCTCACAAATATTCGCGGTCAAACTTACCCAGAAACAGGCTCAAGGGTCATTCTAGGTCTGAGCGAGTCCGAGTGAGGGGAATCACGAGTGAGCTTGCCAACCACCGTTACATATTTAACGTGACACTCTTTTACCTTCGCCTGTTTCTTGGTTGAGTGCATGTAGTCTCTCGTTCGGCGTTCTCGGAACCGGTCGAGTGAGAGCAACGAAAGATTCGTCTTATGCGCCTCGAGTCAAGTGACGCTCTTCTTTTGCCTAGGCACTCTGTATTACTGTGGGGCTTTCCGAGCCGAATGAATCAATGAATTAATCATTCATTGCTAATTCAGAGTCTCTACGCGTACTAAACTCGGGATCTTCCTTCGCGGGAGGGCGTATCATTACCCAGAAATAAAAAATCTATTAAGTAAAAAAAGCGAGCAGATCGTACAGCAAAAGATCGCTCACTTCCAGTCACGCGACGTTCTACTCCTGTTGGCGAGGACGCTTGGACCAGTGTAGAACTTTCGGTATAAAAAGAATAAAGGGGGGGGGGGATTTCAAGATATATTAAAGATACATGGAAACAAATAACAAAAACAACAATTAAAACATATCTTAAAATACTTAAACAACAAAGCTAAAAGGAAAGAACTTAGTAACCGTACGCACATAAATGTTTGTCAATTTTTGGCCACACTATATCAACCAATAAATGCACGCATCGAGTTGCCCTCACATTTTGCATTAGAGAGTATCGTAATTATTTTTAATATTTTATTTGATACATTTTTATTTTTGCGAATGGTGTCGCCACGGCCATTGGTTGGAAACGCACGTGGTACGTTTTTATCCAGCCGCCTTGGTATCGCATTCCACTAGTCACTCCATGTCTTAAATACTGTTTGTGGTTAAGCAGAACGGTCTTCGGGGCTAGTTGATTAATTAAGTGTTTGCGGTGCCGCATTGTTCAACTAGAGGGACTTGTCAAGTGTCGGACAAGTGAAATATTAAGTGTCACGAGAAATGCACTCCCTACATTTCGATCGAAGATCACTGGACCCTTACCATTACGTTTTTTTTTCTCGACTACGCAGGGTTTTTGGCACCGCAATAGCAGTGTCAGCGTTCCTCAACATGCTCATTCCTGGAGCGGCCAAGATTGGCTTCACGATGGTCATGATTGTCCGCATCCTCCAGGGTCTGGTTGAGGTAAGTCACACGTCGCCCCGGCGTCGAAAAACATCAATTTCTATTGACAGTCTGATTTCCGAAGTAAATCTTACTTTTCTTTTAAAGCATTTCCACGGTGCACAAACGTGCACATTTGGCCAACGTCTAGTCAGCCACGACAACTCATGAACTGAAATTAAACATTAGGCATGGCTTTTTTTAATTTTTAGCAAAGTTCTAAACGATGTGCTTGTGGACTGCTTGTGTCGGTGCCAGTGCACCTTAGAGCGACGAAGGCTATCCATTCGAAGTTTTATAAATCACAGTTCTGTCGTATCTAATGCCATTCATCGACACTTCTTCTTGATGCCGAGAAAGCGATGGCTTTAGCGTTAAGTATATTTATTTGAAAATACAGTTCCGCAAATAACGAATACCTCATTGAAATGAACGTAATATTAAAAAAATTAAGGCAGCTCTGAACTGGTGGTGCCAAAACCTGAAAAATCTTTGTTTCTCTTCGGTTTTTTTTCTTTTTTTCTTCTTTCTTTCCTGTCGTTTTTATTTATGTATTTTTACACTAATTTTTTTGTGTTTTTATTTATTTATTTATTGCTTTATTTATTTATTTATTTATTTATTATTTATTTATTTATTTATTTATACCAGACCCACAGCGCCACATGGCATTACAGTGGGGGGGATGCAAAGAAAAATTCAAAGCATACAGTTGGTAACAATCGCTAGCAGCATAAGGAAAACAAGTACATATACAAGAAGACCACGAGTGTACACTAATGTGCACTATAGTGAATCATTGTGCAAAAATAAAAAAACAGTATACATTAATTAATTTAACAATGAAGTGTATTATAGCGATAGAAGCATAATTACATGAACAAGAATGTACAATAAAGGAAAATACAATTACAAGCATATAGCAGTCATCACTAGCAGTAACATGAATGAACAGCAACTCTAATACAAGAAGAATTATTTTAGCAGTGAAAAAATATGTCATTGGACGATACAGTTGCGACAGACTTTTTTAATTTTTATCTCTTTTTGTCGCTTGCTTCTGACATGTTTTTTTCTATTTTTTGCGTGTGTGTGGTTTTTTTTTGCACTACGCCAAGCGATGACGGCTTACGACAGCCGTGCATGGCCCCTTAATGTGCTCCGCACCTAAAAAAAAAAACGCCAGACCTGCACTGAACGCAGTCACCGACAAAGCAGGAAGAGCAGCGGTTCTAGAGCCTGTTGTAAACTCTCTCGGGCCAACTACAATAGGTTCACTTGAAAGGTACCCACTACGCCATAAGAAATCATAGTTTTGTGGAGTAGGCAAGCACCCATTCTAACACAACTTATCATTCTGTGAAGAAGCGAGGTACCCGCTACACATCCGTATGACATATGCACATTGTTGATGATGTAGCTTATCATGATCAAAATTGGGGCCGAGCACTTTGTAATTGGTGGGAAGCTTTAAACCATGAATTTTTTACGCTATTTACATATATTGTGACGCCTGGTTGATGTTTCACTATTTTACCACGCTAAATTACATATATAAACATGATTCCTTCCTCGACATAGCATTTGCGAGAGCTCTGTTGCGAAGTAGCTTTAAGTAGTCAATATATATATATATATATATATATATATATATATATATATATATATATATATATATATATATATATATATATATATCGCAAAACCAGTTACGAACATCACCAAAATCAGCTGTTGCGATCTCATAACATCTTTCGCTGTAATACTTCTGAACTTACGTTAAACCGACGTTTCAAATACGAGGGTGACGAATATTTACACATACTGCGCAAATATTTGTCCCCGCTGCATAAGCTATTTACGCAGTACCAAGTAAATAAAGAAGAAATTTCTTTAAAGTGTGGGCCCAGCGTCGTGGCCTGTTGGCGCTGTCAGGGATGACACAGCGGGCAAAAACCGGTAAAATCCCATTTTTTACTCGTGAATCCTCGCAGCCACACTGACGCTTTGTCGAAGCGGCGAATGGTTGCGCAAGCGAGCGGATTGCCACAGGCCGCTCAGAGTCTTTCTCGGATGGCGGGGCTGCCCCCAGAACTTCAGCATCCCAACTGGAATGCGTCACTCAGCCATCCATTTTAAAAAAAGCTGCTATCTTCTCCAGTTCCTTTTGATTTTGACAAGGATTGGTTTCTACGTCTCACACTGACAAAAGCCCGTTCCTATCAGTGCATAAAAGCATAATCGCTCAGACTACATTTATCTCGTACCTTTATTTTACGAGTAAATATGCTTATGAACTGTCGCGGAGAGATGCTAAGTACAACAACGATGGTCTAAGAAAGAAGAAGAAAGAAAGAACAGAAAGATAAAGAAAGAAAGAAGAAAGAAAGAAAAGAAAGAAAGAAAGAAAGAAAGAAAGAAAGAAAGAAAGAAAGAAAGAAAGAAAGAAAGAAAGAAGAAGAAAGAAAGAAAGAAGAAAGCGCCGCATGCACTGCTCATCTCCGAAGCGATCTTCAGAAGCATTGGTGGTGACCACGCTTGCAGATGCAATTACTCAGAGGCCCAAAGAGACAGGAAGAAGAATTCCACGGCACCGCCTAGCGCCTTGCGAGAGACGCTTTCAAGCGAGGCAAAAGAAGCGACCGCGCGCTAAGTACATGCAGTACGGTGAAGGCTACGAGTTACGTCGACAAAATCGGGATCAAGAAACCAGCCAACTTGTCCTTCGCATTTTCCCGATACACCTAGTGCTCGATTGCGGATGAACGAAAAGATCACCGATAGCATTAACGACTAGCATTGAACGAAGCCGTTCTGCTGCGACTACGTATAGTTCGTTGGGAAACATGAGCGGTGACTTTTCCCGCACTGCACCGAAGTGCATAGGTGAGACCGAATGCAGTACATAGTACAAGCTCCCGCGAGAGAGTGCGGGGCCGACGCGATGCAATCATATCGCTTCTGCGAATACCATCGTCCCGTGTTCCCCCGTCACCGTCTTACGTGGACGATATGGATGCCCGTGGCAATCAGTGTAGACGCCACCGACAGTCGCGCGATGACCCACCGCGTACCTTCTTCCAACCTCCCACCCTCCCCAAACTTCCGTCGCCGAACTTCCGCTAGCTCCCCCCCCCACCCCTCCTCCTCGTTTGCTCGACTGCCCGAGCGTCGTCTCTGTGGCGGAGGTCGCACGAAGAACGTACCATATACGACGCCCGATCGCATCAGGGAAAATGGCTGTTTCCGGACGAAGGAAATAGGGGAGCTACCAATAACGCGAAGAAGGAGGCATGCGATGCAAGGGCCAACAGCGATGTATCTAGATGTTTGCGTAATCGCGCAAATAAGCATCGGAGCCCCAGTCGGGTTTCGGTCGACGAGCCGTTATTCATCGAAGATACCGACGGGTCGTTCCTGGGATAGCATTGCCGTATCTTTCCCTATTAACCTGAACGCGCATTCGTTGCTTTTGATGCGAAACCATTGCAGTACTTGATCGACCAATTGCGGAGGTATGACCTTCCCAACAGAATCATTCGTCGCAAGCCGATTGACACGGCTGTCAAGATTGGAATCAAGGGCTACATTTATAGATTGTAATTACTCTTCGCACATTTGTTGGTTAAATAGACCAATGGCCCACAGTCATGGATGTGCTAAGAACCCATTGCGAACCGGCAGAAATGAAGAAGGACCCCTTTGCCGAAAGAGAAAGGAGGTAGTGGCTACAAATACAACGTGCAGCGCGAAATATGTACCTAGCATTGTTACCTGGCAAAGAATGGTAAAAAAAAATACCACGTCAGCTCAAGTTCAACCACTCGTCAATAAGTTGTTCTATTAGCAGTCGCACTTGAAAGGCCTCTAAACAACCTCTGAAAATACAAACGATAACGTTGTTCTCTCGTGGAGTGCCCTGTCTTTGCCGTACAATACATGACGCCAGCAGTCTGTTCACGTGACGTCATGGCGAAATACACTCGCTTTTGGCGCGTATACGAAGACTATAAGTTAGGAGTTGTCTTTCACCCTGCTTTGCCATTATTTCGCACGTTCGTTCTACCGCCTCGCATGAATATGGCGTGTGGTCAACTGATTTCCCTTAGCATCGTGCGTTTTTGATTTTGCAAGCGGAGATAACAGCGACTGACTGATGAGCGCTAAATTCTGGTAGGCTCAACTGTTGACGTTGACCACTTATTTTTTTATTTTAGTAAGCGGTGAGGAAAAGATTGCAGCTGTAGAAAAGGCGAGACAGGAACCATAGTCTGACGCTTCTCACACAGAAGATACATGGGAGTCCCTTCTGCCTATCACTGACTCGGCACAGCAACGCCGGGTAATCTCACGTACATTGGAGGCTGCGGTGTCCCAAGGGATCCCCGCTGACCTCCTCTAAGCAAAGTAACCGACCTCTCGGCCGGTCCCCCTTTTTTGGGAGTAATAAAAGTTTTGATCATCATTGTCTTTTGAACTGGGAGTGGTTTAAGGAACCCTTTAAACTCTTTCAAGCGTGATTTCTTTTGAACTATGCAAGACTAAAGAAGCATCCTCGCACACAGATGTATTGACTGAAACGAAATCTCGTGAGAAAGGGGAACCATTTCTGTAATGACTTTAGTATACGAAGCCATTGCACAAGAACTTAAATAGCTACCAGCTGAAGCAGGGTTTCCGTTGCACGCAACTTTCCAAGGGCATGCCCAATCTCGCTTTGAGAAGGACATTATTTCGATACGCTCTGAAAAGAGAAAACCGGGCGGGGCAGTTGCCTGCAAATTCCGCAAGGTTAGATCCACGGACAACCTACATTCTAATCGGCATTCCCCCTTGTCATCAGGAACAATTTCCGATAGATAATTTGACTTATTGTAGCACATTCTCTCTCTCCTCTTGTGACGTGGCGTGACGTGCCTGCGCAGGGCGTGACGTATCCGGCGTGCCACGGTATCTGGAGACATTGGGCGCCACCCCTGGAGAGGAGCCGGCTGGCAACGCTAGCCTTCTGCGGTGAGCAACGTGTTTCCTTCCTTTGTGTTTATTTTCCTTCTCCCTGTCTTTCCTTCAGTTACATTCGAAATTCTGGCGAGACATTGAGCGAAACTCTGTTGATAGATTTTCAAATGTCCTTTTTACCGAAGACTGCGTTTAAGCGGTCAAACAAGAATGAGGCCACTTCGAAATGTCAGAGCATAAATAAACAACCTTGTGAGCAATAATGAGAAACGAGTAATAGCACGACGCATTTCATTAACCTGTGTTTAGAAAGAGTGTGTAAAAGTTTAGAGCACAACTATGGGAGAGCTTAAAGCAGTCTCTGGAAATATTTTCAGAATCGATCAAGAGATACTTCGTTCAGAAACCGAGCAACTCTCTATAACTTTTCAAGTTAACTGTCCATACATTTGTCAACATATTTTGTTTTTCTGTATTAGTTTTTATTTTCCTTAGAGATATTGCAATATTTTCATAATGAACTTAGTAGTGTCTCTTATGTCAGGTTCATTATTCTTATTAATTGATTCAACCTTTCTTCATTACACAGGCTCATACGCCGGTGCCGTGGTCGGTATGCCCCTGTCGGGCATCCTAACCGACTACGTAGGATGGCAAGCCTGCTTCTATTTCTACGGTAGGTATCCGCGTCGGCAAAGGCGTGGATGAACGGACAGTAAGATGCGTAACGGATACAGGTTCGTCATATCCTCAAACGGAAAAGCAAGACTAACAAGCAAAGTGCCACGTTGTTTTGCAGTTTAGTCGCTCAAGTACGCATTGCGGTGACCTCCGACGAATCGGTGAAGGCATCAAACTATAGGATTAAGTTTATAGACCAAACACCGCTTGCGAGTTAGCACTGTCCGCAATTTCAAGCTTGATACGCATGGTTAATTAAACTCTTCACTATAGAGCCGCCTGGTTAGTAGAGTGGTTACGCTTTTAAGCTACTTACCAGAGAAGGGTCGGCTGTTCCGCCTGTTGGTATACATAGCCTGGAAAATCGATGAATCCTTGCAGCCTTCAAGACACGTACAATTGCGCACGGCATGAATTTTTCGCGTGAGCGTCGAGCTGCCTAACTTTCCCAATGGCACTTTCCGGAACAGTCAAAATCAAGAGTGCGCGTTCTTATCTTCTTCCTTGGCTGTTACATGCTACAATTATCGCCCCTGCGAAGAACTCTACACCCACCCTTTCTATTTTGAGCCTTACATTCGTGGGGAATTACAAGATTGCTGGGGGAAAATATGTTAAAGTTGCTGATCGGCAGTTAAATTTAGACACCTTCCTCAGAAGGGAGTGATCGCTGCTCAAGGAACAGCAGAACGGTGAGTGACGCTTGCGTGATACCACCTTCTTCCAAAAAAATATTCTGGAACGTGGTGCTGTTGTCGTTCTTTATCGATACCCACGTGATAACCTTCAAATTGCGCTCGACCATACACAAGAAGAGAAGTTTTGACAACCACACACAATGGGTCTAGCAACAGTTTTGTGAAACAACAGCTACTTGAAAGAAAAACCAAGATGCACATGCACCGTAAATGATAACGTAAATGTGAAAATGGCGAGTGCGTGAAAAATTAAGCACGACCGAAACGTCCATGCACCTTGCCCCGCCGTGGGGGTCTAGTGGCTAAGGTACTCGGCTGCTGACCCGCAGGTCACGGGTTCGAATCCCGGCTGCGGTAGCTGCATTTCCGATGGAGGCGGAAATATTGTAGGCCCGTGTGCTCAGATTTGGGTGCACGTTAAAAAACCGCAGGTGGACGAAATTTCCGGAGCCCTCCACTACGGCGTCTCTCATAATCATATGGTGGTTTTGGGACGTTAAACCCCACATATCAATCAACGTCCATGCGCCTTAATATATGCAGATAAAAACTCAGCGTCAGAACACTTACTAATTACGTCCTCCTAAGAGCGTCACCTCTTATCGTGTAACAAGCTTACAACCGGCCATGAGCACATCAATTATTTATCTTTCACATTTCGTGGCTCCGCTACCAATCATCTCGGTGTCATTAAAATGGCTGACACGCGCCGCAATGAGCAGACAAGTTAGCACTTCCTCCTAAAGTGACTGATACATCACGTGTTTTTTTTTTCGTTTTTTTAACGGGTGTTCACACAGCAGCCCGCTCTCCTGTGTGTACAACTTAAGTGGTATGCGATACACTACATTTGTGACACAGTCGTTGGATTTTTTTTAGAATGGCGAGTGACACAAAAGTCGTTAGATTTTCGGTCTTCAGTGTAAGCTCAAAGACGTCACAGCTTGCATGGCGCCGACAACATCACTCCTACTCCATGCCTCGTGGCAGGTCTTTTTTTTTTTTACATTGCTGGAGACCTTGTGCATATAAAGGGTCGCTTCTACTAATCTGTCGTATTCATCTTCCGGGGTGTCTGACACGCCATTTTTTGCTCTTTTTTGTTTTTAAACTTCGTCCTTTTGGTTTCGGCTACGTAATTAAAATGTGCCATGCGCTCAGTTTTAACCTTCATGCCTTTGAAGCGTGTGGGCACTTCGGTCGTGCTTAGTTTTTTCACATGCCCATCGTTTTCACCTGAGTTATCGTGTATGATGCATGTGCGTCTTGTTTTTTCTATACAGTTGCTCTCATTTCATTAAGCTGTAGCAAGTCCCAGTGAGTGTGGTCTTCAAAACTTGTCTTGTGTACCTGTCTTGAAGGCTGGGTTCCTCCAGTTGCCTTGCTTACCAGAACGACATGGTTTCCACTCCAGTGGAGCAGAAATGATTGCCGCTCCACTGGAAATGATGAATCCCTTGTACTTCATTTTAAACGCACGTTAACAAACCTGGCTTAAGTTTTCGGAACACTCTTTCAAGGTTTGCCACATCATATTATTGTTGTCCTGACATTCAAACCTCCATCATACGAAGGAAACTGTCGGACTTTAAATAAACTTTGTTTATTCATTCATTTAATCAATCAATCGATCTCTATAAATATTGCAGGCGTGTTCGGCGCCATCTGGTACGTCTTCTGGCTGTGGCTCTCTTTCGAGAAGCCCAGCAGGCATCCGACCATCACCCAGGCGGAGCTCATCTACATCGAGAACAGCCTCGGACAAGTCACTCAGACGGCACCCACGGTGAGTACTCTTCATAAAGTCCGCGAATGCGTGCATGTGTCGAAGAGGTCTCGAAAAAAAAGCCCTACTTAAGGACGTAGTGAGCCATGGTAATAGAAAATGGTGGGCTTAACTTAAAGGAAAAAGAATAGAGCACAGTGGGTCAGGGACCAAACAAATGTTGAAGACATCCCAGCAAAAATCAAGACGAATAAACCGGCATGGTCAGGGAATGTAGCACGTAGGCAGGAAAACCACTGGTCATTGAGGGTAACCGACGGGACATCAAGGGAAGCCAAGTGCGCGGAGGGGAGGGAAAAGGCTAACGTGCGCAGACGACATTAGGAAGTTATCGAGCATCACATGGCTACCGCAAGCATAGAAACAGATTGATTGGAAAAGGACGGAAGAGGCCTTTTCCTTGCACGATAATGATGAGGAAGGTCCATGCCGTCCAATCTACGAGCGCGCTGATCTACCAGCGGACAAGCGTCATGCTAAATGATGGAGGCGGCTCGGGGTCGCAGAGAATTTGGTGGGAAGTATACACTTAGTGGACTGATACAGTAGTCATCCTCGAATCACTTATGCAAAGAGGCATTTTGCCAATGTCACGTGCGTAACACATACGTAGAAGGAGGTTTCCTCGCCATTTTCTCTCCTCGAAGGATTACATACGTTGATTGATTGATTTGTGGGGTTTAACGTCCCAAAACCACCATTTTATTATGAGAGACGCCGTAGTGGAGGGCTCCGGAAATTTTGACCACCTGGGGTTCTTTAACGTGCACCCAAATCTGAGTACACGGGCCTACAACATTTCCGCCTCCATCGGAAATGCAGCCGCTGCAGCCGGGAATCGAACCCACGACCTGCGGGTCAGCAGCCGAGTACCTTAGCCACTAGACCACCGCGGCGGGGCAGGATTACATACGACCGGACCACTTACGTCCGTACGTACGTAATCGCACAACTTACAACGCTCCTTGTTCGCTTACAAGCTAAAAAAAAACATTTGAAGGAAAGAACTGAAAGAATTGCAGCAGAAGCCATCAAGCCGTCGAGTGATCCCTTGACGCGTCGTTTCAGGAGCTCCATTAAGAGAGGGTTTGGAGAGAGAAGGAACGGTGTTGTGACACCGCGGTTTTAATACATATCACTCGTTCTCAGCCAGGACCGGCATCAAAAAACGCTGCACAATTCATTCACCCATCCATCTAGCTACCCCTCCCTCTTCTTTCGCCTTCCCCTCGACTTTTTGCCAGTCTGAGTCGTCGTCTTTTCTCGCTTCGTCATTCTTACAACGTGTCGCTTGTACCGCATGTCATGAGAGAGGAAAAGAGGGCGCCTTTTTTTGTCATCACGCCACTTTGCCGAAATCCCCCCTGTGCCATTCCCAATACTCGTCTACGAAAAAAAAAGCGTATATAAAGCGCTTCTAGGGATGAAATGAAAGCTATAGCGACAACGAGGGTAAAAAAAGCTCAAGTCGCAAGCAACATCGGTAAAAAGAAGGCAAGTATAAAGGTTTTGAAAGCGCAGCAAGAAGCCCGAAAGAAGTCGCGAAAGAGAGCGAAGGCGACGGACGGGCTTTTGGAATGAAATGTGCGCGGAATGCAATAGCCTTTCTACTGTCGTAATGGAAAAGAGAAAGTTCTCGGAATTAAAAATTATGAGAGATAGAGAGAAACAGCGAAGAACGAAAGGCGAGGAAGCTGACGTTGACTGAAACTTGGGGAAAAAATTGGGGAAACAAATGAAGGATAAAGAACGAGTCGTTTCCAAAACGTAGCCTCCATAAATGACGAAAAAAAGGGAAAAAAGGAAGGCGAGCAAGACCGACAGATGATAAATAAAATAGTAGTTGCCGCCGACGAGACGACGTTCTAGCGACGCGCTTTTCGACGACCTCCTACAAACTTCTCTCCCTCTCTGAAGCGATGGGAGAGATGAGAAAGAGGTGGGGAGGTTTAGGAGTGCGGTAAGCTGCGCGCTTTTGATCCGGTCTTTGCACTCGCGCTCGGGAGTCGAGAAGACGAGGCGGCGTTCGGCTCGGCTTCCGCACACCGCGAATTCAAAAACGTGGTCGCAAGAAGTGCAAGAGGAGCTTGGGAGCCCTGTGACGCTCTGCGAAGATCGACGAAGCCATCTAAAAGCCTCTTCCATTGGCTGTCCAGTGTTCTTTGCAGCGTCCCTCTCTCTCCAGGGCTTCCTTTTGTTCACTTTCTTTCAAAAAAGAAAACGCCCGACCCGACTCTTTATGTGCCGAGAAAGACTATGGACGGGCTAGCTGTGTTTTATTTGTTCGTCAAGAGCTAGCTAACTGTACTCTCTTTGTTTGTGTGTTTGTCTGTCCGTCCGTCCGTGTCCATCCATCCATCCATCCATCTGTCTGTCTGTCTGTCTGTCTGTCTGTATGTATGTATGTATGTATGTATGTATGTATGTATGTATGTATGTATGTATGTATGTATGTATGTATGTATGTATGTATGTATGTATGTATGTATGTATGTATGTATGTATGTATGTATGTATGTATGTATGTATGTATGTACGCATGCATGTATGTATGTTTGTATATGTGTATGTATGTATGTATGTATGTATGTAGGTATGTATGTATGTATGTATGTATGTATGTATGTATGTATGTATGTATGTTTGTATATATGTATGTATGTATGTATGTATGTATGTATGTATGTATGTCTGTTTGTCTCCCCGTAAATATGAACCTGGACGACTGGTCAAGGCTCTGAGATATTTTTCCGTGTTCGGGACGGTCATGAACACAAGCTCTAGTGGTCAAACATGAAACCCATTCTTTGGGCTGACTTGCACTCAGAAAGAAAGGGACTCACTCGGTGCAACTATAGCATCGATTACAATAGTCGGTTATCGACAATCTGATATAATCGGTAATGCGGCATCAAATCTTCCGCCGTTTTCACTGGCGTACGTGTTAATTCCGGAAGGAACAAGATTCTAGAATTATCGGGAAGGTGCCCCAGACATTCCGGTGCAACACGCGCAACGGAGTGGTTTCACGTTTAAATAGACGGTCACATGGAAATACAAAAAAACATACATGTAGCAATTATATACTTTTGAAGCAAGTGTAATAATTACGTACTAAATAACCTCGCATATATTTAACATCGTCAGAAATATTTTGAATCAACATACCACATATTATCAAAACTTGAACTGCTAGCCAGCCTAGTTGAAACGATGTATTTGAGCACACATTTCTTGGTACTTTTATGAGGAAAAGCACAATAAAATGATACACGGTGTGTCGGTTGAATAATACTACAAACCGCTCCAAGAACTCGAACACATAGCAGTGTTGTTTTATTCGTTTTAGCAATTATCTGATTTTTTTGTAGTTTTTTTTTCTTTCTATCTGTCTGCTTCTTAATTTTCTCTTTCTCTCATATCTGTGTTGCAACTTAGTCAATATTTTGGAAAAAAATAGAGTGTCGAGGAGGAGAGAGATAAAGCACATTAATTGTCCCATCCTAAAGGGGCAGATGCTAAGAGAAGGCGAGGGAGGATATCCTACTCGCGTTAGGCTTCAAGTTAGGGTTTGTAATATGCGCATGGAAGCTTCACGCAGCTCCCAGACTAGAAAAGTGATTGTGGGAAAGAAACAAACGGTCGTCAAATGAAGGTCACGTAAAATATCTAAATGAGGTCTGGACTGTCGTATACGGCTATCTTGATCCCAAACTAGCTCAAGAACGATTTGCACAGCTAATGAGAAATCGCTCAACTGTCCTGTTCATCCCAAAAGATTGCTCAATCGACAGCGGTTAGGTAGAACACATTATGGATTTAGAAATATTGCTTAGCATCTTATTCATCATTTCTTTGGCAAGTGTACGCTTTTTTCCTACAATGGTTGGCAATTTGGTGTAGCGATTTTTCCTGTTACCACTCTGCAATTTTACGCCTATGTACACTTCCTTCCCAAACCTCTTCTCACTCGGAAGCGCGTTTTCTTTACGTATTTCCTCCTATTGTTTTCAAACCAATGCTTCATTTTTAGAGCGAGCGTTTGTTACTCCTCCACGGTACAAACACAGGAAATGCCTCTCTACGCGAACCTCACCTTCAAGCCCTACCCAATATCCTTTACTGACACAATAGCATTGAAGATCCCGTGTCGGTGGTCTTGTTTGTGAGAGTAAAATTGGCGTTGGGCGTGAGCGATAAAGCGAGATAGATGCACACAAATTCAAAAAAAGAAATATTCGAATCGAGTAGGAATCGAACTCTGGCCGTCTGAGTGAATGTGGTGTTTTTCACTACAGAGCCACTCCAGTGCTTTAAACTGCTTCTTAAAGCAGCCCCACACAGACTTCTACTTGTGCCAGGAGTCCCGTTAACACACGTAATGTCGCGCGCCAAAAGAGTAGAATTGCACCTGGTGCCACATTGCGCGAATTGTGCAACGAGTGGCAGTTTTAGAGGTCCTAGCCACCCTGATATGCTGTAGTGCGCACTCCGTACGTAACTGCGTTTAAGGTAGGCGTGCATTCTGGGCGACACAAACAACCAATGATACTGCATAGACTTTTTTTTTCTTCGCGCCATGCCTGAGGTGCGCAGCTCAGAGAGGCGAAGACCGGATAACGATTGAGAATGGGGTGCGAATGGAGCTCGATTACGCTGTCACATCCTACTTTTGAAGGTGAAGCTCAGGCCTTGTAAAAGTTTTTCTTTTTGCTCTTTTTTATCCTTTCCTCCGCAAACTCTATCGCTGGATCATTCGTCCTCATTTGACCCACAATAAAATAACATAGAAATAACAATGAGCAACGTGCTATAGCATCGTTCGTACTCCAAATGATGAAATATGACCTACTTCGGCTTATGCCGGGCACATTGAGCCATGCCTGGCCTTAAAGCCACGTCGAAGTATCGTGAGTTCAGCCCACTCTCTTTCTTCTGCTTTCCCGACAGTAAACTTCGTTGGTTTTCCGGCCACATTCACCGTAATTCTTCTTTGGCTTTTCACAAGCACGATGCATTTTCGTTTTGCTTGTTGCGAAACGAAAAAATAAAAAAACGGTATTGTGAAGAGGCAGCACTGTAGGAAATATAAAGGTCCTTTCGTTGTGTATTGCTTTCGCCCCATGCTTTCCGACGTTCATGCTCTTTCTTTTTATTATTATTACTTTTTTCACGACCAGCCACGTGTAAAACGGCCTACAAGTGAGCACGATTGTTCTCTACATTTGACTTTTCCTGCGCGAGTGTTGCTACTAAACGGATGTGTATGACCGATTGTATGAAGCCAGCGAACTGAGTCCTACACCTATTGAGTCCCGTTTCAATTTTTTTCGATTTACTTGTCTCGGACGATGAAAAGAGGCAACACAACCACCCTTAGCGAACAGCACGTGAGAACACTTACAAATGTTCGCGATACAACGCAATGCTTGCAGGCCTTCAAAAGGGGGGACCTTTCCCGAAAAAAATAGTGTCTTTGTGTGTGTGTGTGTGTGTGTGTGTGTGTGTGTGATTGATTGATTTGTGGGGTTTAACGTCCCAAAACCACTTCTGATTATGAGAGACGCCGTAGTGGAGGGCTCCGGAAATTTTGACCACCTGGGGTTCTTTAACGTGCACCCAAATCTGAGTACACGGGCCTACAACATTTCCGCCTCCATCGGAAATGCAGCCGCCGCAGCCGGGAATCGAACCCGCGACCTGCGGGTCAGCAGCCGAGTACCTTAGCCACTAGACCACCGCGGCGGGGCAGTGTGTGTGTGTGTATGTGTGTGTGTGTGTGTGTGTGTGTGTGTGTGTGTGTGTGTGTTCGAATTAGTGAGTGAGTGATGATTGATTGATTGATATGTGGGGTTTAACGTTCTGAAACCACCATATGATTATGAGAGACGCCGTAGTGGAGGGCTCCAGAAATTTCGACCACCTGGGGTTCTTTAACGTGCACCCAAATCTGAGCACATGGGCCTACAACATTTCCGCCTCCATCGCAAATGCAGAGTGAGTGAGTGAGTGAGTGAGTGAGTGAGTGAGTGAGTGAGTGAGTGAGTGAGTGAGTGAGTGAGTGAGTGAGTGATCGGGGCGTACGTGATAGTCTTCAGTTGCACACCAAACATAAAAATCACCGCCCAATCACTCCATGCAAACAGTTAACCAGCAAAAGCTGCACCATTTGACCCCAGTGTTTAGCAGTGGGTTAACCGAGTACTACACTATAGCTTTTCACAATTATTGGTTGCATGTTCTTGCATCTTAATGAGGTTAGACAAACGTTTGGCTTGTATTTACCACAGTGTTTACTCCATATGCTGCACATTGTGCTCGCATGATCATGGTCATGGAAGAGTGTAATGAACAGTTGTGGTTCCTAGTCTGAACAACCACCGTTTTCAGTAACGGTGGTCGTTCTCGAACCACAGGCAGTCACAGACTTCGAAGCCGAAGCCAATGTTTCGCTGAAGAAACTCCCGCCGTCATTACATTGACGCCGCAACGCCGCCTTGTTGCAAGCGTCTGACACCGCGAGCCAACTCGGCGGCGTTTCACATCGTGAGCTAACTCCCAACGCAGCCAAAGGCGCACGTGCTTGCGAACGACGTAAATTATAACAAAGCTATATGGAGACCGCTCATGACACAGTTGCCGGACGATTTTAAATACGTAGCATTTTGTAGTGACACCTACTCGCAAATTTGGCATCGGTGGTGTCGTGTACTCCCGCACTGCGCATGCTCGCGTCTCGTGCCGCATGCTCGCATCTTGTGCCAAATGTCGTCGTCCCCCTCCCCCTCTCGCAAGGCTGATGCAGACAGCGTCTGCTAGTAAAAACCGGCTGCTCACGCTGCACACCTGTTTACTGGCCACCCCATATAGACGCTTTCAAGGTCACAAGCGTTGTACGCCAAAATACTTTCAGTCGCCTCATTTACCAGCTCCTAGCGTCGAAACTCAAAGCATGTTTTCAAGTTGTTGTTTTTTCGTGAAAAAGGAAAGTCTCTCATTAGTTTTTCACATAAATAAACTTGCGTTAAGTTCAAGGGATTCTCTTATAAATGTTTATGTCGCTCAAAAGAACATCTATTTGAATATATTTTGTTAAATAAGGGAAGGAAAGAGTAGAAAATGAACGGGCTATATTCTAAAGCGGTTCTTGTCAACCGATGCTATTAGAGCACATTGGTGGACGAAATCGGATGTCATCAAGGGCATGTGTTTGTAAACAGTGAAAGGATAGGCACTGGATCGCGCATCTGCGTCCCGCCCCTCGTTGAAGGAAACGCTTCTCCTTCATTCAACAAAATAAGGATGATAAATACAAAATAACAATTAGGCATTCCCATACCATAACCAATCACGCAAATTTCATGCAATACACCATTTCCCACCCCATTCTGCGACGTATTTGCTCGAGTTCTCACCTGGGGAAGATGCGGGCATAAGTTCTTTTTTTTTTCTAGTCATATGCAGCTTCAGCTGCAAAATATGCATTTATTTACATCGACATTGCAATGAATAGTTCACAGACGTCATTTAAAGCACTAAACATGAATCTGAACGATGCGTGCTTATTGTTACGTTTCCGATGTATCTACACGCTGTAATGAAGACCTACAGCCCCATAGATCGCCACGGCAATGTTTCTTTTTTTCTTGTTTCATACGCTCGGGCATCGTTACAATCATCCGCGCAGCAAAAGTAGGGCGGCCCCATACCTTGCGTCAGCGAAACGCTCGCTGGTTATGGCCGCTTCTCACGCAGCCCAGAAAATATAGGATCGATGCCCGTAGGACCTTTTTCTTCTTCGTTCCTTCCCGAGCCTATGCCGCGCTTCGATTGCACGCCACCCTGGTTGATGGTGTGTTTTACTCGCATAGTGTAACGGCCGCCGGGCTGTCTGTTGACCTGCACAGCGGATCCCTGTTCACTTTTTTCACTTTATGGCTTCGTATTCGCACGGTTACTGAGTATAACGGTAAACAGGTACGGGTCTGTATAACTCCCCATTGTTTTCTGGCTGACTGTGTAGCCGTAGCGCCAGCCGACGGCGCTTGGACGTCATAATTTCTGACGTGTGGTTAGTACCGTGCACGGTGTACCGTGGCACGAGACGAGACATTTTAACAGGAGGCGTAGCGCACCACGTTGCATCCAATAAGGGTGTGACGCATGTCAACGACACTCTGTTCTGTATTTTCTTTTTGCTTCGTTTGCGAGCACAACGAATTTTTTTTTAACAGAAGAGCTGCCTATGTTTGAGGTTTGTCAGGCGTGCAGTGTCCACAGTTGAGCGGCTATTCGCCACTGCAAGCGGGCGTGCCAAGCAGCTCCTAGCATGCAGCGTAGTCAATAGCAAGAAGTGGGAAGGAGTGACGAGCAGTGATGCGAGGGGTTATACAGAAAGGAGGAGGGGAGAGGGCAAATCATAACACAGCCATATACAAGTATATGGGGAAAGGCTTGAAGGGGAAAGGCGGGATGAGAAGGTAGGTTGAGGAAGAGTAGGAAGGTAAAGCCAGCATTGAAGGACTCTGGTAAAGCCTAGAAGCATACCATAGCCATACAGCACAGCATAACAAGGCGGTTGGAAATAAAAGTGAGGGTGAGAAGATGCTGGACTAATGAGGAGAGAATGAAGCAAGTGGGTGGAGGGTAAAGCATAGCATAATAAAGCAATGGTTGTGACAGGAAAGTGATGGTTAGGAGGGCAAACAGGATGAAGGATGCATAGCCTAATGGAGGCGATGTTAGATGCATGCAGGTGACCAAGCCGAGTACAGGTTCCTTCAGTGCAATGATCATGTTCGCCCAGCTTTGCATCACTTTGCATTTCGTCGCTAAGACCTGCTTTCAGCTTGCTGTACAATCATCAGCGAGCATAGCTCGAACGCTTCGCAGCCTGACCAAAGCTGGTTTGACTGATGCCAGACGCAAAGCGCTGGGCTCTGTTGCCGAAATGATACCTCGGTATGCTGGGATAGTCGGCAAGCGTGGGTGCAACTGGTGGGTGTGACATCTCGACAAGAGAACCCAACCTAGGCCCGTGTACTCAGATTTGGGTGCACGTTAAAGAACCCCAGGTGGTCGAAATTTCCGGAGCCCTCCACTACGGCGTCTCTCATAATCATATGGTGGTTTTGGGACGTTAAACCCCACATATCAATCAATCAATCAACAGAACCCAACGCTACGCGGAGCTAGCGTCAATCACATCATTTCAGGACACGCTGCGTAGCATTCGAGTTGAGGTTGCTGACGACTGCACGTTGACCTTGACACTGTTAAATGGGTGAAAGCCACGCAAAACTTTTTTTTTTCGGTGGAGAAAGGACGGAAGGTCAACCATATTTGATGTATGTTCGTGCGTGCGTTTGTAAGTGTACACGTACATGTGCACGTAAGAAATTGGAGATATTCAGGGTTTTTAATCCCTGAGTTAACCCCGTCCTCAGTCTCCATAAGGCCTGGCGTCTTTTCATGGTGTCTCTCGAATATTCATCTTCGGAAAACACGCACACACGTGGATCCATGTATGCTGAGACGCTGACGAATGATTCCCCTTCAGCAGTCGGCAATTACATGTCTCTTCTTGGCACAACGTCCGGAAGACTTCCCTCCACTCTTCAAACAATTTTTCACTGATTGCGTGGCGCCATTCCTCAGCACTTCATCCTAGACCGACTGACTCAAGGCACTGTATCATGACAGTACTTCTCTAGCCTACACAAGTGCTCTCATCCTCCCGTCTATGCACGCCCATATTGGATTGCGGCTAGTTTTGAGACTTTTCCACATGACCCATGCGCATATACCGCAGCGAAAGCCTAGCAAGGAGCGAGGTTCGTCTCGCGTGTTCGTCTCTCGCAGCGCTGGTAGCAGCCTCGCTCGACGTGGCACAGCATCTGGATTTCGCATTTGTTTCTAGCCGCTAAAGTGGATGCATAGGCTTGTTGCTATGACATCTCGTAAACAAAACAGCGCAAAGACGGAGCACCAGAAAAAGGGAAACTCAAACAACAGCGTTGTTGTTTTACCCCATCTTTTATTGTGCTACGTCTTTTACGCTGTTTTGTTTCCATGTCGCTTTTCTAGCCGTTGCACGAGCGCTTTATTAAGGCGAAAATCCCTTGGACATCTCACCAAAATGCAAACATTGACAGTCGGCGGCGTCATCACGACTCGTGAAAAAATATCATCGCGTGATGAAGACATACATCGCCAATGTTTGTGACGTCATCATGACGTAATTTGTGACGTCACATGATGACGTCATCTCGCGATCTCATCGATTGGTGAAATGCTATAGGACTATGAGCCGAATGCCAGGTCTCCGTGTATTTTTTTCTCACGTTGCTGTTTCTGCTACAAAAGCTAATAAATTCCAACTTTATCTTTAGTCTCCGGTGCAGTATCTGCCGAAAACACTTTTTTAATTGTTATTTTATTTTTACCAGCCAACAATTACTTTTTTAACGCCCGGCTCCTTCGTAAATTGTCCTCATCCGGGCACCCATTTTAGATTAATTACATCGTGCATTAATTTCACGTTACTTGCTTTCACATTAGCCTTTAGCCTATGAGCATGAGGTGAATTAATTTAATTAATGTCGATAAGTTCTCATAACGGTTCCGATGTGTTCGATGAGGCTCTGATGCATCCGACAAGGCTCCATCGGTATCTGATCATGTCTGACCAGGTTCGAAGAGTGTCCGATTGTCTTCAATGCGGACCCAAAAGGTTTGATGAGTGTTGGATTCAGTTTGACTGATCTACAGGCCATTTGCAAGAAGAGGATTTTACCTTTCTGCATGCATACTAAGATGAAACATAGGTTTATGTATGCGTGTATACATAATGACGCTGTAATTAAACCAACGCCTGGGCCAGCTCGCATGTACAACAGCGAAACAAAAAGAAGGAAAGCAGCGTCCCAGCGCGAAACTCGCTGCGGTGCCCGAAAAGCATTCGGGATTACATCTTCATCACCGGAACCGAGAGCGACCCTTTCAGCACCAAATGTCATTGTGTATCCCGGCCGTCTAAAGCCGGCACTGGCGGTGAAAACTGCGCGGAGCATTCAAAAAATTCTCTCGCCGACTAAGACCACGCTTACTATCTCTCTCTCTCTCCCAAACACACGTCAGCCACGCGAAGAGCGGATTCATAATCCCCTGCGACCGCGACTCTCAAATCCCTCGTCGCCGTATAGGATTTGCAGGTTTTCCCGACGCCATATACCCTCATCCCTAATGCATCCTCGAGAAGAAATGGGGAGAGAGGGAAGTGACGGTATGCCCGGACGAAGCCGCTGGCGGGGTGCGTGGCGTCTTTCATCTATAAGCATACCCAGGGAGAAGTGGGGGCTGAGTTGTTTCTTTCCATTCCCTTTTGTTCCGTATACGAGCTGGGGCAGCAAGAAGGCAGCAGCGGACGCATCGCAACCCGGAGACGAGGAGCGGGGAGAAATACGGCTTCTTTTTCCCCTTCCTCTTTGCTGGGCCCGCTCTGGTCGCGGCGGCGTCGCCAAATGGGTCCACGTGACGACTCCATTTGCGAAGAGCTTTTATGCCGCCGCCGCGACTGCTATCCGGACGGTTGGCTGCTCGCTTCCCCATCACCCGTGCTTCCTTTCGACTGCCGAAGCCGCCGCAGGCTCCTGACGCGGGAAAGAAAAGTCGCACTTGCCCTCCCTCTCTTTGGTCCGGTTGTTGCGCGCTGGCGAGGATGTATCGCGCGCTCTGGCGTACTGGAGCGCCACGGTGCTTCGTAGTATACTGGAGGGGCAGATGCTCCGTTATAGACACTGGCTGGCACAAACTTTTTAGTAGAAAGCGTGCGGAGGAATCAACGGATCGATAAATTATCAATCGATAGATAGATAGATAGATAGATAGATAGATAGATAGATAGATAGATAGATAGATAGATAGATAGATAGATAGATAGATAGATAGATAGATAGATAGATAGATAGATAGATAGATAGACAGACAGACAGAAGGGCAGGCGGACACTTCGCTCCACCCATCATCATTCACTGCGTGGATATGATGTAATTGTATGTATATATATATATATGTATATATATATATATAGATATATATATATATATATATATATATATATATATATATATCTATATATATATATATATATATATATATCTATATATCTATATATATATATATATATATATATATATATATATATATATATATATATATATGACCAAGTTCACCTCGACATGGCATCTTCGTACTGATAATTCTTAGAAACTATAAATTCCAGAGCACTGATACAAGCATATATCTTGCTTACAAGACATTCAATTAAAGGATGTGAAAAAATTTCAAAGGTCATTATCACAAGATATACAGGGTACGATGGCTCGTACAGTTCATTAGTTAAGGAGAATAATGTAAACACCCAACCCAGAGAAAATACAGGGGCTTTTCAGTACAGCGTTTGTTTAGAATGTCTGTTGCATTCGGCTCCATTCGCAGAAGATGGCCGAGTGTACATTCTTTCCGCTATTTTTGCGTATTTTTGTCCTCCCAGAGCAGTATGGGCGACTGGTAGAAATACTTTATCAGGATCTAGCAAGCTGTCTTTATTTAAACAGTAAAGTGACCAGAAGCTTTGCAATTCAAAAAAATGGCAGCATATCCACGGAGTGAATGATGGATAGTGGGACGAAGCATCCGGTCGTCCATGCATGCGTCTGTGTGGCCGCCCGTCCGTGCGTGCGTCTGCACGTTCGTCTGTGCGTCCGTCCCTGCTTTCGTACATGCATCCGCTCCTGCGTCCATCCGTGCGTCCGTCCATGCATCTGTATGTGTGTCTGTTCGTCCACCTATTCAAAACTCCAAGTACCATCATCTCGCATCTTTTCATCATATATTCCTTACATAGAAGCACCGCCATCCAGCAGACATTCCAAGGACTGAACGAGAGGAGGCACATGCACACTTTCTTACGGCTTGCGCTTCGTGTCTACTTCCCACCTTCAACCACCTTGAGTTCATTGTATATACAAGTTCACTGTATTCATGGCACTGCGGCCCAACGCTCGCTAAACCATTCGAAAACCTAGGAGGTTACTCCCAGCGAGTATAACGTAGCAACCCTTTCTTGTCTTCTGTGCGTTGTTGAACAATAAAAAATTCGCAGCGTGCGCGTTAGCTAAAAGCCGAATTCTCCTGTCTCTCATTCCCCATTAGCAGCCATTGACATGTGCATTGAGCACTATTTTTTATTGTCCGGCAACGCACAGAAGAAATCTCTCACCGGCACCACCTTGAAGGTCAAAATGTAATACTGGTTGCACACTACGACTACTACTACGACATCGAGGGACGAACGGGTGCCGCTATAAGGAGCTTCGCCCCTAAAAACTCTAGTTCACTGTAGCTCGGATCCTTCGAGGGCAGTGAGAAAAGAAAGTTTACTCAAGCATCCCCAAGAAGTATCCAGGCGCTAATCCAGGCCGCAATGTCACGAGATGCCACTACCAATGCTAGTTCTCGCTTCTACGCTTCTTGCCTGTCCTAGCCGCGTACGTCTTTGAAATTGTAGAGCTTTTCGTTGGGACCACTCTCCCTTACCATTGACGTTCGCGAAACAAAACACGAGTGTCCAGTTGAAAAGAGGAACATAATTTAAGCGACACAAACGAAGAGACGAAGCGGAGAAGGATGGGTGCGTTCGTCGCCACTTCGCGATGTGGTGGGTTGCCCTCCATTCAGTCCCCCATTCCCCGCCTCCCTTTGTGGATTTTCTTTCTTTTATACTATATAAATTACGAACCTAAGGCCATTGTGCGCCGTTCTGCCCCGCAAGCACAAAGGAAGGGGCGGGTATGAATGGGAAGCGAGTGACAGCGAGAAGTGCAAAAGAGAGTGCTTTCTTTCCTCCTCCTCATTTCACCCTACTATGTTCTTGACATGAGAAAAAAACAGAAGAAAGATAAATGAAAGAGCAACACTTGCACCAAAGCGAAGGAAAAAGCTTGATCAGCCTGCGGCCCCTTAATGGATGTGGAAAGAGGGTCGCTCCCTTTTTGCCGCGCCCAACACGCCGGCCCTTCGGCTAAAAGGTTATGGAAATGTATTAAAATTTTAGAGAGGAGAGAGAGAGAGCAAGGGACGCCTGGAGGATAACGTGTCGAAGCACGATGTTAAACCAGCCAAGGAAGCTTTTTTCTGTGTTCCGTTTTCTTCGCTGTGCGCGATTCTTTCTGCTCGTGTGGTGCGCGCGCGCGTTGGGCGTCTTGGGCAACGACAAAAAAAATGTGAACATTGAGGTTAATTTCGTCGTTAATTTTTCATCGCGACAGGCGCGCTAAGAGGATGAGCCCGAGCGACGATAAGTGTACGTTATGCTCCTTAAAACTTGAGCAGCGACTGATCTAGCGCAGCGTCAATAGATTACGTTGCATTCACATGCCGTAATGCTCTCTGCGTGGCGCTGCGTAAACGTGTGTTGCTCTATTTCACGTAGTGCTCAGCTATTCAATACTCACGGAGGCAGTTCATAATTTATACAACGAAATGCATATTTAAAACCAAGTATTTGTTTGGAAAAGAGAGGAGGTTTGACCATATCTATCTATTTGTCTGTCTGTCTCTCTGTATATATATATATATATATATATATATATATATATATATATATATATATATATATATATATATATATATATGTGTGTGTGTGTATGTATATATATATATATATGTGTGTGTGTGTGTGTGTGTGTGTGTTTATCTATCCTTATATCTATCTATAGTGCTCTAGGTAGGGCCTGTGTTGTGTGTGAATTAAAGCAGTGTCTTGTGGCATCTGTATGTATCCGACAACCGGAAGTACTCTGAATACATTGCATAGATATATCGTGACAATGTACCGGAAGCGGTGTGAGGTCTCAAATTGGTGAGCGCCACGCCACGCTCTTGGAGTGAACGGACACAGCAGACGCGGTCGGTACAAAGCAAACAAGATACATTTATTTCACTAATTTTAGAACAACGATATCGTCCGCCGAATCGATACATCAATCGTTATCAACACGCTAGAACATCCGTACAGAAGATTACCATACACTCTATGACAAACACAATAACACGACAAACACACAATAACATGACAAACACAATAACACACCCAAGCCGGCGTCGTTAACGCTTGACTTACCACGAGGGCCCCCGACGTGCAACCCGCGGTGCCACGCACCGGCGACCCACGCTAGAGACAACCGTTCGCGGCAACCGCCACGCGCAGAAGAGACTCGCTCAACTCTCGCCCGCCACCAAGGCTTGCCTTCCGCCAGGGTCACCGCCGACGCTACCACTCTACCAACCTTGATGGTGATAGTGGTGATCACCGCTCGTGAACACAACGCCACCTACTGCCCGGTAGTTGTAACCCGAAATGCGGCTTTTGGGCGAGACACGTGCGCCACGCAGTGCAAACAACTTTACAAGGGCTGTCAGCACCCCCCGCAGCCGTCATGCGCGAGGCCAGCTGTTAGGTGGTACGTATCCTCATCCAGTGGCAGTGGCAAATCAATATAAACACCTAGCACCAAGTGGTCAATGTGGCCAGTTGGACGTTGATATCACAGCCGGTGTAAATAGCCACATGGGCCCGAAGCCTCCTCAGCACACTTTCCGCACCCTTGTAGTCAACTGATAAATTTACATTGCTATGACTTGGTTCCAAGCACCCACTCTACCCTCGTTTTGGTCTCAAGGATTTTATATGCTTTATAAAAGTACCCGCTTCACTCCTCTTTTTTAGGGGCGAAGCTTTTTAAGGCGTTGGTCTGTCCATCCTCGGCGTATGTATATAGCCAACTCTAGTTTAGTTCTTGCATTGTTTACTAGATGACGTGGCTACCTTTAGTTTAGTTCTTCGATTGTTTACTAGATGGCGGGGAGCGTTGTAATAAAATCCGTTCGCTGTTGGCGCGCGCTCGGAGTTGCCCGATGGATAAGGCCGCAGAGCGGCGGCAGCGCGAGCTCGCAGACAGAATCCCGATGTGCGAGCCCGCGAGGCAGAAGCGCTCCGTGAAGCTGCGCGACGCCGCCGCCAAGATCCCAGCGTTCGAGAACGAGAGGCCCAAGCGTCACGGCAACGACGCGAGGGCCCTGCCGTACATATACACACACAATGTTTCTTACGTCTTTCTTTATGATGTAGTGGGCGAACTTTCACTGAAGAGTCACGGTTTTACTGATGATTCCCCTCAGAGGCTGCGCCCGCTCATCATCATTATGCTGTGATTTTTTTTTTTCAGCACGGAAGTGTTTTATGCCGTGTCAAGCAAAACTTCAGAGGCACATTTCTGTCGTGGAATGATGATGATGTCATTGTGTTTGTTGTCGTTGTTGTTGCTGTTGATGATGCAGCGCTTTGTTTTGTTTTTTTTTTTGCGTGCAGTTGAAGACGACTCCGTGGAAGAACATCTTCACGTCGCTGCCGGTGTATGCCATCATCGTGGCTAACTTCTGCCGCAGCTGGACTTTCTACCTGCTCATAATATCGCAGCCCATGTACTTCGGACAGGTCTTCAAATTCGAAGTAGACAAGGTAAGCATTCATTCATTCATTCATTCATTCATTCATTCATTCATTCATCATTCATACGTTCGTTCGTTTGTTCGTTCGCTCGCTTGTTACTTCACTCTGCCTATCGTCCTAATTTGCAGTTCCAGAGCACCACCATGTGGCACAATGTAATGAAGCGCTTCCGGAAAGTTTTCAAGCGAACATTATCGCATCCCGTCCTTGCCGGAATGCGACTGCTGCGCGTAAGGGTCGAACCGACGACCATTTGCTTCTCAGCCGAACGATGTAGCCAGCAGTGCCTGACGAAGTATATGACTGTCAGGCGAATTTCAGAGGTCAAGTTTCCACGGCTTTGTGTCGCATTGTTATGCTTGCATTCCATCACGCGCTCCTCGAAGAACGCGGAAGAGCTCTTTCGTTTATGAAATGCACGTGGGTGACATACATTATACGTCTAGCACGATAAAATGTATTGGAAGAAGTCTTGACATCATTGAAATAAACTGCACGCTTTTAAGGACACACTTCGCGTGAGTGTCCCATCGACGTTTACTGCGTTCTAGGCAGCTCACTTCTGAAAGCTGTCTCAGGAGAGACCTGTTTCGAAAGATATTCCTTAAAAGCTGTCTCAGCTACCTCAAGCGGACTACAGCAAGCTTACCTCAGTGTGTGCACTCATTAAGCAAGTATGACTTCATTTTTATTAAGTTTATTCGTTCGCCAAGTAAGTCATTCCGAACAACACCACTCACGCATTTATATCGCGACTGTTTTGTACCGTTCACTGGACCTGACGCGATGGTCTAGTGGTTATTGTGCCCTAATTCTGGCACGAAATTCACGGGATCGAATCCCAGCCACGGCGGTCGCATTCTCGACGGAGGCTAAAATGCTTGAAGACCGTGAAATTAGTTTAGGTGCACGTTAAGGAACCCCAGGTTGTTGAAATTTCCGGAGCCCACCATTGTATGTTATATTATACTTTTCGCAGCATCCTGTTTCTTATATATGGTTTCTGTTTGTATATTACAGAACGTACACTCTTCTAAACTAGCTGTTTTGTGTCATTTTGTCATGAATCATGGACATCTTGAGAAAGTCCGGCATGTTAGATACTCGTCCGCTTTCATGCACACGCTTGTTACTCGAGTTGGTTCCTCTTCCGTTGTTAGTGCCATAATGTTGCGAACTCGAGCTGCCTGTTAAGCACTGCGAAGTATGAGCATGCGCATTTCTGACCATTGAGCCTGCTTTATCCCGTTGCGCAGTCGGGTCTCCTGGGCGCCCTGCCGCACCTGTGCATGACCCTCGTCGTGCCCCTGGGAGGCCAACTGGCCGACTACCTGCGGACGCGCCAGATTCTCAGCACCACAGTCGTCAGAAAGATCTTCAACTGTGGAGGTGGGCACTGCTTTGTCGCCTACACTCGGCACCGTTCTCACTAACAAACACACAGTACTCGTGCTCATGCACACGTGCTTATGCGTTGCGACAATCTTCAATACATACATACATACATACATACATACATACATACATACATACATACATACATACATACATACATACGTACGTACGTACATACATACATACATACATACATACATACATACATACATACATACATACATACATACATACATACATACATACATACATACATACATACATACATACATACATACATACATACATAACATACATACATACATACATACATACATACATACATACATACATACATACATACATACATACATACATACATACATAGAATTTATAATCTGCGATTATAGCAGTACGAAACTTAAGCAATAACACACAATTGAAAGGTAACTATACAGCATGCAACTTGGTGCAGAAATAACGATTTACGTGTTGAACCAACAGTATACCGCGTCATCTCTTAACTGAATAAAGGCGCGCACACAGACACGGACACTAAAAGAGGAAATCGCACAGACCAACTAGCCCAATTATCCGTGCTACTGCAGTATACCGTGTATTTAGGCGATGCGAAGCGCGTATGCGCGTTGTAACTTCCCTTAAAGTAATTTACATTAGGAATGGGTTAAAGTGGACAGAAAAGTGCGAAGTGGCTCATCTGCGTGTGGCCGACTAATAGCGTACTCACTCGCGCACGTGCGTTCCAGCACTACATTGGATAACTTTAACTGGCGTTGGCTATAAAGGTAGTCAAACGTAATTAAAAGTAACTGTAAGTATAATGCGAGTGCATTTCTCTCGCATTTATACAGCTAAATCGTCATTGAATTTCTCTCTTCCTTTGCCAGGCTTCGGCATGGAGGCTGTGTTCCTCCTGGTCGTGGGCTACACCCGAAGCACCGCCGTGGCCATCTCAGCGCTGACCCTGGCCGTGGGATTCAGCGGTTTCGCCATATCAGGTAAGGAGATTACGCACGTATCACGTGCAGGCTGCTCTCCAATCCCACTTTAACAATTCTGGTGACTCTGAATATCACTCAATTATTTGGGGCGGAAGCAGATCATTATTCAGCTGTCCTATATGAAGCAATCCTCCTGTTTTTGTGGTGCTTGAAGACGTTGCCTGTAAATTATTGATATATGAACATCTATCCAATTTCTACGTATTTCGGATGGCGATGGCTGTCGGCGAAGCTTATATCTTGTCTTCCCAGGTGGTAGCCGACTTTACCTATGGAAGGTCGTTTAATCTCAAGTTTCGCAGACGCGCCCCTTCGCGGTGGTCTAGTGGCTAAGGTACTCGGCTGCTGATCGGCAGGTCGCAGTATCGAATCCCGGCTGCGGCGGCTGCATTTTAAATGGAGGCGGAAATGTTGTTGGCCCGTGTGATCAGATTTGGGTGCACGTTAAAGAACCCCAGGTGGTTGAAAATTCCGGAGCCCTCCACTACGGCGTCTCTCATAATCATATGGTGGTTTTGGGACGTTAAACCCCACATATCTAAGTTTCGCAGACGCCTTAAAACGAAAAGCAGCGTGAATTCGCTCACTCCGCTTAACCGGCTCCCTTCGTCCCGCCAGCTTTGTTATGTAAGTGTTATGTAAACTTAAGTCTACTAACATCCGCTCACGTTTGCCTGTGTGCCGATGACACCGCGCTTGCTAATTTAATTTGCAAGCAAGCGCAAGTTTACTACAAGTCATGCACCCGACTAAACTACAGTGCAGGGTATGGTTAGCGCTTTTGTTATCACTATCAGCGCGTCGGGCGAAATTGACTTTCTTCTTTTTCTTTTAGCAATCAGATGCCCAACACACACGGAGCTTCCAGACTCAGTTTTCTTTTTCTTTTCTTCTTTTTACCTCAATGTTGGGTGATGCATTCTTCTTTCTTTCGCAGGTTTCAATGTGAACCACCTGGACATCGCCCCTCGGTACGCAAGTATCTTAATGGGGCTGTCCAACGGCGTCGGCACATTGGCCGGCATGCTATGCCCCATCGTGGTAGAGTACATCACTGATAAAAAGGTACGCCATCAATTTTTTTTAACCAGTGCGCTGTCACAGTAGTATACTGGCTAACCGGCACATTTAAGAAGAGTTTAGCGAACAGGATAAGTGTGGTTAGTGTAAACTGTCCGTATTACACGAACCCTTCACACATCATAAGCGACTGTTTCAACCACGGTGATCATATTCCCTCTCGCAATGGTTTTTATGATATATATTTTCATGATTGGGCCACGGCGGCTGCATTTTCGATGGCAGTGTAAATGATTGAGCCTTGAGGCTGATTCAATTAGATTTAGGTGCACGCTAAGGAACGTCAGGTGGTCAGGGTATTTGGAACCCTCCACTATGATGTCCCTCGTAATCATGTAGCGGTTTGCAACGTTAAACTCCATCGAGCTGTGCTGACATTTATGTAGACCTAACGGGTTTGGCCACCCATTTATAGATGCTTTTGTGTGTATTGCTCATTTTCGTTCAAGTGTCCATTTTTTATATATTTTCTTATCTTCTTTATCCGTTTTTTAGTGCTCTTCAACAAAATTCTCAATTATGAACGCAATCCAACTGGCCCAACTTGTCATCTTGTTGCTCTTCCCTCATCTTCCATTTCATCTTTTCCCTCCTCCCGAAAACGTAGGTGACAGTTATCAGCCTTCTCTTTCCTCTGTGTATTTGTGTACCCATATTTAAATACAACCATGATTTATTTTTGTGATTACATACATATGCAACTCGCATTTTTCTGACATACCATTTGACCGCAGTTCCGTGCCTTGTACGACGCCATATCCGGTTATAGTTCTTTTTAACTTCTGGGTTGAAATTATTTACTGTACGGCGGATTACAGCTCTCCCTCTTGTCCTAATCTACGAGCAAGACAAGATGGCAGGTGAAGAAAATTTTCTTTTGCGCGTGATTCCGCATGTGCAATATGAATTGTCACGTTTCGGCCATACTGTCGTAACTTCGAATTTCAGAATGACGCGTAATACGATCTGGTGTAAGTTAGGACGAACTGGCAGTAATACTGGGTTAATAAATTGTATTAGTATTAGTGTATCCTGATCTATTTTCCCTTCACTCCAATCAAATCAAAAGGACAACGCACAGAAACGTCTTGGCAGAGCCATACCCAAGACTTTTTTTTCTGGGATTGTTTATGTGTAGACGGCTAGCTTTGGCAACTGGTGACTAACGCGAAGGTGTGTAAATACGTTGGCATCAACCGAAAAATTAAAGCAGGAACGAATTTCCGGAGGTGTCAAAACCACCTCAACTACCGCCCCCCCCCCCTCCATTTTTCAGTAACGGCCCTGCGCCTCGGCTTCCACAAAATTCTCTTACCTCTCGTTGTAGCAGCGACCTCAGCAAAAGTGTCGGCCATCGTTGCATAGAGAAAGGAATTTGATTGATTTGTTGGTTTTAACGTCCCAAAACCACCATATGATTATGAGAGACGCCGTAGTGGAGGGCTCCGGAAATTTCGACCACCTGGGGTTCGTTAACGTGCACCCAAGTCCGAGTACACGGGCCTACAACATTTCCGCCTCCATCGGAAATAGAGAGAAAGGAAGAAATTAAAACACGGCGAGTCACCGCGTTTACCTTGGTCGTCTTCAGTGCTTGGCTGCCGAGTCGCATGTCGCGGGTTCGATTCCGGCCACCGCGGTCCCATTTTGGTCTAGGCGGAATGCTAGAGAGTGTGTGTGTGTGTGCTTGACTTTGTTAATAATTGAAATCGAGCGAACAGAGTGGGAGAAACCCGTGGTTCGGGGTTCACAGGATGATTCCGGTGACGTGCGAACCCCCCCGTATGCAAGAGGCCCGCGCACTGTGTCGGCTGACGATAAATGACATTAGGCTGTTGGTATCGAATTAACTTTATTCTGATCCGGAGGACACGCGGAGCTGACACCGCGCTACCCAGCTGAATTCAGGTGGTCGAAATTCCCTGAGCCCTCCACTACGGCGTACATAATGATATCTTGTAGTTTTGGCGAGTAAAACGCCAGATACATATTTATATCAATTCTATATAGGGAGAAGCTGGTGCCAATGAGTCGCGCCGGCTACTCCTCTTGTACAACAGTCATTAGATTACAAACCCAAGGCTGTACAAAGGTACATAGCACAACAATGAGCCAAAGTTTTTCAATATAAAAGTCTGTCCACACCACACAGAATTTGAAAAAATGCGAGTAATCACGTGTTATTATTATTATTATTATTACTATTATTTTATTATTATTATTATTATTATTATTATTATTATTATTATTATTATTATTATTATTATTATTATTATTATTATTATTATTATTATTATTATTATTATTATTATTATTATATTTTTGTCGGTTTGGATTGACGAGAAGTCGGCTCTCTGCCACTGTGCTAGCATTAGCATTAATTGCACGCGCAGTAGTGTCGCCATATTAACTAACGTTAGAGCCGTAAAGAAATTGTGAAAGATAAAAGGTCGAAGGTTCCGAACGCCTTCGCTGTCCCTAAAAACCGAGGCGAAATGACGTCAGCGAAGCCTTATTCTATAGGTCATATTGAAACCACTTACGTAACCCAGCTAGCACGTGCATACATCATTGTTAAATGCCCTATACACTTGTGTGTTCTCTTATAGCACGGATTCTCTTCTAGAGCCAAATTACGACAACACGGTCAAAGGCGGAATAGAGCATTCATGCACTCCTGTATGTGGGGAACCGCGCAGCATTTGACGATTGCACCGAAAAGCGCTTTTACGCGCAATCAGCGCGGTGAATGCGCCAAATAAGCGCGTGCAATATAAATTTGCGTAATATCGTTCAATATTTGCTAGATCGGGCTTCAAAAGGAGCAGGTAAACGCCGTGTACAGCTCATCTTGCTTGCGTTTACTGTTGTTTCCTTAAAGGGGCCCGGCAGCACTTTTCCGAGTAAAAGTGAAATTGCCATTAGCATGTGATGCTTCCCAAATCCCATACTGATTTTTCTTTCTAATCACGAAGTACGGGCGGAATCGCAGGATTTATGTGCTTTTTTACCTCTTTTCGAGCCAGCGAGTGCGCTGAAAGCTACGCAGCGGTGTGGGTGTTAGGGGGGGGGGGGAGGTGAAAAGGTGGCAAAACGCATCCCTTAGTCAGCGTGCGTCAGGACCTTGGGCACTGTAATTTCTTTTTTTTTTTCTTCAAACACGCGTTTGTTTTCAGTGTTATCGCGAGCGTGACGGCAGAAACGTGGCGGCATCCCGCGGCGGTCGAGGTAGCTATGAAGTTCGTGATACTAAAATCAACTAATGGCGGTGGCCTTGAATGACACGGCGTCAATGGCGTAGCCAGAGTGCGGTACACCAAACCGGTGTCCCCCCCCCCCCTCCCGAATACTTTTTCGCCGCGGCCTACACCACGCGAAATGATCATTTGCCTGCCCGGACCCCACTTGAGATCAAGAAGGCGCCCGTGCCCCCAGAAAAAGAACTGCTGTGACCCTGACGGCGTAGTAATATGGTTATATGTCATCATCTGTAGAGGTAAGAGGGAGCGATCTATCCCATTTCGAGAATTGATTGTCAAATCCTGGCCACGCAATGCGCTCCAATGTTTTGGTCACATGTTCTCGGGGGCTTCGACTACCGTTCGTCGGCGTTTTCCGACAATGCTAAAAAAAAATGTTTCAGGACCCGTTTGATCTTGTAAGCGCTGTTTTCATCGAGTTCAGAAAACGTGCACGCCCCGCCGCGGTGGTCTAGTGGCTAAGGTACTCAGCTGCTGACCCGCCGGGCGCGGGTTCGAATCCCGGCTGCGGCGGCTGCATTTCCGATGGAGGCGGAAATGTTGTAGGCCCGTGTGCTCAAATTTGGGTGCACGTTAAAGAACCCCAGGTGGTCTAAATTTCCGGAGCCCTCCACTACGGCGTCTCTCATAATCATATAGTGGTTTTGGGACGTTAAACCCCACATATCAATCAAAACGTGCACGCTTGCGAAGCGAGCGCACCGTATACATATAGGGTGCCTTGCTAAGGCTGTTAAATAACACTTCCTATACCAGCGGTGGCCCAGTAGATATGACGCGCTGTTGCCGAGCACGATGTCTCGGGTTCGATTCTTGGTCTCAAGGCACAATTGAGCGGAGAAGGAAAGGAAGAAATAGAAGCGGCTATACTGTAGGCTCACAGTGGTACATTAGAGAGTACCAAGTGTTCGAAAGTAATCCGTTAATTGTGAGCTACGCGTATTACCTGAGATTACAGTTTAAAGTTAACCCAGTAATCGCACACTGCACTCTAAGAAAAACAAAAGAATATTTGTGACTCCTTACAGTGAGTCGTGACTTGCCACGAAATTGATTCTCTTTAAGGAGAGAAGTTATTCTCTTTCGGGTGTCTCGACTCTCCGGAAAGATTCGATTATCTGCAAAAAGAGGTGACGTGCTTCTCTAAAGAGAGCCATTTACGTGGAAAGCCTGAACTCTAAAAAAAAAACAAAAGCAAACAACACTTTCTCTTTTTGTCTTAAAGTGTACGGTGTTCTCCGTACTGCACTGCGCAGTTCGATAACGCGCCGCGTCCTCGTTTAAAACGTGCAGTTACACGGCGGAGACTACGCGTCCCGCTGGGAGAAAGTGTTCCTCATCGCTAGCCTGATCCACTTCGGTGGCGTCATCTTCTACGCCATCTTCGCGTCGGGAGAGAAACAGTCGTGGGCGGAACCTCCGCGAGAGGACGAAGGACCTTCGTGGAATCCGCTTGAGAACGCCTTCAAGGTAAGGGCACTCAACACTTGGAGGGAAGTTAAGAAGTGTAAACAAATACCTTCACTCATAGCGCTCACATTTACCGCAATCGCATGTAATGTAGACCCTATAGCTATCGCATGCCGGCGTGGCCAGCACAAGAACACTAGGTTCCGTTACGGCGCAGCTGGTGGGGAGAGAGCAGTGGTGACATGCATGCGATAAGGACGAGCCAAATGTGAGCCGTCATTATGTGAGTCAACATTGTCACTCGATTCATCTGGAGCCTAGACCCCGGCCAAAGATAGCTGATTTTAATAAGCGATGGAAATTCTGGTCAGGAATAAAGAAAAAAAGTTGGATAGAAGTCACTAATAACGATTGTCGAATGCAACATTACCTTCTTTGAAAGCAATTTGAATTTAGTTTGGCCAGCATATCTGTACAAACCACCTAAAATGCGATGCTGTTATTACGGGGGCCAGACGTGGCCAAATAGCTGACATTAGCCGACATTGGCCAATATAGACCAACACTTGTGATAACTTATCCAACATACGGTAATATTACGGCGACATTTGCCAATACTAAGCCAAAACTGGGTAATATGAGCAGTCGCTTAACCATTATCCGCAAACATTAGACAAGAATAGCTTTAACTAGATGGTCATTCATGGCGCATTACCAATTACCAACCAAGTGCTGGTACTGTGCAAGTAAAATACGGTAGAACTAGGACGCTGGTCACCGCCCATCACAAATTACCGAGGGTACTACGTTGCCTTTTCAATGTTCTCGCATATAAAGAAACAGTTGACGTCATTTCAGCGGCCGCGTTCTACGCTGCCCTTACCCAACGATTTGTTAATGACAATGAGTGTTGCTCGTTTCACTTTATCTTCAAAGGAGGACTCGGGAGCGAATAATGCGACGCAGCAGCAGTCGTCCTTCCAACGCCAGACATCGTACGGTGCCACGGCTGAGACAAACTTTCCCGTGTACGAAACACGCGAGGAACGCGTCCAGGAGCCATGCCGGGATGCGTACGACCAGAGGGACTTCTAGCCGGAGAACTAAGGGTGCGTATCGGAGTTATCTCAGAGACTGTTATCATTAAAGCAGTACCTCAAGGTAACCTAGTACACTTCGTAAGGATTTCGCGTGACCATCTAACAACGATCAAGTGAGAGAGAGAGAGAGAGAGAAAGAGATCTACGTCGCACCTGTTACGTTTCATATCCACTCAATTATTAAAACTTTCATAGCTTTACTTCATGTTTTTTTTTTCACCCTTCACCTCATCTCCCTCTATGCCATAGTTAACAACCAATGGAACATTTCTGGTCCATCACGCAGACTTTGGGTGATCAACTTCAAACCTAATTTCACTTCCGATTCTCTCTTCCTGTCTTCAACCGCCTCTTGCTGGACTTTAGAGCTATAGTTGACTCACTTCCGACTAAAACTACATCGGGTCTATACTTACACTTCGCTTACACACAATTACATTGAACTGACTTCCCCGCGATAATATACATAGATGTGTTTTTTTTTGGCTTTGACCCCACTGATGCAAACGCATTAAAGAAAACTGCGGAGGAGTGTCACAAGCGTGGGTTCTCGAGCAAGTGTTCTCAGGTTGTCTGGTGAACCCTTCACACGTCATACAGTGAATTAAATCTAGTGGACGCCAATTCTACGAAGGCGCACGGCAGACCCATTCATCGTAGTGACAGCCGTTCAGGAGAGTTAACACTGCTAGGAACTCTGCCACGTCACATGAGGAACGAAGTTTCCAACGCTATCAAGAATATTCAGTCGGTACTTTCGCCCTTTAGTGGGCGTCTGTCTCTGTCGCCGGCTTCATGATCATGCATAATTAATGGTAGATGTAACTAGTCACAACAACAGTGGATACGTTTGCACTTGAATGTTGCTGTAGTTCTAGATAGCTTAATGTCATCGTCCAGACAACGAGGGGGTTCTTTCGTTATATTCATCATCCCTGTCGCATTTTACTGCGTTGTCGAAACCGCATCTTATTCGCATCTCGTTTCTCAGGTCCCTGATGCATTTTTCATGTACCTGGCCTTTCACACAACAGTACACGTATGGCTGACATTTGCGACAGCTACGCATAAGACATTCGGTATGCCCAGTGCGCATGCGTATTTGCTGCGATACATTACTTAAGTATATCATAGTCGGTCGAAAATGCCGCAGATGATGAAGTGACGTTCGATAAAGATACAACAGGTGGGATGCGTTCAACCAACTACGACCGCTTACGCCTTGTGCCCAGACGGCCAGCTGGTCTCATATGCTGTATAATTTGCCAGTAAGTACGGTGTGATATTGTTTACGGAGAAAAAAGAAATTCGGCAGATCCCACGTACCTGAGAATCGACGTTATGCGAAGTGTGCGGGAGGAAGGTGACCGTGTTGCAATCCTTTTTTATTGAGCAACACGTCATGAAATGACGCTAAATATGGGTACAAATGTTGCACGCACAGACATTAGTTGAAGAGTTGAAAATGTTTACATAACCAGTCGTTCGCACTTGCGAAACGATGCCAACTGGAACATGCGTATTAGCGACACCAGATGCTGATATGAAGAGCTGGTGCTCACGAGGATGCTGGCCCTGGGCACTGCTACATAAATCAACTTCAGCGCATGGCAACTAACCACAATTGACGTTAACCCGACGTAACAAATGTATCAAAACGGTACATATGTAATCTATAAAAAATTGGGTAGGCAGCACTGCTGATCACTATTGACGTTTCACGAAGATTAGCGTCTATTTGAAAAAGCACTTCCGAGAGCATGCGTAGCGCTGTGGTACAATGCTTCATTGCTACTCAGAATGCTTGGGTTCGATTACAGCTGGAACCCTGACATTTATTGTTTGCATTCGTCGGGTCGACGCTACCGATGTCGGGTATTTCTTAACGCTCGCGCGTTAAAATTGCCTATGCGAGCTCTCGTCGTTCGCGGGTAGCGTTGCGACCGGCGTTTGCGGCACCGGAGATCCGGGATCAAGATGTCGAGGCAGGAGGAGGAGGTTGAACTTCGTAGAGAGGGTTTATTCACATTATTTACATGGCACGGGCTCTCTGGCCCGAAGCTCTACATTAAAGAAGGCTGTTTATTGAACAAGCTCGATTTATTGATTTATTTATTTATTTATTTATTTATTTATTTATTGATTAATTGATTTGTGGGGTTTAACGTCTCAAAACCACCATATGATTATGAGAGACGCCGTAGTGGAGGGCTCCGGAAATTTCGACCACCTGGGGTTCTTTAACGTGCACCCAAATCTGAGTACACGGGCCTACAAAATTTCCACCTCCATCGGAAATGCAGCCGCAACAGCCGGGATTTGATCCCGCGACCTGCGGGTCAGCAGCCGAGTAACTTAGCCACTAGACCACCGTGGCGGGTATTGAACAAGCTCCGTGAACCACATAAGCAGCCCGCGAGGGCTGATTAAATACAGTCTCATCTCCCCAGATCCCTAGATCGGGGAATAGGTCCATACGGAACAGTCCAATAACACGTCCCGCAGCACACACGAGTGTCATTATGCCGGCAACGCCCCCAACAAACACACATACACAAATCAAACACGTGTATGAACCCGGCGACGCTGCCTCCTTCGGCGAATTTTGCTTGAGCGGGATGTAACTAGTCCGGCATCTCGCCGCTCGGGCCGACCACCCATGCTTTGTCGAACGGCAGTCGCGTGGCAGCTTGGGCTAGTTGTTATGGCATGACGATAGTTATAGCGCGAGAACAACACGAGGACACAGAGACAAGAAGGACACGAAAGACACGAGCGCTAGCACGGTCTAGACGCCTTCGAGGAGCCAGGCCTGGACATCTGGTGCTGATTTGAGCGTCGGCGGCAAATCAGTCAGAGACGCACGGCGTGATGGTCCGACGTTCGTAATCGGCGGAAGCTCGGCTTTATGGCTTCTACTGCGGCACGAAGACGCCGCCTGTCGCATCTCTGCGCGGACCCGAAGGACAGCAGTGCTCCGTAGAGTAATTTCAGCCACGCAGCGCCCAGCACACGGAAACAGCCGGGCGTCTTGGCGCTGCTCCTTATCTCCACAAAACGAGGTGGCTGCCTTTCTCCCGTTTTGGCGGCCGCGGCAAAAGGGTGGCCCGCCAAACGCAACAGTAGATACTACGTGTCAATCACCTGTGGCACATACTCACATGCCAGCGGCACGTACACACCCGTGGGTATGTGCCGCTGTCTAGCAGAAAGTGTTTGACGACGTACGCGATGTGATTGTGACATTTTTTTATGTCTTGACCAGCGTGTCATATTCGTCAAACCATCTTACCCTCCCATGTTAATTTTGGTTCACGCCAAGCAAAGGGGGTGACCACGAGAGCACCCAAACGTAAGCGGACGGACGGACGGGCGGAAGGACGGAAGGACAGACAGACAGACAGACAGACAGACAGACAGACAGACAGACAGACAGACAGACAGACAGACAGACAGACAGACAGACAGACAGACAGACAGACGTTTTGATAACTATCGTGCTAAGGAGATGCGTGCGCTCCTAACTTCATAAGCCGTTTAAAGACTACCTTAAAGAGTTCATTGTTCTAACATGACCACTTACCCTCCCTCCATAATCTTTTTCCTTTCTTTCTTTTTTCCCTCTCCCTCTCTCACGTAAACTATTCTTTAGCCCAGAAAACGCGCTCGACATTAACAAAGAACTTTTTTTTTTTCCTTGTCCTCCTGTAAAGCGTGCTTTGTCTGTTAGACACGTTTGTACCTAGGCGAAGCTCACCAAGTAAGCCTCTGCAAAGCAGCGTGTTTGGTCGAGTGTTACGCAACCATCTCCTTTCTGTACGCCTTAAAAAAACAGTGTAGTTGTAACCATTTTTGAAAGGCCGCGCTGTGAACGGAAAATCCGAGAGGATCCGTGCTCCGAGTAATCTGTGTCTCTGTGACCGTTTGCAGCGGACGGGCACTGCGAAGACGTGGGCGGAGACGTCGAGGCGCCGCCGAGACGAACACGAACGGAAGGAGACGGACGAGCAGGACTGGAGGAACCGCGGACGTCAACGGGAACACCGTGGGCGACGACGAGAGACGTGGCGACAGCACGACGCCCCGCCAAGACGCGACCACCGCGGTCCGCCAGAAACGACGACGCCCATCACGGAGGCAAGCCGAAGAAGGCGCAACGACCGAAGCCGCAAAGCAAGGACAGCACAGGTCCGCGGCCATGTGCCGCGTTCGATGAGTTTGATTACGGTCTTTCACCATCTTTTTGTATATTATTTTTCCCCTTCTGATTCCTCATCTGCGAGGCGATAGGCTGCGGCTGGCGAACAAAGGTCTACCTGCCCCCCCCCCCCCCCCGCACACAGCTACGCATACTCCGCGTTTCACCAATTTCGTGTAGTGAAGCTAAGGCTGAGAATCTCACCAGCCATTCGCGAGAAAGAGTCGACGAAACTTCGGCGCCACTGTGCGCAATTGTGCAAATGGCAGACGGCCGCTCCGTTTCTGATTAACGCCGAGAGCGAAGCTGTTGCATTTCTTGCAGGCTTTCTGAAGTTGCGAGGTGCCGGGCTTGATTGATTGATATGCGGGGTTTAACGTCCCAAAGCCAGTATATGATTAAAGAGACACTGTAGTGGAGGGCTCCGGAAATTTCGACCCCCTGGGGTTGGTTCTTTAACGTGCACCCAAATCTGAGCACACAGGCGTACAGCATTTTCGCCTCCATCGAAAATGCAGACGCCGTAGCCGGGATTCTATCCCGCGATCTGCGGGACAGCAGGCGAGTACCTTAGCTACTAGACGACCGCGGCGGGGCATGCGAGGTGCCGGGCTATCGCGTCCAAAATCTTGCTCAATGACACTCGACTTCTCGTTGTCTAAATCACCACCCTTTATCCGCTCCCAACACTCTGACTGGCTGAGAAAGCAATGTATTTAAACAGCCTTCGACAAGGCTACAAGCGAACTGCGAGTCCGCGTTCCGGATTCAAAACGACCCGCACTTTTTCGCACTCTCTTGTATGAAATTGGTCAGCCGGAGCATGCGTAGTATCAACTTGCCGGTTGTTTCGTCGACTGACGAATACTCAAGATGGTTATTACGACGTAATGATATCAATGTAAAATGCATACGCATCCAAAAAAAAGCGATGAAAAAACTCAAGTTACGTACCAGTACTTTGGAAATGTACGTTTAGCACGTAATTGTTGTGTGTTGTTTAATAGTAAACAAAAGAGGCGATGTCGATAGGAAGTTTATGGCAACGAACACGCCTGTCCTTCGAAACGCTACATTACACTCTCTCCAGTTCGAAGTTGATGATACGTTAATCTTTACTCTAACAACCCAACGCGAGCTCCGAAAGGCAGGTGCGAGTTGTCAGAACGTTTCTCGTTAGGTCGAGTAGTTGCGGTCAGGATAAGCGTAGCGTATTCCTTTCTCTGAACTACGCAATGTCGTCGAGGTTTTGCGTTTAGTTGCCATGTCAGCCTTCGACGTGTTCGTGCTTCGTTCGCGAAACCTCGCGAAGTGCGAGAAAACCCCAAACCAATCTGAGCATGAGGTACCTCCAGTATAGTGGGTAATCCGACGTACTTTAGACGACACTGGAGCGCACCGAAATGATCCTTCATAAATGTTTAAGCTATACAGAGCAAAGAGTAAAATAACCTCGAATGTTTTAAATGCGGAGCGAGGGGCGGCCTTTTGAAAGGCGGGTTTAAAGAGTAATAGCAGATTGGTCTTCTTTTTTCTTTTTAAGGTCATTACCAACAAACAGAGGACCCGTTGAAAGTTCGAAATAGTTTGACAAAATGTCTGAAAGTGTTGGCAAATTGCAAGGGCGCTGACACTCGCACACATGTCGGCGAGACGAGGTGCATCTGTGAAGGCGAGAACGATATTCGTCGACAGAAAAATGAAGAACATAGTTTCTTTCGGAAACCTGACAAGCGGCGACATTACAGCGGTCTGTCAAAAATTATACCGCGGTATAACGATGTCGTTGACCGAGATATTAAAAATAAAGGAGAAATAGCCTGGTAGACGTAAATAACTGTGTTATTTAGTAATCGGTCACGCCATGGCTCATCTGTATAAAAAACGCCGACAGACTTTTGTTTTCAGCACACCGGCTTCTCAGTTCCCACCGCTCTACAGCGGTGTCCCTATCGTCTCTCTTTTGTAAAACGTCGTGCGCTGCTTATTTGTAATCATGAACTATCACCAACTCGCCCAACTTTCGGTTTTACTGACGCTCTACAGCGCTGAGAACCGATAAGCTCCGGCGTAGGCAGACTTTTGAAAGAAGTGTTCTTAATTATATCAACAGTGGTTGTGGCATCATTGACCTTCTTTCAAAGCCTTTTTCTTCCCTTAGTGAAATTCGCTGCAGTCGCTGCCTCTATACTGTAAAACTGACGCCGTTTCCAACGATGCTCGCAGCAAGAGATTCAAGCTAGCAAAAGAAGCGTACGTGAAACGAATACGTAGAACAGGTTCCCACGTCCACAAGGCCGTACCGCGACCCCTCTGTGCAAAAGCACGGGCTTTGAGTGTGTTTTGTTTCTGCGTTGCTGTCACTTTCTAAATCACCCAGCATAGGGCTTCGTAATCTAAAGACTCTACACCTGTAAGCATCGAGTTGATCCGATCGATCTCATGGGAATACGTATGTTCTTAAAAGACGCGTTACGTTACCTTAATGGTATCCGTTGATTGCACAGCATCACCGTATGACGTCAGTACATGCAGTCACTGAAAATGTCTTCGCATGACGTCACGTGACTGGTACCATTCTCGTGCACGCCGACGACGGTTCCGAAAATGCAACGCCAGCCGCCAGTTCGTTTTCTTTTTTGCTAATGAAACATACAAGGTTCTTGTTTTAACACGTACAAATTCAGTCGTGAGCTCCGAGATGTGCAGAGGCAGCGACTGCCGGTACACAGAGCGGCGACTGCATGTAGCCCGCGGTATGTCTCCCTTCCGCTCCCGCGTAAAATAGCTTAGGCTCGTGTACATACTAATCGCTTCGATGTGAGCATGGCCGTACCGCGACTACCACAAAGCAATATAGCGTCTGAACGGCTCATCTCGCGGAACGAAAGGCAGACAGCGGCAGGGCACGAAACTCTCCCTCTCCCTCTGTTACGCTCGAAGCAGAAACGACGACGAGGAGGGAACAGGTGGCGTCTGGAATGCACGAACTGTGTCACTCCCAACTCCCTCAAGACATTGGACGCTGACCCTGAAGTTTGTGAGAAATGTGTGCAGACTCGATGATCCGACCGGCAGATCGGGTCGACCAAGAACGGTAGCCGCGTGTAAATGTCTGGCATATCGATGTCGTTCGATGCTCATGTCTGAACGTAAGGTGAATGGCCGGTTCTGTTTTAGGATAGTTGGTACAGTAATGGAAAACTGAAACACGGACAAGGTGTACGTTTAACATCGGCATGGTTTCGCGTTGTCTCAAATTGCGCCTTCACATTATCGCTAACGGAAGCCGTTTCACCCTGCTAAATTGATGTTATCGTTTAGTTTGTCCATGGTTGTACGTGCTTTTGAGCACGAGAACACCAACTGCCGCAATATCGAGCAAGTACAGAAGTTAATGTACTGTTTTGTGCAGCGTAAGCAGGGAACAGCTTTGTTCAGACATTATTTTGTCTTTGTAACTTTGCGATTGTATTTCGGCTGGTAATGACGCCTGCCGTATTAAATATCCAGGACAAGACAGACGAGAAATGAATCAGGGTGGTCTATTCCGAGTGTCTGAGTATGTATGCTTGAAGTGTGTGATATAGGTACATACAATCTGTTACGGAGTCTGGCCCGGTGCTACGACGACAGACTGCCTATGAGTACGCTTAACGCTCTGATGACAGAGTGCGACGAATCGCTGCGTTGCTGCGCACGTGTTGACGTTGATGTTGCAATGCTCGCGTGATGTTGGGTGGTTCTGCGCATGCTCTGCCGATCTGTTGCGAAATGAGATTACGTTGCAGCAGGTGTGGTGCCTGAAGAACTTGACGCAAGGTGCTACAGACACTATCATTATTTCTACATAGGTGTCGAACCGTGTCATCGTGCATGACGGCGTCCTCGGTCACGACATTTTCTTTCGGTGCGACGCGTTTTTCCGAGATTCTAACAAGCTCTTCATCCCAACCGCTCCTTCTCAATTTAAAAGCACATAACCCCCACCCCCCATTCAACTTTATCCATAGGTTGCACGTCACATCATGGTCGCAGCTTCATGACGTACTTGTTCACCAACATGGCGGTCATGATGATGTAAAGGACGTACAATCACATCGCGTTTAACGTACTTCAATATAACGATGCGACCAGAATTTTATTGGCCGCTCTGCGTCAATAACAATGAAACTTGCAAATGATGTTATGATGACCAATGACACGCGACGTTACAAACCTTGCGTGTGTCATGCGCTGCACCAACAAGGCGGTTTCAGTGACGTCAGTGCCCACCACCTATACGTCATCTCTCATACCTTTTGCGTCAATACATTAATCTTTCCCGAGAGGTTACTAAGCACAATTAAGGGAGTGACCCTTCAGTTTAATTATTAAAGTTCCGCATCTATAATAACTCCCCCTCTGCTCGTTCTCAAGGATTTTCTTTTTCCTGTTACTACTTATTCCCTGAACAGTAAAGTTTTAAAAAAAACTACGTTGGTGACAATGGTGGCAAAAACGGCATCATACTACATCCAGATTCGATAAACGGCCGAATCCGGCGAAAAGCCGAGCATCACGAAATGTGCGCATTTGCTCTGTGGTCACAAAGGCCAAATGCGTACGTCTGGAACTAAATTCCTGACTTAGTAGCTCTCACAGCCTGGACGGGGAGTATGCTTGGAACTAACACAAAGCTAGTCCGCAACAAGGACGTCAATTTTTAAACATTGCTGTTTTTTATAATACCCGAAGCGAGCGTGTTTATTTCCTGCACGAGCTCAGCCAACTGCGTTGTTTCGTTCAGCAGTACACGTAGCCTCCATAGTACATCACAGCATCGCTACTTATTTAGCGAAGGTATCGAAACTTTGCCTTTAGAGACGTGCTTATAGCCTGGCAGCCATTTTGTACTAACCGCTTTTCAAGGATAATAAGCAGCGGCTTGTCTACTATGTACCCGTGGACGCCTTTAGCTCCACTCAGAAGAAACCGCTCATGTAGCTCAGGCCAGAAACAATCCCCAGACAGTTCACAGAAAGCACCGTCAACAAGCGGTCTCTTAAAATACCCAAACTCCGTTCGAATTGCGATCGTTATCTTCCGTGCCGACAGCATACGAAACACGGTTTTTGTTTTGTCTCGTTTCCAAAAAAAGTGCCGCCGTACCTGAAGCTTTATGATGCCTTACTGAAATAGAGCTTTAGATCACGGGGGGTGAGCGAGAGAAAAGGTTATTCATCAAGGGCTCTATGGGCACGGGCGATGCAGACTAAGTTTACTTCCAGGCCGGGCCTCTCAGTGACGAATTCGGCTCGTGCCAGGAGCCATCATAATGACATCCCAGGATCACCACTTGATTCATCCCAATGGCATTGCTTGAGCGGCAAACCTCGTCATTCCTCATTAGAAGTTGTACCTGTTTCACAAAATCAGAAAAAGTTGTACAAGTTGGCCATTTCGGTTATTCACTGAGCCCTAACGTGATATATATATTTAAGCCTCACCACGCGGTGCAAGAGCAGTAGCAGCAGGTGATCCGCCGGTGTACAGTAGAACGCGAAGCCTCAAAACTGAACTTATAGCGCAGTACAGTAGCCTTGCGCTGTTGCCCCGTGTTGTACGTTGTTGGCAACAGGCAACTCATAAGTCACTTTACGGAGAGATCGAGGAGGTATCTGTGATAAAAACAACAGCCGCGTCTGTAGCACGTACGCTCTTTGTTTCCGTTTCGTCCGCGCGCACAGAATACTCGTCCGCCCCGCACATCACGATCCGACTGCTAGTAGCGTCTTTGTCAAGTCCACGTGACGTTTCAAACGGCGTCGCGTGCCCCTTAACGGTAAAGCGTCCTCTGCACGACGGGAGTGCACCGGCCAACCGGTGTGTTCTTGTGCGTTAGTTATCTATCTCCGCATGCTGTTAAGCGTGAGTGTGTGTAAGTAGGCCTTGTATGCCTACTTGCCTTGTAGGCCTTGCATACAAGGCCTTGTATACAAGGTATACAAGGCCTTGTAGGCCTTGTATGCCTACTCGTGAGCGAGTGTGTTTTTATTAGTATGGATCGCGCGCGTGCTATAGGGCGTGTCTGTTCGATGTTTTGTTCTTGCACCAGCACCACTCGTGGAGCCTCGTCGGACAGGACGAGGCGATGTGACGGCCTACACTGTACAGTACGTGGTCACGACACGTGGAAAAAAGCACTACTCCCAGCACAGTCTGTACATATAACAGCGGCTCGGTTACAGATGAACACGGCGACGTGGCGCGATCTGGGAACACTATCCGATCCACGTGGGCAGCAGTGAGAAACGCATGTACGCGATAAGATAGCTTCCAGACCGGCTATAGGCTATCGAACAGGTTGCCCGCTATGCGTGATGCGATAAATCCAGCCCAAATTACATATAAGCATTCGCTTTTTTTGTTTTTGTCAGTCAAACTCGATATGGCTTGCAACATGGGAGCGTGTGGCCTCACAAGTTCACTAGGATAGTGCATGGCTTCTACGAGCTCTTACTTCCATTAAACGCGTTCTTCTCACTTGGGTATGAACCCAACTAAAAATATAATATTTAGTTGTTGAAAAGAAAAACAAGTTGAAGTCATGCGCAACCATTGAGGCGACGCGCTCCCGTGTTGAAAGTCATATTGAGCGCGCCTGTACGTGCGACGTCCAGGAGCCCATTATGTGACACATTTCCACTACCTGCCTTTTTTTTTTTGCACATTTAAATGTAGTTAGTCATTGCAGGCTGTCATACCAGCAACTTTCGCGCTAAAGCTTTGGCGGAGTTCTAATTATGGGCAGTAACAGCGCACAAATTCACGGGACGAAGAGAAGAGACACAGACAAGCCCAACTATCAGTCCTGTCGGAGTTCTAATCATTAGTTTCTCACGCGCTTCCACGTGATGCCACAGCAAGAAGTAGCAAGGTATGACGAACACGTCACATCAGGCACGAAAGTGAGCCCAGATTGCGCTCCCTGCCACCTAGTTACTATTGTAGTGTTTCGTAGACCAAAGCTGTGTAGGTATACTAGCGGTGTGATTGTGAACATGTAATCATCGAACGGGCGCTGCAGGCTCTCGGGCCCGGATCAAAAACCCCGGTTCTCGTGGCGCCACGCCTCGAACTTGTACCGACTGCTCCGATCCGGTCCGGAGCCATCGCAGTCCCGTGTCTCAGTGGCACTGCTCCGGAGCGAGCTGCGGGAAGACCGCTCCCCTCGTCTCCTGGAGAGGACACGTACACACGACCCACAAGTCTTTCAATCTCGCCTAGAATAACCGCTTCTACCGCGCGCAAGCTTTCGGGTGCTAGAAGATGGCGTATTGTAGACGGAATCGTCGGTAGATATGGCCGGCCGTTTGTCCCGCCCAGTCTGTGTTGATTTGTTTCGTTGGCGTAACACATTCGTTCATGGCGTTGCGTTATCTTCATCTGTTAGCCCCTGCAACTGCATGCCAAAAGCTGTCGCAGACTTGCAAACGTGGGTTAGGCCTAACTCGTCAGCACCTAGCCAAAACAGATTCCTTTCGCAACGTAAACGATTTCAAGACTTTATTAATGTGAACAAGAACACCAATCGCAGAACACCAGAAAGGAGCTGGCAACATTACAAAGAGAAAAGTCACCGAATTCGGCCTTTATAGTCACTCTTTCGACATCTTTGCGTTTCTGGACTTCTGGGGTACACATTTGTCAGGATAACTCAAGAGAACTTCTCAGCGGGTCATCTGTTGTCGTATCAAAGTTTTATCTGTTTGACAAGGCTGAGGTGGCATGACAAACATTGCGGAATGCCACCATATCTTGTCAAATTCCACAACGGCGACAGGTCGAGCTAATCAGGAAAGACGAAGCAGCGCCCTTGGCCAATCAGAACTGACATGATGGGATAATCGGTCATATGATGCAATCAGACAGCGTCTCAAATTGTGATATAACATCCAGGGCTTCATATTCAGGATGTAAGGTGTAGTTTCAAAAAGTTAAACACAGTATGTCTAGAAACAACAAAACAAAAAAATCACGACACCCCGAGCAAGTCAGCATCATAATCACATGTGCCATCACGGGACAATGTCAACAACAATTAAAAAGTTCTTCTTCCTCTCTACACCAGCAATGATTTTAGACACTTCTACATGACTAGACACTTCTACATGACAGGAAGCCCATCATGCCTGATTGAAACCCAGCATTTTCCTTTCTCTTTCAATCGATTTGCCTCTTAGGAAACAGAAGTCAAGCCATCGCACAATTTTACAATCCTGTAACGCTTACAGGCACCACAGCATGTTACAGTCTTAAAAAGAAGCATGAAAAAAAAGTGTAGATACAAAGTAAGAGGATTGAAACAACTATTGTTTACGTGCAATACCACAACTGATGCTTTTGTAATCTAACTACGTTTGGTAAAGGTGCACCATATGCTTAACCAAGCACAATTTGCAGTTATTTTAATCAAAGCATACCTTCTTCACTGATCAGCCCTCCTAATATTCATTGCAGTCAACCCAGCTACCATAGGCATCAGTCACACAGTGTCGCGTAACTCATGTAGGCAAGTCTGTCAAGTTCTGTGTGCCAATGATCTTTCTAAAACCTTGTGTAATATGAAGATATAATAAATCCCCAGAAAAAAGATATGCTGCCATAGGACCTGCTTGTGCTCTCAAACACACATTAGTTTTACATAATGCATTTCACGCGACATTTGCAACAACTGTACTAGCTCAACTCATTGCACATAGCACGTAGAACAGCATTTGTACATGCAGATGTTCATTACAGTAACTACGCAAATCCTTTTAGTGCTGATGCAAGAGATTAAAGCGTTGTCTTCAATCAGGCACTAACAAAATGCCCATGCAGACCATTCATCACTGCGACCAGAGCACAAGCGAACCAGTGGCTTCAGCATAATGTCCTTCAACAGCACGCAACCCGTTTTGTCCCACCCGTATTAAAACATGGCACAGTTGTTTGTCAGGTACTCACCGTGCTGCATCGAGTGTGTTTTGTTGGTTCTCGTTTTACATCTACGTTAACCGTTAGTTACTATAAGCTTGTCAAGCTAGCCACAGAAAAGGTTAGTTAGTGCGTGACAAGCTGCCTTGTCTTTTTTGATAGATCTATAGCGCTAATGCATGGATCCGGTGTGTCTGGTTAGATTTGAGCAGTTGTGCGTGTGATGCGAGTGGCTCGTCAGAGCTTGCCTTCTCAAGAGCACAGGAAGCAAAGCTCATCCTCGCTAAGCCAAGATCAGTCCAGGAACACGTAGACCTCCGTTGCAAACGAGGAAGGCAACATTGCTGTTTCTGTGTTTTGTCACCCGTGTGTCATGACTTTAGCCTGTGAAGAACTTTACTTCAGCTCATCGAGGACAACTGTTATATAAACTGTAAATATACTAGTATTTACTTGCGTAGCTGTAGTGGATGTTGTACAAGCGTCGGTTACAATCTAATGCGTACGCCACTGACATCACCTTTTGTCACTTGAACCACAAGTTCCAAGCATATTACCATAGCAAAGAAAATAAAAAATGCGCTGCACATAGTATCTCGTAGCAAAAAAAATGCAAGATTAATCGAGATTTAATTTTTATTGGATGCAGAAATCAAGTACCCGCATATCGGTTAATGGCCCGGAAGCCTACAAGCCACCAATGTCAAAAACAATTCACCAAGTAAGATACTTGCCCTTTGCAATAAACTTCTGTGCACCACAAACTCTGCAATTTTCTCATACTCGTGACCGACAGGCACCCTAGCAACAATAACAACAAGCAACCAGAGCAAGAGCATATTCAAATGCCAAAACACAGTCGTGCAGTCCAGATGCCACCATCAAGGCCATCAAGTAATAACCAACTGTTGAGACAGTTGACAGCCTGAACTACCTAGTCTAAGTAATAAGTCACAGCTAAAAATATATATATATATACTATATATGTGTGCATGATAAAATGTTTTTTTTTCCTCTCATGCTGCGCAACATGGTTGTTACGAAACACATCAAAATAATGTGATAATGTGAGTGTACTATCTACTAACTGCAAATGTCTGAGTGTTACTTTTATGTGTACATCTGCTGTATATACGGTACTCTTGGTCATTACTACAATTCATCTATGGACGTTTTTTCTCTCTTAGTGGAACACATTAGCTGCGTCCCAGACCGTGACATTGTCTCGTGTTTTGGACTTGGGCTTGTTTTTTTGTTTTTGTTTTTTATTCTGTCCCTAGGAGAGATGTTTCTTGTAAATGTGCTCCCAATGTTATTACGCCGTGTTTTGATTCTACAAGGTCTGTTGAAGCAAACTGTATAGTTTTTCATGGGGAAAAGAAAAGCACAGCCCAGCTGATGCATTTTGCTCCCCACATGTTGGCCTAGAACATCCAGGTATATTAAAAAAAAATTCCTGCCTGCATTATTCTGTTTTTTAGAAAGTGTTGCCCAATGAATTAAATGTTACGAAATGAGTCCCTGGCTGTTGGTGTCAATGTTGATGTTGGTGTGAGGCTTTTTATCACTGTTCCTTTTTTGTAGGAGAGTCGAGGCCTCCAATGACTGCAGACAGCGCTCTGCAAAATCAGACATAACGAGCAATACTACAACCAGTTATAATGTTCGTGTCGACTATCTAAGCAGATGCTTTTCAATCGCAGGCAAAGCGTACCAAAAACTAACAAGAGTTGTGATGTGTTGAAATATATTTGCATTTTGATCTGCACTTCACTCTAAGAGTGTCCCATACCAAATGATCCAGACATTTGGCACTCTAGGGGACAATCATGACCTACCAGACAATGAACAGTAGAATTTCCATCAATCAAAAATTATTGCTTCTCTATTTTATGCTTCTTTCTTTTGTGTTATATTCACACATTCCCACATAAATGCCTTCACAGAAACAATAAAAAAAGACCGTATTCTATTCGCAAAATGCAAACAGTGTAAACTTGCAAATACAGAAAAAGCCACATATATAAAAAAAAATATATATATATAGTATATGAGCTTTATGTGTGGAAAGTGAGATGTAGGATTTGAAAATAAAAATAAATGGAAGCTATGTTTCAAAAAATGAAAAGAAAATGTGTGTCTAACTTTTGTCATCCTGTGTGAGAAGCATTCACATGCCCGTGAACTGTGCTGTATACATCACCGCACGCTCAACCCTCTGCGAGAAAATGTTTTATGATTCTGCTTAAATGAGATTGTATACAGTTAATAATGTTGACGACGCTACACACGCAAGGTGAATTGAAAGAATAGCGGCGCAAGATTTTCAGTCATTCTCCTGAAACCACCCAAGTTCTTTGTGGATCTGAAGATGTCTTAAAACAAAAAATTGCAGTACGCCCAACACGCCCTTAGAGATCTACGTGCCTAGAAGACCCCTGGCATCTTCACCTCTCACAACATCTGTTCATCGCTCCAGTGCCTTTTAAGCTCGATTTCTCGGCAACAGCAGCACTCACTGTTGGTGTTCAGTAGCACTCGTGACCCAATCCTTGACTTCAGCGCTGTACGTGGCGACAATCCAAGAAAAAATGTCAGCTCTGCCTGCTAGCCTCTTCACATTCAAATTAAATATAACAAAATATCACTTATAATAAATTAAATCAAGAATAATCTTTCAATAAATATAGTGTTAGGAATATATCTTTTTAATGAGTTTTGAATACAACAAACTTGTTTTTGTGTAGGATGCAACTTTGTTATAATGGGGTTTGAGTGTACTTTCCTCAGCTCATGTAAGCATTAATAATATTAACAGGTTTGTAATTACTATATAAAGCAAGTCCTGACAAAAGTTACGAGAAAGTCCAAGTTTCCAAACTTAAAACAGTGACACAAGTGTGTTGGCACTGGGAAGTGCTTGATATCACCCGAGAAGTGCTTCACATCACGAAAATGAGTAAGCACTATTGGATGGAGCACTTATGTAAATTTTCTGTGGGAGGGACAGCGATGTCTATGGGGGGAGCTGATGCGTTTTCTTACTTTATTACCTAGCATCGTGAATGACGCTGCTGAAACAGGCTCGACTGTCATACGAAAACCAGGTACAGCTCGAAGTATGAGGAACTATGCTACGTGTGATTCATCTGTCATTATGAGTGTGGTTCTCAACCTGGATAACCAACAAACCCAAGCCTTCCCCCTTGTTAGCTTCAATTTCGTCACAACAGCAGCTCCCGACATATGCGCACATTGTGAGCTTATGATGCACCACATGGCTGCACTGCCCCAAGGTGGTGCTGCTATTTCTACCAAGATAAGAAACAGAATAAAAAATGGAGGCGTGGCTGGTGTGGGCACGTAGGTAAGTAAATGCGTGGTGGTAGTGTAACACGTAGAATACAGCTAGAAACTGTGTGGAAATTTAGTAAACTGAAGGTGAGAACTCTATTTGCAGGAAGTTTTTTAACACAAGCAAACAAGCGACCAAAACTAGACAAGAAATGAAAATCGAATCACGACAACATAAATAAAAACAGCTGCCAGAAGGAACAGAACTAAAAAACCTCTGATTAAAGCACGAGGAACCTTTAAGTAAAAACTAATGCTGTGCGAATAGCGAAATTTCAGATGCAAGTAGTTTTGGAATACTTATACAATATTTTTCTAATATTCCAAAATTAAATTGCAGAAAAAAAATTTAGAAGATTCTTAAACATGTTCTAAGAGATGGCAACATAAAAGAGTTTCTTTTCGCTACGTGGACGAAGCGCTGGCGAGGTGGTGTTTCATAGTTGCCTCAACAAGAATAAACCAATGCAGAGTCTAAATTGTATTTAGGTACGTGATTTGGTGCAACCAAGGTGTTGCCAACAACACTACTCGTGAAAGCCAAATGCTATTTTATCAGCCTCTCGTCTGCTTTCAATTCTTGTGGAAGTAGACAGATGTGTCGAACAAGGGCGTACTTTCTTGTGAAGTCTCGAAGTGCTAAGCGCCAGCAATAGGAGTAAACGGACTCAGTTAGACGCGGTTGGAACGAACCAAAACAACACACATTTATTTAACTACATTTAGATCGTCGATATCGTCAGCCGAAGTATTGTACATCAGTTCTGATCCACACACTAAGACTGCCTTACACAATATTACGCAACCCTCAAAAACAAAACAAACACAAGAACACACACAAGGCGGCTTCGCCAACGCTTGACTCACCGGGAGGGCCCACAGCAGACTGCCCGCGGTACCGTGCACCGGGGACCCACCGCGAGAAACAACTGTTTGCACCAACTGCCACTCGCCAAAAATCTCGATTATCTCTCACATGCCTCCACCAAGGCTTGCCACCAGGCCTCACTGCCAGCGCCACTCTTCTAACCATGATGATGACAGTGGTGATAGACGCTCGCGAGCACAATGCCACCTACCACTCGATAGCTTTGACCTCTGAATTCGGCTTCTGCGCGAGACACGTGCGCTACTAAGGGCAAACAACTTTATAGAAAGTGTTAGCACCCTTACATCTGGCGTTTAACGTGGGGCTCTTGGAGCATTGGACAACAGTATTTCATGGTTCGGTGCAAGCTTTTGTTTGAGCTGGGGTAGAGTAGGCTTGCATTGCTAGCGTTGGTGGTGTGCTTTCTTGAGAGCAAGATGATCGATTGTTGCGACGAGGTTTAAACTTGTTGGCACGTAGAGTTTTTTTCTGCTCGCAAGTGTTCTTGTTGTTGTTGTTGGTTAGTTTTAAAGAATGTTGTTGAGTTGGGACGAGAGCCATGCAGTTTGCATCCTGGGCTGAGCACAGCTTGGAGCACGTGGATTGCAGGCTAAGCCCGAAACGAGTGAGTAAGGAAGCCTCGTGGGTGGTTCGGTTTTCTGTAAATAGCTTCTTCTTTCTCTTTGGACTCAGGGAGTCGGGCGTCGTTGCTGTCTTGTCTTGCGGCTCGACGCCGGGGCGTCGTGACACCGTCCGGGACGGTGGGAGCTCATCGCTTAACTCTTTCCTTACTACGCCACTAGGCATCGTTCACCGGTGAACGACGATTTTACGCCCGTATTTTTCAACAAACACCGTGCGTATGGACTTGCAGCGCCATCTAGGCGATTGTACACACACTAGAATTTCTGTTTCTGTACGGTTCGCATTTTCACCGCATGACGGTGATTTTTAATGGGCACGCCCATTCAAAGGTTGAAGCGCACGTGATTTGCGTGATGGCGTCAACTTCCGAAACCCTGCGCGCTCGGAAAAAAAGCGACTTCGCTCGATGCCGACGCCTCGACGAGCGATCTTTTGGATTTCTCGAGCAGTGAGAAATCGGACAATGATGTGGTGACATTGGATTTCAGCTCCAATGAAGAAATTTTATCAGATCAGCCGGGAACGTCAGCTGTTAGTCGCGAGCAAGTTTGCTTTTCACCTTCTGTTTTGTTTATCGTGTTCTGGAGCTGGCTGACTTGCTCTGTATGTGTCCCACATATTATTATTATTATTTCTAGCGTATCTACTTCGTTTGGGCGCGAAGTGCTGCCTCCAGCACAAAGACACGTGGACTTCCGACCCCACAGGGATCAGGGCATCGACCTCGGCATGACGCTCCGCAGTAGTGCACAATTTATAGCTCGAGAAGTTCTTGAGCTATAACTTTCATTTTTTCAATCCTACTCCAATGCGTTGTTTTAAATATTTTGCATCTCTCATAACTTTTCCATAATTTTTTACTCGGCAGATATAAGTATATTATTACGACGTTTGTTGTGAACAAACCTAATTATTTGTGTTAGTCAATTTTTGTTACCTATTTAGATCTGCCAGTTCTTTCGTCAAATGTACCTTTCAAACCCTACATTTAGTACTTGCATTTTGGTATGTAATATTTTGCTGTAAAATTTTTTTTCTTGAAAAAAAAAAAAAACTCGCGTAGGACCAACTCAGAACTTCACTCTTTCGCTATGCATCAGGCAATTTTTTTGTAACTCAAAAACAGCTTCGTAAATTTTAACAATTCTTCTAAATAATGTTGCCCCGTGATTACTAAACATTTTGTATATTTCAGAATTCCTCAGAAAAATTTTTTGTCAGAGATATCGCTTTGTCTTTAAAAAAAATTCTTGAATTTTTCGTATACGAATTTTTTGCACCAAATAAATTTTCTTTATTGTTTTAAAATCAAAAGCATTCAAAAGTGCGTTCATTTGTTTTTATTTTGATGTATTGTATGGCACTGTAAACTTAGTAGCAACGGCACAGAACATTCCTAGCTGCAACATACAAAAATAGGCCAATTTTCCCGTGGTAAGGAAAGAGTTAAGCTGCTATGTGCGGCGAGCGATAGGGCCTCCTTACAATGTGGATGTCTTCTTGCGGCGGCCTCTTCTGCTCCTGGGCTGGGTGCTGGGTGGATACCGGTTGTTGTCGAGCGACTCATCAGGCCTAATGTGCAGCCACCTGACGCACGTGGCACAACTAGGTGAATCGTGGTGTTGAGGTGCTGACTCTGCTTCCCTCCCTTTTTTTATCTTGTGATGCACAAGTTAGGAAAACTGACCTTTGTTTTATTCCAGCTGGGCGTCTTGGCCCCCACCAATGTATTAGCTAGCAGTACTGACCATCGTACCACGTGGGCGAGGAGCCCGAAACTTCCTTCCCTTTGCCCTACTGCATTTTTCTGTCGAGTGTTTCGAATGTGTGCAGCGGGAGTCATATAATGCGCGGCTGGCTGTCTTCTGCACATCGTCAGCGCCGCTGGCCAGGAATGCGGTCATGAGATTAGGTGATGGACATGCCTGCGACCTGTGCCACTGCCTGCAGTCCGGCGCCCTCGTGAGTGCTGGTCACAATTCCAGAAGATGAATCGGCGCGAGTGACGGTTTCTCGCGTCAACGGCAACTTTGCCGTTGCGGGACCGGTACTGAGGTGAAGTCATCGAGCCAGAGAGTGCAGCAGTGTCGACCGAAGGCAGTGTCGGGGTGCACGGACATTCTTCGGACATGTGTTGTAACTTTTTGTTGAAGCTTGTGTAGATGATTTCTTTCATGTTTTTTCGGGATATCGTTTGAATTGAGATCAGAAGAGATGTGGGGGTACCCCCTGTAAAGTTGTTTGCAGAGAGGAGGAGGAAACTGCCGAACACTTGATAATGTTCTGTAAAGGGCTTCACCCTATAGCTCAGAATGATGGCGCAGGGTTTTTCAAAGCACTGGGGTTTAGAGGCAGGGAGAGCAAAATAGACTTTAAGCGGGTAGAATTAACTAGAAGGAATTTATCTGATTGGTGGCTAAAGTCAAGGCACGAGTGAAAATTAAACCATCCACTGCAACAGTCCTATACTTCACTATTTAAAGGAAAAAATAAGATAAATCTACTTGTTGGTTCGCTAAGTATTACGGCTAGGCGGCGTTAGCCGCCACCCGATTTAAAGGGTACAGCCATATCAATCCATCCATCCATCCATTTATCACCCCCATCATCATCATGGTTATAACAGTGGCCCGGCAGTGATGCCTGGTAGAAAGTCTTGGTGGTGGCACAGGACAGATGAGCGAGTCTCTTTGGCGGGTGGCAGTTGGCGCGAATGGTTGTTCCTTGCGGTGGGTCCCCAGTGCATGGCATCGCAGGCCATCTACCGAGGGCCCTCGCGGTGAGTCGAGCGTTGGCGAAGCTACCTTGTGTGTGTTTTTGTGTTTGTTATGTTTTTGAGTGTTGTGTAATATTGTGTAAGGCTGTATTAGTGTGTGGATCGGGACTGATGTATAAGAATTCGGCTGACGATATCGACGATCTAAATGTAGTTAAATAAATGCGTGTTGGTTTCGTTCGTTCTGACAGCATCTACCCAGTCCGTTCACTCCAAGAGCTGGCACTAACCACTTCGAGACCCCAAACTTTTTCAAGTCCGAAGTTCCAAATCTGCCTTGTAGACGTCAATATATAAGAACATCTGAAATGCAAGTGTCATGTTTTCTTACACTCTGTGTTCCCGTGGAATTTGCAAGACTACACCATATGTTAAAATGAACATCTGAAATTTAGCATGCTAAAACACCTTCAACGTGGTATTTTTTCGACTTCCTGCCCAATTTTCAGGTTCAGAACAGCATTAATTGAGCCCCTACCTCTGTCACACCCATCACCTCAATGGTGAAACCAGCGTTTTTTTAAGTCACTACATTGGCGACTGTAGCAGAGCCCTAAAGGCAGGTTTGCCACAATACAATTGTGATAAGGTAAAGCATTTGAAATCTAAAACAGCCACTTTCAATTGGACATTGGCCGTGTCTGTCTTTAAAGTATAAGGCCAAGTGGAAAAAGTAACTTTTTTCTTCACATGTTTTTTTGGTTGCAATTTTCCGCCTGTCATTTTGCTGCATATAGCTTCCGTCTGTGCAGTTTCTTTCGAAAGATACAAGCAAATATGTTAGACCACCCATCCACCTGTGAAACCGAAACTGCCAGTTTGTGTACATCATAAGATACCCTGGATATGTAGTATTTGGTTGGTTATTTAGCAATATTATTAAGTGCAAACAGGTCTTAATGCATTGCCAACTCATAATTTTTAATCATAAGTCATAAGCTTCTAACTAGGTGAACGTGTAAAGTAGTACATGTGTTGTTCACGCTCAAAGACACATATGTGTGCCTGTAAACCATAAAATTTGCTTTGTTTGATGATGTCTGTCGTTTCAATAATGGCACGAGAAGCACATTTGATATTTTGAAGCAAATTTGAACTGAGTCTGGCCTCTGCACTCAAAATGCATACCTCACAAACGATCAGCACCACAGTGTGAAAGTGCACCGTCATGGCACTGATGATGCTAAACTAGCCAGGAAACAAATTTTTTTTTTTAGTTGCCACTCAAGAAAAGGCCCAAAGTAGTAAGGTCTACAATGGAACTGGGTACAAAATTTTAGCCCTTCTGATCATCCTGTGTAACCACTGCCCCTATTTCAAATTTCTTTTGTTGATTTTCTTAGAATTTATGTTTCTCGTATTTTTTGTATGTGAACAGTCATGACTCTTGCGAAATTGAAGGATCTTCAAGCTTCGCCATTAAAGGGACACTAAAGGCAACTATTGTCACATTTGATTATTGAAATAGTGGTCCAAAAACCCCGTAGCATTACTTTTGTGCCAAGGAAGGGCCTATATTGAAATAAAATCTAGTTTTAGTGGTTCACATTGGGTTAGCGCACTTCAAATTGTCCACCTCAATAAGCGAACCAACCGGACCGACTCGCGTCACTGTTTCAATGCACAGAATGTTGCCCAGCTTTACTGCACTAGTACCAGCAGACCGAAAACAGCGGGAGCCACAGCAGCAACAACGGCCATTGATAAATTTCCCACCATTGGCTCAGAGATTGCAGATGCTTTATGCTTAAACTGCGCCCTGCTAGATGGCATTACCTGTCCAGTGTAACTAGCAAAAATTGAATTTTCGAACCACTTGCGCCATTCCCCATAGTAACGTCCGGCAGTTTTTTTTTTCATGAATCAAACAGAAACGAACAAGCAGCATTTCATTGCATCTCTTGATTCATGGAAGGTTCCTTATTTAGGGCAGCTAGATCGAGTACTAGTGATTACTTGTAGGCGGCCCGTCTGATGTCATCAGGATCAATTTGAAGATGTCCTACTGCAACACATGTGTTCTTCAGCATTTACCTTAATTTCTCGGCAAGTAGGACACTGTTGTTGATAGTATTGTCGTTTTATATGTTGCCATACATTGAGCTTTCACTCTGACATAAATTCTTATTTGACTTTAGTGTCCCTTAAAGAGTTGAACGTGACAGCAATATTTTGTTCCTAGAACATATTTCTAACACTTAGTGTATGAAACCTTTTCCAACTTGCTAGGCGTCTACTACGTGGCCTTACATGTGCAGTAGCGTGTGTGCCTTTTGTAGTGGGTAGACTGGCTTTAAAAGTCATTATGATAATCCCATGTTCTGAAGCCGGATGGCAATGCACGCTTGTACCACGCATTGTTAAGGCAATATTTCATGTATTGTGAAGCATGTATACAGGACATGTGTGCCTGTAAAGCATGAAAGTTATTTTAGCTGCATTTTCAAGCAGAGGAAATTATTTTCCCTGTATTCACAATCAGAGGTGTGGCTTTGCGATAGAACACCCGTTTGCTATGGAAACGACCTTCGTTCGATCCATCCCCACTTTGACCAAGAATTTTTTATTCATTTTATTTGCATCTGTCTCAGTTTTTGATCACAAAAAGATTACTTTTCGCTCACAACCAACAATGCCAATGCCGGAATTTCTGTGAAACGAGCTCTTCATCACTATTGTGCTAATAAAAATTTTTCATTAAGGCTTGGCACACTTATCACATTAGTAGGCATGTAATAAATCTTGACAAGCAAAATCTTGCCCTAAGATTTAACATGGCTGCCTGTTATACGAAGGTGCCCCTAGTGCTAGTGCATACATTTTTGGTTATTGAATTAATGTTTTTATTATTCATCACACCTTATTTGTTTTGGTTCATTGCACAAGCCAAAGCTTTTTTCACGTACTTGTGGAAAATAAATTTTTTTAACGAGGGGAATTTACTATAATTGTTTGTGCAAGGCACACTTTTAATGAAAATTTAAATTATAAAAAATAAAAAGTATTGCAGACTAATAACCTCTATTGATCATCGCTTTTTTAAAAACAATTCCGTCACTTGGCCTCATACCCTGAAAAATTCCACCATCCCAGAACGTGAAAGATAGCTTTGTCGCATACAAAAGTGCAATGAGGTGAAGCATACTAAAAATCTGAAGGGGTCTTTTTTGATAGGACATTTGACTATTCGTCTTTGGCAAGTTCAAATAGTGAAATTCCAGAGGGAATTGAATAGAATAGCAAGCAATATTAAAAAATACTTCATATGTCAAATGTTCACACACCCCTAGTAAAAACTGAAAAATGCCACACGCAAAACTCCATAGACTAGCGAAAAACAACCACTGAAACTTATCGACCAATCTTTAGAATGAGCAGAAGGGTACTCATACTTAGGTCAATTACAAGTTATAAGTACAAAACTGCTACTCATTGGTATTCAATTTCAAATACTGCGGGTGACTGATAAACTGTAAGCGATACAGTGTCATTTGAAAGTATTGGTATAACGTAAATCAATCTGCACAGATTTAGACATCACACGCTACACTTACATTATTGCATTGCTTATATTTTTCATTGCACAATCTTGTACAACTGCGTTTCTTTCTTAAGTGATGTTTGCAAGAAACTAAAGCGGACAGCGCTGTGAGTGTGGAAAGGTGATATTTCGACAGCATTGAATATGATGCAGTAACGTGCCTCTGCTCACATCATCTCACGTTGGAGCACTGCTTAATCCTCAATACTTTCACATGTTCCAAGTCCACAAGATGATGAGGGCATCTACCAAGCTGCCTTGAAAGCTGTAAACATCCGGGGCAAAAAAGTTTCTAAACAGCACTAACGTTACACACAAAACAGTTGTAGGATGGTATCCCTGTAAAGCATCACGGTAAAAAGCAGTAGTACAAGACAGGAAACTGGGCCAGGTGATATTAACGCAACTTGCACATCACCACAAAAATTACAGGACTGAAAGTTCCTAAGAATAGGGCCAACATCCACTAAACATTTACTTCAGAAATCATTTAGGCATACTAATTATTGGGGTTTAATAATGTGCCTAAACTACAACGTGATTATGAGGGATGCCGAAGTAGAGGGCTCCTGTGTACGGTGTTGCCAGTACACAGGCCTCAAGCATGTTCCCCTCTATCGAAAATGCGGCCGCCGTGGCCGGGATTCGATCCCGCCACTTTGTGAGTCGGCAGTCGAACACCGTAACCATTACACTATTGTGGCGGGCAAGATATTTAAACACATCTCAAGAGAAAATTCTTTTCGTTGAGTTGGCACTTGTGTCGCACTGTTCACCTTCGTCATCGTCACCTTCCTACACCATCAAGTTCATTATGAAAGCTATATATTACAAGTGAATAGAAAAAGGAGGGAAGGTTGATCCAGGACACTTCTTTGTGTGTGTATGTGTGGACACAACTAAACACAACCACCGACAATGAAGCATGAAACATATAAGTGAAGAGAAAAGCGACCGCCACTGTAGCTCACCGGTAAAGTATCAAACGCATTATCTGAAGGTTGTAGGTTGGGTCCATCCCTGCGGCATGTTAATTTTTCATGCACTTAAATTGCATTCCCTTATGTCGCAATCACTACACTACAGCTGAAAACTAAAATAATCTCATTTATGTCTTTTTGGCTTCATTATCCATTTGCTTCACTTAAGTTATGTCTCAAAAAATAATCAAGCCCTTGATCAGTCCCCCTTCTTTCGTTAATTCACAGCAAGCGCCTTGTTCAGGCAGTTTAGATGCCTTAGGTGCTGTTTATACAAACAAATGTTTATATGACAGTTTGTTGGTTAGTCTCCATCCCGCGAGATTGTGTGCTATGCGACGTCAACTGCAACAAAACAGTTATCATAAGGTAGCAGGTTGTCTATAAGTGAACAGCAAGCTATATTAGGATCTGCTACAAACTGCAGCCCCTTGTCTGTCAAAAAACTGAAGAGTAACTGCAGGAATAATACCTAGAAAGGGTGTGAACAGCGCAGGTTTGATGCCTTCAGGCACCACGGAAGGGCTTATCGGTCATTGTCCAGCTCACAAGATCACGTGCTGCACAATTAAATCTGGCAAAAAGAATGTGCCACATTCCCCGCCAAGGAAACAAAGTAATCTATCGGCACTGGCGAACACTTCAATGCTGCACATACGGGAAGAGAGGGGGAGGATAAAAATTATTAAAACGAAAAAAAAAAAAGAAGCTGGATGGAGGAATGACTGCCATTGTAGCCGAGTTGGTGGACCATAGCACTTGTAATGTGATGGTTGGGGCTTCGGCCCTTCTAATGATATCTTCTTTTTCGTTCATGTTAACACATTTTCCTTTAATTTCATAGTTGCCACGCTTAAATTACTAAGTACAAATAACGCCCCCAATGGCTTCCTCCTCTTCATTACCTGCAAGCTTCGTATGGTCCTGCATAAATTTATGTCACTTAAATTGCTGCAGCCGCATAACCACAATGCTTTCAATTGTACTGCACTTCAACCACCAAAAACGAGTGCCATAAATATTGCAGTGAAATGCCCCCCATGAGGCAATTCACTGCATCAATTACACAGACATCACAAAATTTGTACATGCATTTTTAATAATCAGTAAGTGATACAAAAACAGCACGGCCACTTTTATCATAAGTTACAGGACACAGGATCATGCACAAACCAGGCGACAAGACACCTTGATTATTTTTGTGCACACTTACTAAAAACAAAACAAGTTATAGTCAGCTGCTTTGGAATGTCTTGTTCATTGCACTATGCATTCATGATAACGTAATACTCTGTGCAGCTAACTTAACTGTTAGCATAGTAGGACCTCACATACAGTCTTTGACAATATGTCTTCATGGTTACAATGATGTCGAGTCTCGAATCACACACTGCTAATGTATAACGCGTCCCATATATTAACTTCACTGCATGTGGTCCCATTAAACATCTTTGAAAAGCCTAATTGTAAATGCATCTAATATATGTAGATACATACTAGCACGAATTAGGTTGACAATAAAATTTACTGCACAGCAACAGTAACAATGCTTCATGCCACATTACAATTTAAATCATTCAAGTCACATACATTATCAGAGCATCGGGTACAAAAAAGAGCATACACAACACCACAGCTACAAGAACATGAGTAAGCAGCGAGTGAATATCCTGTTTTCTCGCATATAACACACATCCACAACTGGCAGATATTTTTGAAAACATATTACCCTCACATTTTAGCAGTGCAAGTTTACACCTCAACAGAAGTGATCTCTTAACAATAGTAGAAGATTGCAAAAGCTTTATTGTGATTCTGTCCCAGTCATCAGTTTCAAGGCCCTGTTTCCCTCTACTTTCAGTTTCAGATGTCGCTGTCATCTTCCTTGTATTCCTACAAAGCATCCCCACGAGGCCACTTTTCACACAGATGCTCGCGTATATCCTGCACCTCAATTTCAGCTCCCGACTTCCTGCATTTCTTTCGAGTGTTATATGCGAGAAAGTGTGGCATAAAAACAACATTTCACAAAATTGCCCTGTAAAGAAACTTGTTCTAACAAAACAAAATGATCATGCAGACTTACAGAAGATAATTAATTATTAGCAAGAACCAGAAAGCTACAGTCGACTCTCGTTGATTCAAACTCGAAGGGACCTCTGAATTTTGTTTGAATTATCAAGAAGTTTGAATTATCAGAATTTCTCAGATATATGACTGTGGGTGAGGTGACACCACACATTGTGATTAGGCATACATTTTATCAGATTTAAAATTTCTTAAAGCATTTTTAAACCCTAACTGCGCACGATGAACAGAAAGCAGAGGTGTAAGGTCCACAAGTTTATCGGCCATTTACTGCTGATCAGACCTTTTAAAGAAATCGATAACTGCCAACTGCTTCTTTGTTATATGTGCCTTCAGCACAAAGCCCTCTATGCCAGTGAGAAGCATCATGGTTTACCATGCGGGTGCTTTGTTTCAAACGTTTGTTTACTATCAAAGCCATTTTCCTTAAAGGCCTGAGGCACTTAATTTTCAATTTTAGAGTGTTAGGATTATGCTAGCATGCAAATTTTTAAGTAATAGTGGAAAAGCAGCTGATATTTTCTAGTATGGAACCGCAAAAAGTATGAATTAGCCAAATGATGTTGTTTGAATCAAGAGGCTTTTAAATACATTGAAAGAACAGAGAGCCAACAAAAAAAATTAATTTTCTTTGAATTAACTGAAAGTATGAATTATCAAAGTTTGAACTATCGTGAGTCTACTTTATTCAGAAAATAACTTTACTTGCAGGTACAACTTGTGCTAACACAAAATAAAACATGCTAATCAGTGTTAAAACATAAAATTATTGATATTCATAAGCTGGGAGCTCTCACTTACAATCATCTTGATACCTAGTCTTGGCGAATCCTCAGATTGGAGAATCCCTTCCAGAGAACTCTTCATTAATTTCATGGCAGCTATAAAAAAATATTAGCAACTTTCAAGACAAGTACTTATTTTTTTAATACTGACAGAATGTACACATGCAAGGTTTTTAAATGTATCTATGAACACCAAAACATAGAAGCTTGTAGATGCTAGCGAGCCAAATTAGTTGTCTGCAAGTCAGTGATCTACATGACTGCTAGCAAATGGACATAACTATGAACAGAGTTCAAAACCTGTATTCCAATAGTGTCATTGCCTGGTAATCTTGCACAGCCATTCACAGCTTTGTCGTGATTAGAAGAATTTAATATTGCATTTCACTAGTACATACCTCTGCATCATGAGCATAAATGATTGATTAGAACAACAACTCCTAGTCAAGGTGACCGCTAAAGGAGCCCACAAACACAACACACACACACTTAACTTCAACATTACCTGACATCTTCAGCATAAGAAATATTATGCCCTTTGAAGAGAAGAGCGCAGAATGGAGAAATGAAATTCGCACTGCTTCTTCAAAGCCAGTTACTGAAGCCTCTAAACAAGAAGCATGGCAATGAGTGCCAGCTTGCACGGTAAAGCCATAAGCAATAACTTCGAAGGCGAGCTGACGTGACATCCGTAAAGTGCACTGGTGCTCTTCCTTATTATGCCATGCTTCTATTGTGCTTTGATAGCACGGAATACCATGGACCAATTACGGACTGGCCTGAAGCTACGAGCACCAAACTAGGCACAGTAACAGAAAGGCAGAGCACGTGTGTACAGCTTTTCGTGTCTCGCCCTTCCAGGGAACATTGAGTCGACATACACCAATTGCAGCAAAGAACAAATGTTCATGAGACTGCAACCTAGTTCCTCGACAATGGTGGCACATAAATTCCCTTGCAAGTGAAAACCGATAGAATGTGGCAATTTATCGAATCGCCTCATCGTTTCAGTCTCACCAGTGCTCCACAGTAGGTCACAGTCCAACGAATGGGATGGGAAGGCAAACGAAACACAAAGGAGGGGCAGGAATAAGTACTTGCAGGTCAGAAAACGGAAGTTAAAGAGAGTGTTCCCTTTCACATGGGAAAGTGAGCACCTGTTTGTGAATCTGCAAGCAGCGTGCGTTAGCCCCATCTTCTCTCACATATGGTCAATGAAAGCATTACAACACATGCATACAGACAAGTGAGTAAAAGGTACTCAGACATAAGTAAAATGATGAATGTGAGGCATTGCACAGCCACAGCTCTTTAACACCTAAGCACATTTCCACATAACAGACAAATTAAAACTCAAACTCCTTTATTTTCAGCCACAGAAATTACATTAATGCAAGTTAAACAAATTATCATTTGAGTTATATTTTCATTATTTTATAAACTAATTAATAAGCAACTAGTATTCTCAACTGTCCACAATTAAGACCTCAATCAAGCTTTTTTTTAAAACAGCTACACTTTCTATACTTGATATTTTTTTATGTAACAACACTATGAGGCCACTAATAAAAGTAATGGTATCCTGGCAGCAAGAAATTGTGTACAGTTAAAACCCTTTATAAGAGGCATGCACCGGGATGCAATCCTTGTTTTTTGTATGAAGTGTCTCTTACAAGGACAGTACCACGTATATGTTTTCTAATCAACACCTATTTCAATCTAGGCATACTCTTATAACCGATTGTCTCTCACATCAGTATCTCTGATAAGAAGTACGACTGTACATATTTGTCTGCGTTTCCGACACTGAGTTCTGCAGATAGATGCAACGTTTATACGATCCCAAGTTATAGAAAATGACATCTTGTACACTGCCTGAGATGTCATAATGTTAAAGAACCACTCCCTGAAGAGGACAAAAATGTTACGCGCAGGAATAGGTGAGTAGGTTAAAATGCAGCACCGTCGTGTCTACACAGGTCGTCCGAAGATGTTCAAGAGGCATTTACCCGACGGCGAGTGGCACGCTGCTTGTCGAACCGCATCTCCATCTCCTCCAGTACTTTGGGGGTGTAGCGAACAACGAGCTTGACCGTACCCTGGGCTGCCTTCAGGAGCTCCACTGCCTTCTCGTGGTTCTCGCCTTCCACACTCTGTGCATGCGAAGAAAGAAAAAAAAAACATAAGAAGTGAGGTTGAGATATAGATTGCGGAAAACAACAACAAAAGCATTATATAATAGGCAGGCTTCAGCTTATTAAACAGTGGTTCAGAATTAGGAGAAATAAAGTCTGCTTATCAATTAAGTTGTCTCGTCAAAGTGAAATTTCAATGTTTCTGTCATTTCTCCCTATTTTTTGTTCAGTATTCCTTCAGCTCAGTCCAAGCTTCTTCCGAAGTGCCACGGACTCGACTGCATTTTGTGCAGACCTCTCCTGTTAATTATGTGGTCGAACTCATTGCGGCATCTTCCGACCTTCGTCGTCGGGGGCATTACAGTGCTTCCCAAGCCGTATTATGATCCTATTTTCTCTCTCTAGGTAGCCAGGATGACTACCTCTCAATACCGGAGGTGGTTGTGAGGTAGAAGATAGACTCGTACAGAAGCGCATCGCCATCGGCTGACTCGCTCGGACAGTTTACTCCCTGGTTACGCCTTGCCTGCTGTTGCTGCAATCGTTGGGATCACTGTACACCTTAATAAACTCCCATAACAAATCATTTTCCAAAGTTAACAACAACATAAAAACACAAATATTAGCTTAATGAAGACAACCTTTTTTCTAATAAATGTGATCGCAATGAAGAGTGAAGCAGCATTTTTGAAGCTTGTGGGCTGAAGCAAACTGTTTCTCAAAAATGTCTGAACAGGTGACATATTTTAAAGGTTGCTCGATTTGAGATTTTTTTCCCACCTAAGCTAAAACAGCTAGTGTTTCATAACTTAGTGACTTATTACAACATAATGTTTACAATATTTCCTGTCAATACTGTTGCTGTACCTCAAACACATAATTTTATAAATGGCCTCAGACTTTCATACTCGTCGATAGTAAAGCCTATTGAAAAATCAATACTTAAAAAATCCCACCTTCGATTTTTCTTAAAATCTCACAAAACGTTCCTCACAGGTGATAGAAAAAGAATGTTGAAAAACATATTGCATTATTTTATTTGCAATGACAATATTACGGGTGGAAGTTCCAGCTTTTCAAGCATGCACTTAGGTGATAAACACATGAGAAGTCGGGCTAAAAAAAAGTAGGATTGAGCTTCTGAATCATTTGAACAGGACCATACTTACAGACTATACTTGGTGCGCTTAGCTCAGCTTTAATGCCGGATGAGCAATACATGATGACACACTCTAAGGCAATCCGTACATATTTGCAGACAAGGCGATGAACTGAAATGCTATAGCACCAGCATAGGACCACAGAAGAACGTACATGAACACTTGGAATTACCCCCTCCCCTATCCCCTCTTAAGCTGAGGAATGCATTCAACAAAAGCCATGGTGTGCTCAAAACGCAGCATTTTTTTTAGATGACTTACAGCAGTGCTTGACACTAACAAAGCACGACCATAATTTGTATCGTTAGGTAAGGTTGACCAAATGCACTGAAAACATAGGCCTGCAACACATGGCAAAAATATGCACTAAAACAATCTTAAAGTAATCAATGGCATCTAGGTAATTTCCATTTGCATAGAGCATTTTGACATTCTTCAGCCATACAGTCTTCTACACCATCATTTCAGATGCCAGCTTAATCACTCCCAATCTTGCCGCTTTTAGGTGGGAGAGTAAAGTTTCATGCTTTGCTAGGCTTTACTAAATTATGTTCCACAAAAATTACAAATTTCTTACCGTTTCCTATAGTTGGAAGCCTATCATACCATAGATTGCCTACAAGAGGGGGCCCGCATGAAATTGTTGAGCAGGAGATCGGAAAAAGAAACGCTAAACCGTGTTCAGGTTAACGAGGTGGCAGCAGTGTTACTAAATTTCGATATTCGTTATGCTTCGATGGTTCCTCTCGCGAGCTTATTACCATTTAAGTGTACTGAACCAAAACATTAAGAGTAGATGGCTGTAATAGCTGCCTTATGCGAGAGCATCAGTAACCGAGATGCCAATGGGTTGGGGGTCTCAAGCCTCGGCTTGAAACGGCAAATTGAGGTATTGACATTTACCAAATCTGCTTTTCCTCTGTAAATATGGTCCTGTTCAAACAACTCAGAATCTCAAATTCCACTTTTTTTTTTTTAGCCCGATTTCTCATGCGTTTATTATCTAATTGCATGCTCGAAAAGCTGGGACTTCCACTCGTAATATTGTCACTGCAAATAAAATAATGCAACATGTTTTTTAATATTCTTTTTTTTATCATCTGCGAGGAACGTTTTATGAGATTTTAAGAAAAATCGAAGATTGAGTTTTTTAAATATTGATTTGATTGATTGATTGATTTGTGGGGTTTAACGTCCCAAAACCACCATATGATTATGAGAGACGCCGTAGTGGAGGGCTCCGGAAATTTAGACCACCTGGGGTTCTTTAACGTGCACCCAAATCTGAGCACACGGGCCTACAACATTTCCGCCTCCATCGGAAATGCAGCCGCCACAGCCGGGATTCGAACCCGCGACCTGCGGGTCAGCAGCCGAGTACCTTAGCCACTAGACCACCGCGGCGGGGCAAATAAATATTGATTTTTCATTAGGCTTTACTGTTGACGAATTTGAAAGACTGAGGCCATTTATAAAATTATGTGTTTGAGGTACAGCAACAGTATTGACAGGTGATATTGTAAACATTATATTGTAATAGGTCACCAAGTTATGAAACACTAGCTGTTTTAGCTTGGAAGAAAAAAAAATCTAAAATCAAGCAACTTATAAAAATTGTCACCTGTTCGGACATTTTTCAAAAACAGTTTGCTTCAGCCCACAAGCTTCAAAATGCTGCTTTACTCTTCATTGCGATCACATTTATTAAAAAACAGATTGTCTTCATTCAGCTAATATTTCTGTTTTTATATCGTTGTTCACTTTCGAAAATGACAATAGACGAAACCAGTCCCTCTGTACAAAAAAAGTTCAATATTTTTTTTGTCTCCTAAACTATGCAGTTAATAAAAAAACAAAGTTCACTTTCGTGCTGCTGGGTGGTATGTGCACAAGATATAAAATAAACAATCAAATCTAAACTATGAACTTTTCGACCCGTGTCGATCTTTCGTCGAATCACCCACCGACTAGCCCAAGCTGACGCTTTTGCTGAAGGCCCGAGAGGAGAGCCACTCACCACACCGTTGACCGAGAGCAGCTGGTCACCGCGTTTGAGGGCCCCATGACGGTCAGCCACACCCCCTGGGATGATACGCGATATGTAGATGGGCGAATTCTGTTCCTTGCCCCCCATCACGTTGAAGCCAAGCCCCTCGTCGGTCTTGGGCAGTTCCACAACACGAGGGTGCGCGTGCCCTTCGCTCGCTGCAAATGCTGCCACCGTTGCCTGCAATCACAAAAACAACACCAAAGATTCAATGGGGAAAGCTCGTAGTCTGCAGGATAGCAAACCACGAACACAAATCACATTCCAATTTCATAACAACATTGCTCCCAACTTTTGAAACACAAAATTCAGATTTTTCAAGTGAAAGAATGATTTCGGCAAAGGCAAATCATTTTACTTTCGTCTTTTGGTTCGTATGCAATATTCACACGTTCCGATTACATTAGCCTGAATGCGTGAAATTACTTTTGTCACGCCATTTCGGGGGAGCGGGGCATAGAGTGGTGGGGCATTCTGAAGCTAGATCAAGTTCTTTAAGAGTGCCCAATAATCCTGTGTGTGTGTGTGATAAGATTGCCACTGAACAACTTATCTATGTCTTACTTTAGAACACAGTTCTCCCAAATGAAGGTAAAAGAATAGAACTGATTCCCTATGTGTAAACCTTCTAGATAAAAAGTTCAGCATAGCCCTGGCAGAAAGCCTTCTAACATTGAATTTTGTCCTGTAAATGTGCATTTCAACACCAATAGCTGGCAATAATGTGAACATACGTACAACTATATTCTTTGTCACAGTAAAGAGGATTTTCAACTCACATTATGCACTTGTAAAGCTCAAAATGTCTTAATTTGGAAGGGTATGGTATGTGCAGGTATGTTGTCTGCAAGGCATACATACTTTAAAATTCATCCTCACTACCACAAAGCACAGATGCGAGTTACATATATTTAAAGGGATGACGTTTGTCGCTTCATGTGCTTGTAACCTGTGTCAGTTTGCTAGCTAACGCAATCTAGGAGAGACATGGTAGGCTCAGGTATGTCGTCTGTGACACACACAAACTTTAAATCTCACATTCCCTAGCACAAGGCACAGAGACTGGTTACATATGTTTAAAGGGATGTCACTTCAGATGCCTGTAACCAGCGGCAGTAGCATAAGCCAAGAAGCTTACTTTATTAACCTGAATACACAAACCTTGGCTGTGGCACTGGCTCGAATGTCGGGACTACCAGAGATGTCGACAGTTTCGTAGACATGTTCGTAAACCTCGCGCACGGCGTTGCAGAATTCACTCTGGAGAACCTTTTGTAGGGCAGCGAGCTTCTGCGCTGGGACTTCGCCACCTGTCAAACAAGCACTACATCACTTCGAGCCGACGGCATCAAGCGCTCTGCTGAAACTGCAGCGAACAAGAATTTCAGTTTTAACCAGTTAAATGCTATTACACGTGACGAAGACGGTGACATTCGGAGCGCTGAAGGGAGGGAGTTGCAACAGGGACATCGATGGCGACATATGAAATCATTGCAAGTAAGAAAACCGCTGCATCACACACGCAAGTGCAATCATGGCTGATGAAAACGATAACATATTGCAACAAAGTAACAGCATGCTTGGACCCGTGCTCCCATTTGAAGCGTTACTTACTGCGCTGAAGTTTCTCGAGAAGCTCGCAGGCCCGCTTGATATCTGTAAAGCAAGTACGGCGTTCAGTCTACTTATAATCAACAAATAAACAATCACTGCATGTGCAAATAGCACGAATCTTAGGGACGAAATAGGGGGAAATATTGCGCAGACACGGAACGCTGCAAAACAAGGGTATGCGGAAATGACTGCTCGTCAAGTTGCCATTTAGGTGTCTTTCAGCCAAGGTTGTACGCTGGGCGAACATCATACTACAAGAAAACGAACAATACACACGTGACAAGTTTTTATCTGGTGTTTCAAGGTTCCCCCTAAACCTAGCCTTTCTCGACCGCCTCTTCAGAAAGGCACGCAAGTAAAGTTGGAAACCACACCTACCTCTCTCAAGCATCAGACTTTCTCCGACGGCGGCCATGTTTTGTTTTCATATAGAGAGGCTTGGCTTCTGGCTTCGGAATCCCCTGGCTAGTTCTTGGCTACTGACTGCTTATAAAGCTGTACGTGCGTGTTGCTAGTGGTTTTCAGTGAAAAAACCTAGAAACATTACTCTGTGTACATTCCAGTCTAGGATACACTTCCCACAGCATTATTTCGTGGTTTTGCTCATTGCTCCAGGACAAATGACGCTTACCTAAATGCATGCAACGTGCACGGTGTACCACGACGTTTACATAAGCCCGCTTCAAACCGCAGCGCACAGCAGCATCGAAAAGTACTACTCCCTGCACATCCAACTGTGGGCCCAACAAACACTTTATTTACCATCGCAACTTCAGTGCACCGTCAATTAAAACAGAGCAGGCACATGTCGCCTCGAATGCGCGTGTTTTGAACTTTATTCACCGGAAGGCCTAACACATAGGTGCACATATTCGTGCAAAGTAAAGATAGAGGTTAATTTGAAAAATGCAGCCCTAAGTACAAGAACTTCAAATTCCTAGCGACTAATGTCTTCATGGTGCTTATTTTTGTCCAGTCAAGGAAGGTACGGAATAATTTAGAGGAAAATAAATACAAGTGGTGCAAAGTAATGGGCACTTCACTCTTCGAAACAAAAATGAAACAACTATATGCACAGATCGACACAGAATACTATGCCCGCATGACTGTAAAACGCACAGTGAGCAAAAACGTCACCTCTGTGCCCATTCTTGTGCCGACACATTACGCCTTCATACAGTTCATCAGTAAATGAAAACAACATATCGGACAGCGCACATTTTTGAGAACCAGTTTCCTGAAACCCGCAGGCCTATGGAAGGTTGTCCACAGAACAAAATCCTTCCATTTCAAACACCACTGGCAGTGCACATGCTATATACAACACGTATGTTACACTTTCTTTTTTTTTGCAAAAGGACTCCAAAACCTCAAAAAACAAGTAACAGCCAGGCATAAAAGCGTGCTGCAAAACACTTGTCCTCTTGTGGGCAGAACCCAAAGTCAAGAAAAAAGGGTCACGAGTTTAGTTTTTCTTTTTTCTTCTTAAACGTCGTGAGAACGTTCCGCACACCAAGTGCATCACATATGGCAGCCTAGTCTGTGACTTCACACATCACTCGCAGCTGATCAACAGCGTTTCTTACACTTGTTGGGTGGAATGTCAATATCAATTGCATCGTTGCCCACGATGAGCCGAATACGCTTGGCTCCAACTGCCACAGGGGATCGTTTATCCTCCCGCCTGCGTGCGTGCTTTCGGTGTTCACTTGCTTTCTTTTTGTCTTTCTTCTTCTTCTTCTTCTTTCGAGGCGACTCTGGCGACAAAAGCGGCGGCGACAGAACCTCATACACAGTCCGACGGCGTGCTGTCGACACAGGCGACGTGTCACCGCGTGCATGCGGATGTAGTCGCCGTATTGTCAACTTTAGGCAACCAAGGTGCTGTGATTGGGCGCCCGACTGTGCCACGGTCTGGCTCGCAGGCTGTGGTGGCAGCCTCTTGGAAGAAATGACGCGCAAGCGAGGCACAAGTCTCGTTTCTGTTTCGACTTTGTGCTCTCTTTTTGGTGCTTCCTTCTTCACCTTCTCCTTCTTCTCTCGACAAATGAAGTTACTATTCGCATGGTGTGCTTTTTCTGGCAGTACAGTGACCATGGGTGCTTCCAGTATGGCAGTGTCCAATATCTGCACAAAAGGCTCCTCTTCACAATGGGGAACCATCTGCTGCAGTTCGGGTGGTTGCTCAGTGATGTCAACTTCACTAATCTCTGACTGGTCCACATCAAGGTGGCTTAGTTCTGGTTGAGCCACCTCATGAACAGTGACGTCTGTGAGCAGCACCTCCTGTTCGAGCATTTCAGAATCCATCGGCTCTGCTTGAACCACTTCTGCGTCAATCACTTCCGTCTGAACCACTTCTTGTGGAATCACCTCTGCCTGAACCACTTCGACTTCCATCACCTCTGACTGAACATCTTCTGGTGGAATGAATTCCGAAACTACGAACTCTGGCATGCCCATTTCTGGTGCTTCCAGTCCAAGCATATTCCCTTCAGCGTTGACTATTTCAGGTAGACTTTCTTCAGTTGGTTTCACTTCCTCCTCTTCCACAACAACAGGAAGAGTGCTGGCAGTTTCTTCGAGCGGTTCGCTCACTTTTTCCTCTTTCATTGCACTTACACCTTCTGGCAGAGAAGGAAGATTGGCAGAACATGCCTTAACACATCGTAGTCTCCTTGGATGCCTCCTGTCCCTTCTGGAAGACGCGGAAATGAGAACTTCCTTGGTGTTTGGAACGGGGCCCTTTGTTTCTACATCCTTGACACACTCTGTTCGGCTTGACTTGCTCGACACAACCTCACTTGCCTTGTTGACTGTTTTGGGAGTTACTGCCTCACACGACTCAATATTGCTGACACTACTAGCATCCTCAGAACAAGCCACTTCGGCAAGCTTTGGTGAAGGGCTCCTTAGTGTGGATGGGCACAGTGGCAATGTTTGTTCTTGTTCTGTCTCCACCTTTTCGGCAGGCTGTGCCTCGGACAATTTGCTTGCAGCTGCCAGTGTTTTGTTCTCTGATCGCTGCTGATTTCGAGTCCTTGACACGACAGCCTTCGAAACAGTGGCCCCGTTTACCTTCAGGCTGCCATCACTTTTTTCACTCAAATGAAGAGCACCGTTGATTGTTGCTTCTTTGGCAGGTAAAGATGGTAGACTGATGGAAGATGGTTGCACAGAATTTTTGCTTGCCAGCACCGACTTCGATGATGCGTTCTTTCCTATGTGGCCGGTCATCTGCTGGCAGTCTAGCAACGCATCGGTGCTTCCTAGTGGTTTCTTGTGGCCTGAAACGTAGAAAGAAGCAGTGCAATTCAATGAGATGAGGCATCAGGACATGCTAGAAGGCAACAAAGCACAGCCATCCATACAACTGACAGGCAGAATACACGTGGTGTGAATGCTGCATAACCACGACTACACTAGATACAAAGGCTGCCAATGATGCACAGCGCACGCAGCACCTCTTGTCATGCCAAACTCCACACTGAAAATGCTCAGGGCTTGAAATTTATGTTTGGCCATCTTGGTCTTACAAAGAGGCTCGAATGTAATGTGAGCAGTTTTTTTGCAGCGTTCAGTGTAGGGTGTGCAAATACAGACATGAACACAAGAGACACAGAAGAACACTGCTTTCCCTGTTTGATGGTGTCGTCTACATATACTGCACTAAACATTAAAGATATACCACATATACTCCAATCTAATGCACAACTTCTTTCAGATTAAACGAGTTCAGAAATTACATGAGTATTAGAACAAGAGTAGAAAACTTAAATCATGTTTACAGCCTTTGCAACCGTCTCCGGTCACCAACGCCAGATGCAGTGACAGTGTCATCACAAAATGGTGACTGAGCAAATGTTGTTACGAGTTTGCGTTGGTTCAGTTCCTGCACAATCGTGACCTATGTGCACCATATCTGTTCCAAATGAGCCCCGCCGCGGTGGTCTAGTGGCTAAGGTACTCGGCTGCTGACCCGCAGGTCGCGGGTTCGATTCCCGGCTGCGGCGGCTGCATTTCCGATGGAGGCGGAAATGTTGTAGGCCCGTGTACTCAGATTTGTGTGCACGTTAAAGAACCCCAGGTGGTCAAAATTTCCGGAGCCCTCCACTACGGCGTCTCTCATAATCAAATGGTGGTTTTGGGACGTTAAACCCCACAAATCAATCAATCTATTCCAAATGAAGTGCATATGGGGATGTAGTGCTTTTATTTTGAAAACTATATCAAAGGAAAGTTACTTTGCAGGATTAAAGGGGCCCTGCAACACATTTTTGAATAGCCATGAAATGGATGAACTATAAGAGCTTATGAATTTTCTAATTCACCGCCTCAAATTTTTTCAGAATCCATCGAGTACGAGAAAAGTTGCAAATATGTGTTGCACATTGCAATTGCGTTCTCCCTTCTCTAGTCCCGACGAAAGCACTGAAAGCTGAGCAGGGAGGAATAGCACGGACAAATAAAATACATCACGCGCACCTGGTGACGTTGAGCACTTTTTCTCTATTTTTTTTTCTTCGAATCTGCGACTTTTCAATGCGACCACCCGTGCACGAGATGACAAGTCGCAGCCTTCAGCGGCAGCCATAGTAACGAGAGAGCGCGCCACACTTAAATCAGCAAATGGCTGATACAATGGCTATGATGCGTGATTTTTGAGCTTCTTCCGTCATTTACAAGAGAAGAGAAAGCAATTCTTAGCTTACTTTGGCAATTTATTGTGAATTTAAGGTCGCACGCTGCGCTGTAATATCCGGCTCGCATGTTCCCGGGAGCCTCCACTACCGATCGGTAGAGCTGTCTGATCATGCTCAAAAGGTGTTGCAGCGCCCTTTTAAAATAGCTGCGTAACATCTCTTTCGCATGTTTGAGGCTTGTGACTGTGAGCAGCCGAAAGGGAGATCTTCACGACAGGACAATAACTAGTGGATTTCCATTTCTTCGCTTAATCTTAACATATAGCTTTTTATATGTATTTTTTTTTTCAGAATAAAGCATGTGTGATAGAACCCAGTAATTCAACCATAGTACAGTAAAAGCTTGTTAATTAGATTACAAAGGACCGGAAAAATGTCTGCATTAACTCAATGCTGAATTATCAAAAGTACATCAAGAAAACAATAAGCAAATGTGTATTACATCAATGCATCTTCATTTTCTTTCCAAATAAATAAATCTAGTACTTATTTCACGCAATAGCAGTGTAGAAGCCGCAATTTTCATCCCTCGCAACTTCAGTCACAATTTGACCATGGCTCAAGACCACTGTGTCTTAAGCTGAAGCGTGCTCTGAACCAATGCACCACAAACCACCAGCACCAAGATGCACATGTGACGATTTCTCGTCGGAAAACGAGTGGCACTGATGGTTCTGATGGTTCATCCATCACAATGTGGTCAGCGACCTTTATGCCATCATGTGAACCATGGCTATAGCTCGTCACATTCAACGTCTCACACCATGTTTGACATCCGACATTCCGTGCACATTGCCTGAAGTAAAAAGGAAATTACCGAGTGCTGCCTGCATTCTGGACGAAACTGTAGTTGCTAAAAACATGATCATGGCATCCACACAGTTTTGAAAGCTTGCATGAAGCTAGCGTACAGAGCTGAGCCTCCACCATTTGCTGCTCAAAAAACCCGTCTCGCTAAACAGAAGCTTGAATGGCGAATACAGTGAAACCTCGGTGATACAAATCTTGCAGAAATGTATGCATGATCCTTAATTCGTATCACCACAAAACATCAAATTAGTTTGCAACAAAATAAACTTGGCATTTGTTTTCGTTTATTTTTTAACAGTGCTACAGCAATGTCATAAGCAGCTCTGAATAAATGACAGTAAGGTTTTTAGATTGTCCAGTACCCCACAGGTACTCACAAATATGCTGCACGTGCACGCTTGTTTGATTACTGAACCACATGTGTTGTGATCCATGGCAGCTGGTAGTCCCTTCCAAATCTTAGTACACTTTTTCACATGACACCAAAGTACAGCAGCGAAAATGACAGACCATACCAGATGCCACCTACTAAGAACTGTCTGTAAATGTGTCAAATCACTACAACCTTGCTCTGAGGCACTCGCTATTTTTTTGCAATAATAATAATAAAATAATTATTGAGTTTATGTGTGTCATAATAACTTGTTCTAATTTGATTGTAATTAAATATCTCTTTATGCTGAAGTCATTCATGCTTACTTTTGGAATAAACAGAATCAAATCTCAGACTAGGAATACAATGCAAATTCATTTTTGGTTATGTCAATTTCGAGCAACAAAAATTTTGCTTTTCACTATGCTTGCAGGAAGCAGCACATCGCACGACTGATCGAATGTGGTGGTGCCTTCAAGAAAGTGATCATACAAATCGGTACATTACAAAATGAAGTTAAATTTATTATGCAGGAGGTTCAATTAATCCAAAGTACGATAAAGCTCACCCTGCCTTAGCCTCTACTTGATGCAAACAACAAGAACGAGTGGTGTACACAATTGTGTACGTAGCGTCTCAAAAGGAGCACTATGCGTGAGGGGTAGATAAAGTCCAGAAAATTTTAGAACCGCTCTCCTTTAATTTTCTTAGTTTCTTATTTGTTATTGGTGTTGTTTTTCAGAAGATTTACGGCCGCTCGTGCGCAATCGAGAGGTTTGCTCAAAATTGGAATTGGCAGATGTGCGTGTCCCCATAAATCCTGCATATTGACGCTAAGAGCCCAAGCACCCTTGCCAAGACCGTCAGCATCTTCATTCGATCCTCGTGCCCCTTTCATAGGAAGTCTAACTTCGAGGACATGGCTTGCATTGACGTTGCAAGTACGTGCAAACACAACAGAACCCCTTCCCCCCTCTCCTCTGAAATTCAGATGGAGGGGTGTGTTTTACTGAGAAGAAATATTAAAATATAAGGCTTGCGTTGCGCGAGAACCGCACCAAGGCCGACATCGCTGGTGTCGGTGTGGACCTCAGTTGCCGTAGTGACGCAATACTGGTGAAGTGAAGAAACGGCGAAGGGTAGGGTAGGGCTTGGTCACACTCTGAAGACCATGACGAAATATCGGTTGTGCTGCCTAGAAGTTTGGTCAAAGGTGCAATAATAGAGGCAAAGTTGCGCACAAACCAGCGAAAGTATGAGCATAACCCTACGAAGCTCTAAAACTGCTTCACTGTCGATTTGCGGAAATCGGTGACATCACGTAATTTAGCCAGGTCTGGAAGTATATCGTCCGTTGATACGACGTGACCGATAATCGCAAGTTGCCGCGCAGTGAAGTGGCACTTCTTGAAATTTAGTTGGAGGTGAGCATTCTTCAGGCACGTGAGGACGTGTTTCAGGCGTTCGAGATGTGTTGTTAAGTCTGGCGCAAAGACAACAATATCGTCCAAATAGCAGAGACATATTTGCCACTTCGAACCCCGAAGAACCGAGTCCATCATGCGCTCGAAAGTGGCAAACACATTGCAGAGGGCCAAGGGCATGACATTGAACTCATATAGACCGTCAGGTGTTACAAAGGCTGTTTTTTGGTTGATCAGCATCTGCAAGCGGCACCTGCCAGTACCCTGAACGCAAATCTAGCAATGAAAAAAACTAGACGCCTTGTTAAGTATCAAGGACATCATCAATCGTGGGTAAAGGGTACACGTCCTGTCGAGTTATCTTATTTAGGCGCCGGTAATCCACACAGAAGCGAATGGAACCATCCTTTTTTTTTAACGAGCACTACAGGTGATGCCCATGGACTTTGTGAAGGTTGAATGGTGCCGCGTTGCAGCATATTGTCCACCTATTCGGTAACGACCTGGCGTTTTGCCGCGGTAACACAGTATGGTCGTCATCGAAGTGGCATATGGGAGCCGGTATTGATATTGTCACAAAGGCACAGGGATATTGTCACAAAGGCACAGCCGGACACGTCTAACGAACATGTCCATACCGCCGTGTGGGTCTCCGTGGATTTTCGCCTAATGCCCCTCGTCCACGACCTGGCGAGCGACGACTGGAAAAAGAGAGCTTCATCTCGAATCGACGCAGTATCGAACATCGCTCGCACGAGCCCCGCTCGTCGTCGCCTGCTCGCTACAGGTCACCGAGCCCAGCATACTCACGCGGTGCTCCGAGACGTCGTTCACCCAGTCCTGCAAGTCTGGAAAACTGAGTTTAGCGACCTCCGGAGGTGAGGCCGCTGACGCCGACTCTACGGAAGATCCTCCACTACGAAGACAGCAACGGCAGCAAAAAGATGTACAGAAGCAGTCAAACGTGGTACGAAGAGTAGTGACATCAAACATTGTGGTAACCGTGGACGACGAAGAAGTAATGGCACTAATTGACACTGGAGCAGACACGTCCGTTATGAGCATGGGTCTTGCCTGCAGGCTGAAGAAGGTTTCTACCCAGTGGGCTGGGTCGCAGATACGTACAGCAGGAGGCCATCTTTTCACTCCAGTGGGACGGTGCACAGCGCGAGTCAGTATTCACGGATTTACGTATCTCGGAGAATTTGTAATACTGCCCAGTTGCACGAGGGATCTGATTCTCAGACTGGGTTTTTTGCATGATAACGGAGCCGAGATTGACTTGCAAGAGTCGCAGGTGACGTTTTCTACGGCACACGCTTTAGCGCGCAACCCTCATGACAGTTACGTCAATGCTTTGAGAATTGTCGACGATGACCTCACGTTACCGCCGAAGAGTAGCGTGTTGACCTTGGTAACCTGCAACGTTTTCGATGAATTCAACAACTATGAAGGTATTGCAGAGGCAAATATCCCACTGCTGCTCAAACGAAACATCTGCGTAGCCCGATGCCTTGTTCAGTTAGAGAATAAACGCTCTCGAGTCCTGCTGACCAACTTCAGCATTGAGTTTCAGCACGTCCCTAGAGGCACCACTGTCGTTTTCCTCAGTGAAATCGCCGACTTTTCTGATGTCAGCGCATTGGATACGACTTCACCGCATGCAGAATCTTGTACTGACCTGGGCAGCCGCATTCACGTTAATTCAGACTTGCCAAATTCACGAAAAGAGTGGCTGCTTAACCTCGTGACGGAATTTTCGGACTGCTTCTCCACAGCATCTAAAGTTCAACGTACTACCGTTACAAAACACCACATTGTTACCAAGGAGTCGGCGCGGTCTCTTCGCCAACATCTATACCGTGTGTCCCCGAAGGAAAGAGAGGTGATTAAGCGTCAAGTACAAGAAATGCTGAATGATGACGCCATCAACCCTCGACCAGTCCGTGGGGGTCACCTGTTGTCCTAGTAAAAAAAAAAGACAACACACTACGCTTCTGCGTCGACTACCGACGGCTTAACAAAGTCAAAAAACGCGACGTTTACCCCCTGCCAGGAATTGATGACACCCTAGACCGTCTACCCCATGCCCAGTTCTTTACATCATTAGATCTCAAGTCAGGGTACTGGCAAATTGAAGTTGACGAGGGCGACCGTGAAAAAACCGCATTCGTGACTCCCGACGGACTCTACGAATTTAAAGTGCTGCCTTTCGGTCTCTGTTTCGCTCCCGCCACATTTCAACGCATGATGGACACTGTACTTGCTGGACTAAAGTGGCAGACGTGTCTTGTATACTTGGATGATGTCGTTGTGTTTTCAAGCATGTTTGACGAACATCTTTCAAGGCTAAAAAGCGTCCTCACTGCGATAAGAAAAGCAAACCTTACTATCAAGCCCGAAAAGTGCCACTTTGGCTTACAGGAACTCAAGCTTCTCGGCCACGTGGTGAGCCCGGGGGGTGTTCGACCAGATCAGGAGAAGTTGGCTGCCGTTGCCGATTTCCCTCGTCCTGGAGACAAGGCTCTTCAGCGATTCCTCGGACTCTGTGCCTACTACCGCCGTTTTGTCGAAGGATTTTCAAAAATTGCGGATCCTCTTACAAGACTGACACGGCCAGATGTACTCTTCATATGGACGGAAGAGCAACAACAAGCCTTCATAGAGCTACGCAATCGACTGCAGACAGCTCCAGTGCTGGCACATTTTGACGATACTCCAGACACTGAGATTCACACGGACACCAGCAACGTAGGAATTGGAGCCATTCTTGTTCAATGGCAGGACGGCGCAGAGCGTGTGATCGCTTACGCGAGCCATAGTCTCACAGAAGCAGGGCGTTTACTTTCGTGACCCAAGGCCAAAAGCACGAACACCAGAGCACGCGGCCACAGAACTACTTCGTTATCCTCCTCAAAGGCTGGCCACTATAGTTGCCAGCCTACCTTGCGTCAATATATTGAAGCGTGGTAGTAGTGCAGCCAAGTGCATGTTGAACAACATCGAAAGATTAGCGAAACTGGTAGAGCCGTAGGAGCTGATCGGATCATTCAGATGGTGACAGTCCATCTGCAATAGACGAATCTAATACTTCGGAATGGTTAAGGGAACTGACGGTGGCAAGATGACTTCGGCATGATTTTTGCGCACAGTAAATATTTGTTCCTTATAAATGGGCTGCACGCATCCAAGAGATTCGCCTTTAAACAGTTTGATGGTATACGGAAAGGCATTAGTGAGGCAGAGAGCACTGGCTCCATTCGAAATTGAGAGGACTGATTAAGGAAGAAGTGGTTTCCGACTTAGAAAGAGGCTTGATGGCTCAAAGAATGCGACTTCATCACACATGCCGTCAAAGAACACAGGGAGCAAAACAGCTGCTGTCGGTGAAATGTCAATGTCTTCTCTGACAACTAGTCTGTGTCTGTGTGCAGCTTCATGCATATGGTCGTAGGGCTGGTCGAACAATGGGAGCAGTTCAAGTTCGGAACGGGCGCAATCTTTAAAGGTGTGATTATGCGATATAAAATCCCAGCCAAGTATTATGTCATGAGAGCAGGAGGAAAGGACGACAAACAATGTAGTGGTCCTCCGCGATGGTGAGTTGGGCAGTGCAGGCGGCTATAGGCAGAACAGGTTCTCCATTTGCTGCACGTAAGCACATCTTATCAAGCGGCGTGGTCACTTTTTGAAGCTTGCAGCAAAGTTTAGCGTCTATAACAGACACGACGGCACCGGCATCTACAAGAGCGTATACATGGGTGTCGTCTACAAAAACTTCAACGATATTTGACGGCAAAGTTCGAGGACTTGAGCGTTTCGATAGCGCAGTTCTTGCCTCCTGAACTCATTTTTCCTCATTTTTAGGGGCTGGTCGTCAACGCATGGGTGACAAGGAGCGACAATTGGGTGAGGGTGAGCGACGAGATGAAGTCGCCGGATAGTCACGTGATGACGTGCTTGAGTGAGGATCCGAACTTTCGTAACCAGAAAAGGTTCTGTTCATGTAGTTGCTCTGTGATCGAGCGTCTGTGTAGCTGGGCACATGACGACAGCAGTATCGGGCGATATGGCCAAGGCCGCCGCATGCAAAGCAGATCAGCCTGTTATCGCGCATTCGCCAGGCATTTGCAGTGAGGGGCACCACCCACAAGGCGTACGGCTGAGTCGAGGCTGTGGTAGCGAGGGGAGGAGCCCATGCGTTGGACGACTGAGTAGGAGCGGGGACATCCGGTAGTCCACAGAACGGCGAGGGCTGTCTGTAGCTGCTGCCTTTTACTGCATCAGCGTAAGTAAGAGGCGCAGCGACAACATGCTGCTAAAAGGGCCCCGGCATAGCCTCGGCAATCTGGTCCTGAAGCGCATCTCGAAGCATGGGAGCCAACGGGGTCGGTGGTCGCACTTGCTACTGCTGCACGAGCTCTTAGCGATGAGAAAACAGTAGGAGGGAAAGCTGACGTGCGACCTCTTCACACACGAAGTCTTTCATTTGTGCTAGAAGGCAGAAATGGTCAGGCACGATGTCCAGTGCAGCGAGTGGTTAGTTAGGCTGAGATGGACGACGGGTGAGAGCTCGTTGCCGTCGCAATTTGTCGTAGCTCTGGCTCAAAGTTACCACTTCGGACACCGTGCCAGAAGATTTCGCAAGGAGCATTCGAAAGACATCGTCATCAACACCCTTCATAATGTGCTAAATCTTAGCATTTTCGCTCATTGCGGCATCGACGTGCCTGCAGAGATCGAACATGTCCTCAATATAGGCGGTGAATGTTTTGCCTGGTTGATGTGCCCGTGTAAGCAGGCATTGTTTGGCGCGCAACTCCCGCACGGCAGGGTGGCCAAAAACAGATATTGCCTGCTTGAAAGCGGCCCAGTTTTCGAACTCGGATTCGTGGTTTATATACCACAGCTTCGCGACATTAGCCAAGTAAAAGTTGATGGTGCCCGACTTAGCAGCGTCATCCTACCTGTTTGGTCAAGTGACTTTTTCGTAGGACAGCCAGTCCTCGTCCTGGTCTTCTGTGCTCGAAAAGATTGGCGGATCTCACTAGTGAATTGGGCCGGGGCAAGTAGTGGCCGCGAGAGGTAGTGTCTGTTGCACAGCATCATCTTGCATGGTCGACGGCAGGGTGCGGGATCAGAGTTACAAGGCTTAGGCGATGTGGTTACCCAGCACGATGCACCAAATGTAAAGGGGGTTATTGGACAAGCCGAACAAGCAGGTGCTGGCTCGAAAAGAACGCAGACGGACCAAGATGATGGTGCTCGATCGCTGATCTCGTGCCTTCTTCTCATGGTGATGATAGTTTAGCTCACGGTATCAATGTCTTTCTTCTTCATTATAGAAGTGACTGGTTGATGCTACCTGCTCTTTCTCACGTCGACAGTAGTTGCCACAAGCAAAACTATATATGATGCGAATGTAAAACATCATCCGGAAGAAAAAAAAAACCTGCATCATAGAACTCTGCATGAAGCTGCTTTTAAAGTAGCACGCCACATTTACACGGCTTTCGGGAATCCTATCTTCTAATAAACGTTCATTTCAGTGTTCTCTACCTTGTGATCACCTTTTCTCCGAAATTCCAACACCACCAGGGCGTGCAAGTGGCCCGAAATCACGCACCTCCACTGAATATGGTGGTGCGTCCCAGGGAGACACAGAGAAAAATTGCGCAAAGAACAGCGCGCGCCGAAGGCGAGTGAAAAGAATCGAGTAAAAACACGCGCGCGGAGCAGAATGTCATTACTTTCCTAGATCAAGGGGCTTTAGTTAAACTGGACAGGTCGTACCACCTAGTGGGGTTCAAATGAACAAGCAGGCCTACCATCTCTGAGGCCATGGCAGGAAATTGTTCAATGGCCATTTCTGCTGCTTCCTTGGCACAAAAGTAGCACTACGAGGTATCTGGACTGCTATTTCAGCAATCAATATCAACTTAATATTTGACTTTAGTGTCCCTTTAAGGCCCTTGCGATTCGCGCACACAATCTCGCATAAGCCCACGTTTGGGTAGCGCTGGGGTTCCGATGGGCAGACATTATATCCGCGTGTTTCATGACAGGGCGAGCAGCACCTGTTCAAACCAGCACGGTAGCGTAAGTTAAAATTAAACGGCACAGAAAGAAATCAGTTCACAACAACTACACTCCATTACATTGCAAGCTAATGTGCCTTAGCCTGGAAAACACAAAACTTCGTATCACCTCGAAATTTGTATGAGCCGTGATTGTATCGCTGAGGTTTCACTGTACATAGTTCAGAACGCATTCGGTAAAAACAAAACTGCGTGCTGCTTGTAGCAGCTTTGACCACAGTCGCTATCGATGCAATCATGAATAGCACCTACACAGTTCGTATGCACTGAGTTGGAGTCGTTGAAGCCTCACTAGCCAACAACACGATTGTGTAAAGGGGGCAAAACTGGTCTTTGGGACCAGAAAGTGACAAAAAAATTCATTTTTCGAAATTGACATATTTGGTTTCTGCAAATATTTTACTATCTCTCTGCCAATTTTGACACACCAGGAAGTAGTAATTTTTTTTGTAATGTCATTCTAACTGTCCAGATTATTGGTGCTGTTAACATACAGAACCTGCAAAAGAAATGGGGAACTGACTTGAAGGCTTCTTTATAATTTGCCAAGACCTATGTTAGAAGCTCTGCAATGAATTATGAGCACCTTTATTAGGATTGCAAAACATGCGCACCATGATTGTTTCTTTTTGAAAAAGCTGTGTTTTCAGTTTTTTTTTTTTCATTTTTCTTGAAAAAGTAAATTTGTAACTATTCAATTTTGAGGCCTCAATATCTCTGCAGCTAGAGTAGGTACAACAATAATTCTTGCTGAAATAGAAACCTGTATGTGTGCAGAATGCAAGTATGGGAGCAGAATTTAGAGCACGAGCCTTTTTAATTAATTACTCATCAAAATTGTAACACAATTCCAACTGCTTTTAAAAATGAATAGTTCATTTTGCTGAAAAATAATCAAGAATGGCCCCCAAAAAAAAAAACTCTTGCATACTTTCTATCTATAGTCATTAGTCTATGTTGGCATTTAATTAAGCAATTTTTTTCTACGGCAGCCTTCAACAATAGGTGGTGAACTTAAGTTATCTCAGGAACAAGATGAGTGACAGGAAAACTGATTAAATATTTGAAATCAGCAGAAAAAACTGCATTATCCTGTGCAGTTTGACCAAGATCACTGAAGAAATAAACAAAAAACGTCTAAGACCAGTCTGCCCCCTTAAGACTGTGAATGGCGACCATGTCTTTCTGAAAGACTATAGCTATTTCGCTTGTTTGCAAACGCAGTTTTCACTACTTTGCGCCACACGCTTGCAGTTCATTGCGCTTGGTGCGCTCTCAGGATTGCCCGAATGAACGAGGCTGCCACCAAGTATGACCTCACTAATGAGAGTTTGATGCCATTAAACAATACGTGGGCTTCTGAGAAAAGAGACCACATATGAATCGTCACAAGTTCCAAATTAACGAGAGTTGAATTAACAAGCTTTTATTGAATGTAAATCTTTCCAATGATACAGCTGTAAGCAATAAAATGGTATTTTAGTAGAACAGATTATCACCAGCTGGTCTTACATTTTAAGTTTAACAAACTGAAATTAGTGAGATAAAGCCTGACACAAAGACGAACCTCTCGACAAAGAAGTGTCCGTTCTTGCCTGCCTTGTCCTTGTGTTAGCCTTCATTTGTGCCGATTTCAGTTCAGTAAAATAAAATGGTGAACCTGCTAATAAACTACAATTCTGTATTAGCCCGGTATGAAAGCTCCTGTTCATCAATGACAAAGCGAATACCTACAGGCAGTCATGTGTGCTCGAAGTACTGCTCATTCTTAAACCATAAAATGTACATCTTTCTAAGATGAGCAAACTTCAACACCAGTTGTGATGCAAACAGGTGGTGTTTGCAGTTGCACGGGTTACTTTAAATTAAAAGCCTCAGTTTACTTTTTGTTATTGTTGAAGCCAAGCTTATGAATAAATCAATACCAACAAGATGAGCTTACGGTTTCATTGTTTTCATAGGCCCGCATAAAGCCCTTCTTTTTTCTAGTCCATATAACGCAAAATTTCTGCTCTATACTACATGCAGATGCCAAGAATTTTTCATCTGAGCCTGGAATCAATATCAGTAATCGGTTATAGTACAGCAAAATTTATAGTTTGAACATTGCGAGGCATTATCATCAAAATCAGGTTTCTGCGCGCTTCTGAATTAGAAGCGTTAGTCCTACAAGCAACAGTTGCCATTGCCACCTCACGGCACACTTCACGACAGGCACAACATTATACTGCGTCAGGATCTCAAAAGCAGTATTCAGCTGCCTTTGAAAAGACAGGTGGTCTCAGTTGCCCAAACCAACAGCAACTGTGTGGCGTGGCAGCAGTTCAGCATGAACAAGCGAAGCATTTGCAGTTGGGGGAAACACAAGGAAGCCCTCTTCGTGAGCAGTGGCTGTGGCTAAGTAGTTCCCAAGGGCAGAAAAATGGGGTGTTTCTCAATGTTGAATAAGAACTTAAGGACTTCGTTTGGGAAACACGGGCTGCACATATTGCTGTCAACATTGAGCTGCTGCAAGCTAAGGCAAGGGGCATCGCTCGAGACAAAGGCATTCATTAGGCGGTCTTCAAGGCAAACAACCACTAGGAATCTCGTTCCCTGCGCCGCGCCAAGTTCTAGCAATGTCAACAAATACCAGTGTTGCAGAAGCCGTCAGAAAAGTCTGAAAACCTGCTTGTGGCCTCAATATCTTTGCACATGATATCATTAGGCATGTTAAGTTAACGTGCTCCAAACTCCAAAAGAACACACTCAAATGCGCTCGTGTGCAATACCTCTGGAGCTTAACCGGCGGTTTCCGCCGACTGCTTTCGGGGGCACAAAAGCGTTACATGGTGAATGATATGTTGCTTCTTTGGTAGAAAGAAGTGGAAAAGGAGAACACACTTCATCAGAGGAGAGAGTTGGAAACACATCATTCTTCCAGCAGCCGTAGCATGTGCGAGCTCTCGTGCATGCTCTTGTGCACTGTCTCAGAGTTGAAGCGCGTACAGCACGCTTCGTAATCGCGCACCGGAAGTCACTTTTTAGCCATTAAGAAGGGACATGGGTCTACGGAATATTTCGCATAATTTTAACTGAATATGATAAGACTTGGCATGCTTACTCGGTTTGTTCTCCTGATTCTAAAAATGTAGTTATTTTTCTGTAGCTTTATTAGTTTATTAAATAATCAAGATAACAATTTTTATTGCTCCTACCGCAATAGAATAATAAACACCTGTCAAAAATTTACAAATGATATAAGGATCAACAATAAAAAGCATAAGACATACAACCTAGGAAACCCTTTTTTGATTGGGTCATTACTTCTTACATTACAGTACACTAAACTTCATAGCTCTGAATGTGGCCAAGGAGTGGTCACACAAAAGATTAATTTTAAAAAGCTTAATATAATCAAAAAAGTAAGATCTCCTTCTTATGATGTGTGCATCAAGCATATAGCTTCATGCTGCAAGAAAAAACTATTCAGTTGTCTGAAATAGTTTTCGGTATATTGCAGGAATAGTCATGCAAGGTATACAAAATTGCCATTTTGAGAAAATCAAGAAAAAATTTTGTCACATTTGATTGCACAGAATCACAAATATTGCACAGAGACAGTTATAAAACATTAGTAGGCCCCTGGGACATAGCTTGGGAACTGGCACATTTGTGGCGCTTTTTGAGCACGCACTGCACATTTTTTGCTGATGCACATTTGCGTTCAGATGCAGCTGAACAGTGGCGATTTTTCTCCTTCATGTGCTGCATGCACTTTTGGCAAGGATTCATGCAGAGCTCCTGCAAGATGCTTGCCGAAGTCTACTTGCAGCCAACATTAAACTTCATCATCGCTTCTGCGATAGCTGACTCAACACTAAAAAGTTATGCGTGTCGCTCCTTTGGCGCGAGAGCCCATATCAGTGATTGCACACTCTCGTTGGTGTTTTGGGTTTTGCCTCTCTGGCACCTTTCAAGCAGCTGCCTGTCAGAGAGCCGTTTGTAAATTGGCAGCAATGCCTTGCTCACATGAGGAGGCAAATCGTAGTGGTGTTTTGGGACGGGCTGGCCCTTGGCCTTTGTGGCATTTTGCCAGCACCAAGAATCTGGACCTTTCTGGGCATAGACATAGACTGTGGTTACTCTCTTCATCATTTGATGTTACTATATAAGTAACTTGCCATCACAGCCTACTGTATCGTGTCTATGTCACCAGTGTGTGACTTCAAAGCCCAGCTATAGTAAGAGCTGAGTTTTGTGACCAAGTCTCCTCTCAGCCTCCCTCGTCCACCAAGAAGCTCCAAGCCAGGCCCTTTGTGCTTTGACAGCAAATTACGAAGTGCTGTTCCCATTCTTTTGTGCACATGGCTTACGCAATCCTCTTTCTAAACCTCAGTAAACCCATACACTTTAGCCTCTTTCCGGGCCAGGAATGTACGGCTATCGCCGTCTGACAGTACCATGGTGTACCTAAAGTTGTGCCTTTCAAGAGACCTCTTGAACAAAATGAGGCCTTCCTCCACCTCCATTTCACCTGCTTTTCTTACATTTTTTTTTACACACGTGGTTCACCTTCCACTCATCATATGATGCGTCACCCACTTAGGTCCGCGCTCGCATCCAGCACAATAGTTGCAAAGCACGACGTAATCTAGCAGAAGTCTGGTGAAAAGTTTAATTACGGTGCCGACACCGATGTCGCAACTGTGCCCGTGAGTCATACAACACCCGTCATAGAAAACGACGATATTTCCCGAGTAGCTGAAACTCAATGTGCTGTACAGCTGCCGGACCAAATTGGCGCACTCAGTAGCGAGCATCTCGGCTGCCCGAGTTACGGCAGGCATCAACTTTGTTTATGGGTACATTGGCCACGTTTTTGTATGCAGCGCACGGTGCGAGATATTCATGAAAAAATATCATTGAACGCAGACTGCCAGTGCTCTGCACCGCTTGTGAAGTCAGAATATTTAGAGCAAACGAATTTAGCTTCGGAGTCCCATCCACTCGCGGCGAGCTCCATGCAGACCTTTTGTTGCCGCTATTCGAGCATGTGAGCACCAGACTGACTGCAAGGCCGTACTATCGCTTCTTTTGGCTTATTTTCGCGCTGCCACTGCAAGTCTTGCACTTCATGTGCTCCAGAAGAAGCGCGTTCATCGAATCCAGGCACAACACAGTGAAAACTGTATCGTCGACCGAGTCGGTCACGACATCGCTAGTGGACAGAATGTTCGACTTACAGGTCACTGCCGTGGTTGACGAGAGATCTTGCAGTTGCCCGTCAGCCCTCATATTTATCAGCTACAGATCTGAACGCGTCCGCATAACTGTATCCTGACAGATGTGGCTGGCGGTTTGGTCGCACTCACTTGTCGGCTCTCTGTCTAGGCCTAACCCTCGCTCGTCGTCGTCCGCTGCATCGGTGTCATCGCTTGGCGCCATCGGCAGGTCATCTCCCATGACTCGAGAAGCAGCGGGCGTTTGTGGAGGTTAGTGAGCATAAACTTCTTCCTCTTCTTTTCATACTTGTCCTTGGACGCAAACTTTTGGAGTGAAGGGGCCACGGTCGCACGCTGCCACTGAAGAACCGTATCCAAAATGACGCCTCTCGATGGGCCTCTACAGCGTCTAGCAGACAGCTGAGGATGAGAACAGCCAATTACATGGCACTATTTTGTCACGTGCCTGCTACAGTGAATGAGATCGCGTGCTTCTCGCACTTTTGGCGCTCTTTTTGTATTCACCAAACAGGCCTAATGGAGTGGAAAGTTCACAATATTTGAAGCCAAAAACTTGGATCTTTCAAACGCGACCAAGATGACCGCCCTAGAGGCAGTTGAAGGCGAGCGTGGCACCGTTGAACATGCACTATTTTTGCGTCGGCACAAATGAAAAAACGGCCGCCGCCGGGCATGTTTTAAATTGATATTACGGCTGGAATATGGTCTTTCAAGATATAAAACTTGGCAAATAAGGAGAATAATAGTTGTAGATTTCAGAAATGCTACATTTCAAAAACCGATTTTTTGACGTTTTTTTGCATCGAAAAACCCGTGGCCCCACTTATGTTTACAAGAACAAACTCCGCCATCTAGAGCATGCTCCAGCTCCTTAACTTAACGCTCCCACTGCGAAAGGCAGTTAGTTCTTTTTCAACGAAGCAAGATTGGAAATGCGGATCAGACGCCAGTATATCTTGATATGCCCTTAGTTCTTACAGTATATCAAAAAGGCTTCAGGCAAATTATTTGGAGATCAGGAAAAGAAAAAACGCAGGTAACTATGGTGTTGTCCTGAATGGCACACAGCCACAGGATGTCACTTTTTGTGGTGTTAAAACCGAAAGATGCTGCCAAAGGGGGAGAAGTTCCCCAAAAAACATGACTGATCCCTCCGTTGCAGAAATCGGTATAACACGAAAGTGAAGCGTGTCTCCAGAGATGTAGTGCTTATTGTGTACTGATATACGAGTACTTGTACAATTTGGAGTGGCGTTTTGCAGCTGTAGCGCCGTTTGACGTGGACACAGTCACGTTGACGCCTAGTGGCATGTCTCAATTGCAACGACTACCACCCATGATCGTGATTTAACCGTTGTGGTATCTGAGGTTTATAACATATACCTGAACACAGCCTACCGTTAATCGTACACAAAGATGGCATCAACAAACACAAACTCAACACTGCTATTCAATATGCGTGTCCTCAAGGAACGTCATTTATAGAGAGAAACAGCACAATGTGCGCTCCTGAAAACAACGGCAACGCTCTTGCATTATGCACTTCAGCAACGCGGGGATGCTTAGGTTTGTAGCTTGAGCCACAAACGTGCGCCGGTGTGTTCCCCGTCCTGCTGGCCTCAGTTACGCTGCACCAAGGCACGACATTCACCCATCGACATCGTTGCCTTACTGGAACTGCAGCCATTTTATTATATAAGCCGGTGCTATCACACTGAACATAGTCAACGGTGAAACATTATTGGTGCATGTGGAAGCTGCACGACTTCAACAACGAGCTCGGATGCCATGCTTTAACTGCGTCATGCCGCATTACTTCTCTCGAGTACTCGCAGACGGCGGCACAGCCCCGCTTCGCCAACAAAGAGCACAAAGCAAAAGACATTGTGTGAATGATATAAGGCGCATTGCCTCAATAGCTCAGTCGATAGAGCACCGGGTGCTTTTCGTCACATCACAAAAAGCCATAGGTTCGACACCCAGCAGGGGCTTTCTTTTTAAATATTTTCTTTCTCATTTGGTAGCATTAACATCCAGGATAGAAATACATCACTGAAGTCTTGGTGGACCCCAGTATAAGACACTTTTGTGTTAAAATGTTCTCCACTGCCAGGATGACGAACGACTTGTGCTTACTGGATCAAGTCTGTTGGTGTCGGCGACCCAGAGCACTCCAAGGGCTCCTATCAATACCTGTGCTCGGCACGTTTCAGTGCCATTTGGCGGACTCTGTAAATCGACTGCTGCATCGCTCCCACACTAAGGTCATCATCATACCGGGAGGAATGAGATTTCAGATGCAGCCCTTTGTTGTGTGCTTCAATAAATTATTTAAGAACTACATCAAGCACCTCTATATGGAGTGGATGAAGTTCAGAGACCCGCAAGAATGAAGGCCTTCGTTCTTGAGTCTCTCGTTCGCCATGTTTTGAAGTACTCAGTATCAAATGTGCTTGATGGCACTCAAGATGAAGTGCCATGGGAGGACATATTTAATAAAAGAGCTTCAGAAGAGAGTGCACCAGACAACAATGAATAAGTGTGTGAATAAATCTATTCGGTTATTGTTTCCATACAACTATATTTGTATTAAAACTTTCCTTCTCACGCTTGCTATCTCCTAAATACACCTTGGACTATATGCGGATTTGAGCTATACACATGTTTTGCGGTACCCTCATATCTTGTCTTACACATGGACTTATCTAGCTAATGTGCACACAGTAAATTCCTACTAGAACAAACCTTGTTAGAAAGGGCACAGGCTATAATTGTGTAACAGAGAAGCAGCGTTTGAAAATTGAGAATTTGACTTGAACAAGTGGACTCTGGCAGAAGCAATTGCAACAGAGTCACTGACCTGCACTTGCCCGAGTAGTAAGACGGTTGCTCTGGTTGTTGCTGTGCCGAGATAAGGCTTTCCGAACAGTCTTGCCACCTGCAAAGAAACAGGAAAATGCGATCATGGCCACTACGATTCTGGCACCATTCAATATGCAAAGTAAGCATAATAGCTGCCACAGAATGAGTAGCATTACAGAGCGACGACCTTCAATGGTAGTCCAAGATGTAATAAGGTGTGTGGTAGATGTGTGCATAGGCTTAGTGTAGCCGGAAAGCCCAAGCCCGGCCTGGCCCGCGGGCGGGGCTTGGGCGAGCTAACGTCTTTTCATCTCGGGCGCAAGCCAAGCTCGAGCTTCATTGTTTTTTGTAGGGCGGGCCGTGCCAGATGCAAAGCCCAAAATATAGATGCTGTGACTGAATTGTTTTTTACACCGTAGTGCCTTTTTCGCCACCGCAACCCACCCCCTTTCTTGGTTATCCTTTCCTTTAACCACACTGAACGCAAGAGAAAAAGGTGAATTAACACAAGATGAATAATTCCCTCTCCTACATCTCGGGTACTAAACTTCTGGAAGGCCACACAGTCTAAATATTCAAAGCTTGCCATGCTTCTAAAAAATATATTTGCAATTCCGGCTATCAGTGAGAACAGCCAACATACTTTTCAGTTAGGCAGGATGTGTGATGTAGGAGCACCGCACTTAACTGAAGTCCGAATTGTTTGGCAGCTTATTTTTACACGAACACTTCTAATCGTTGCATGCAGTGACTTTCATGTGTCGTTCGCTCATGCTTCACTTCGACTTGCTGAATAAAACGCCCCATTATAGGAAAACATCTTGTCTCCGCAGCAAACCTTCATAATGTCCTGCCGTGGCCATTAGCCCAAGCTGGGTCCGGGCTTTTAATTTCGTGTGTCGAGCTGGGCTGGACGGGCTCGCAGCCCTCTAGCATCGAGCTTGGGCTCAAAAATTTGGCCCGTGCTCAGCTCTAGTGTGTAGCAGTGATTCAGTGGCACAGTATCCATAGTGACCAACTAAGGCACATGACAATTAGAAAGTGCAGAAGATGCGCTAGCTGTAGGGATGCAGAATGAGACATTGCCATGAGCAACATTCTTACAGTTAAAAGTCAATTGCAGCAATATTTACTTTGTCTAAATTCATTATAGATTCACAGAATATATTACTGCCAGTTGTGGTCCAGCCAGATGGAGTACGGAGAAATATCTGAAGCTATTGAGATATTGAGCGAGAAGGTTTGGAGAAGACACAACAGAGTTTGTAATCACATGAAGTACCAACAAAACGCCAATTCTGTAATTTCTTTGTTAATAGTCTAATTTATGTGCCACCAGGAAATGCTGCTCTAATGCAAACAAGACAGGATCACAGTCAGACAGCAGCAATTCACATTGCTGTGAAACCTCACTTCAAAGTTAAATGAAGATATTACCCTCACAACAATTCATTTCGTAAGTTTAAAAGCTTGTGATAGTGACTGATATGCTCCAAGTATAGCAAATTTTAAAACGTAACATATTTTACAGGTTATCAACTGCATTCTACAGAAAGTCAAATCCTGGTACTATTCCAGGTTGCTTCCACTTCCCTTGGAACAAATAATTGGCATTTGCACAGGCTATGCTTCAATTAAAGAAAAATATTGTGCAGGGTTTTCTTTATAATATGAGATCCATATATAATCAAATTGAATTCTAAATTATTCGAACAAAATCACTATTCTCATGTTTGCTTCGAATCTAAAATTCACTTCATGCACAAGCCTACTAATTTGACTAAATACTGGCTACTTTTTCTTTATGCAACGTTGCAGACCTTATATACAGGCCCAATCAGAGTGAGGAAAGTGTGCTGCCTCATTAATTAACACAGTTTATCAACTTACAAAAATAGCATTGCACTGCACTTTCAATTTAATGAAACCCCTGCAAGCCGCACCTGGACTCATAGTCTTTGAGCAGCGAGAAACTCTCGCAGTAGCTGCAGAGCAGGCTCTCCATTGTGCAATAAGTGGACACATGATGGCTGGGCTGAAAACACTCACAAGCGTAGTTTCTCGCGAATAAAGTGCTGGGAATCAGTTGGGAAGTTCTAGATGGCGAGAACGATTCGCCAGGCCTTTTTTTGGCAATTGATGACAATACTGGCTACTCAAATGGTGTTTTAAGCAAATATGTGAACGCACTAACGCATTGTCGTTCGCGGTGATTGGGTCTCCACACGAATAAATTTTCTTGCATGCTGGCTTGACACCCCATTATGTTGGTTTTGAAACGAAGACGTGCAACAACTGCTATGATGCGTGCGAGCTGCCGCAGCACTACTTCGTGCAAGACGCCTGCTCGCGCACTTGAGTTACAATCAGAATGCTGCAGTACCTTAAGCAGTGCTACTGACATAAAACTAGGATTGTAGAATACCACATAAACCAGAATATAAGTCGAGATATTTTCAATAAAACAACGAACTAAAGTCGCCCCTCGTTTTATATAGCGGTGTCTAGCCGACCGTGCACCGCTGTCTCGCAACATGTGGCTTGTATGTGCATGAGAAGCTGGACATAGCCATATTCGCATTCAAATCCAATAGGTTGTTGTTTTTTTCTCTTGTCTGTTTTTTGCGTTCGTGATTTGCCTCCTATCTGTTCCAAGTTCTGGCTCCGCTTGACATTGTGTTTCATTTTTAGTGGTCTTTTTTTTGTTCACTGAATATGAGTAGCGGTACGAGAAGGCAGTACTCAGCTGCATTTAAACTAGAGGTTGCCGAGTTCGTAGAAGCGAATGGGAATATGGCTGCTCAGCGCCGCTTTGATGTATAAAAAAAAGCGTGCGCTATTGGAGGGTGCAGAAAGGGAAGCTGCAGATGTGCAATCCACGGAAAATGTCATTTCGTGGGCGAAGTGCGGTTCATCCACAGCTGAAGAATATGCTAGGGAACTTTATGTGGGAAGTTCATGGGTGATCGCTGCCAGTGACCGTGGATACCATTTGCAAGAAAGCTGTGGAACTCGCTCGAGAAGCTGGGTCACGAGAGAAGAGTTTCGTGCACCAAACTCTTGGGTGCGTCGATTCATGAGATGCAAAGGATTTTCTTTCCAGTGGCGCACATCCATCTGTCAGAAGTTTCCAGACGAGTTCAAGAACAAGTTTATAAACTTTCAGGGCTTTTGAACCGGCTTCGGGAGCAAAACAACTACATGATGGGGCAGATTGACAATGCCGATGAGACCTCCGTGTGGTTTGACATGCCTTCATCGACCATGATCATGCAGCGTGATGCCAAGGATATGAAGCTGTTGTCCACTGGCAACGAGCACTCGCGCTTCACGGTTATGCTGGCATGCATGGCAGATGGTAGAAAGCTTCCGCCCTTCATCATTTTCAAACGTAAGACAATGCCAAAGGAAGTGTTCCCGCCCAGTGTTGTCGTTTGCGTTAACAAAAAGGTATACAAGGACAAGGCCATGTTGCTCGAATGGATACGAGTAGTCTGGAACCGTCAGCCAGGTGCACTTCTGCATCTTTGCAGCATGCTGGTGTTAGATGCGTTTTGTGGTCACTTAACCGACGCTGTGAAGCGCGCACTGGGCAATGGAAAAACGGACCTCACCGTGATACTAGGTGGTATGACGTCCACCCTCCAACCGATCGACATTGTGCTAAACAAGCCGTTCAAGGACCGAGTGTGACTATAGTACCAAAAGTGGATGTCTGGCGACAACCCAAAGACACCGACGGGCCACCTACAGAGGCCTCCGCTTGCGACTGTTTGTGGCTGGGTGCTTTCCGCCTGGCGTTCCTTGCCAGATTTCATAGTGGAAAATGCTTTTAAGAAATGTTCCATCAGCAACTCTCTGTATGGCACGGAAGACAACGCACTGTGGGAGGTAGCCAGCGACAAACTCTCGTCTTCAGAAGACAGTAGTGCTTCGTCTGACGAATAGGAACAGTTGCGATGGTGGTTGAGGGGAGCTCCGACGATCGGGGTGCGGTGCGCCCAGTTTGCAAATAAATGTCGTTCGGCAATTTTGGGTTGTTTTCCTTTTTTTTTCGGTAACCTGAACTTGGGGGGTCGACCTATATTCCCACTCGGCCTATAGTCCGGTTTATACGGTAGTAAGGCATGCCAAATATTTGAATGCATATTATCATACTCGAATCCATTTCAATTCATATTTAAATTATTGAAATTTTAAAGGATTCAAAATTAACGAATAGATTTGTCCACATGTAACCCTCTCCCCTGTAAATGTGGTTTTACTGCAGCGAAGGGGTGCTATACCAAGAATACACCTTTTCAAAGCAAATATGCACCGCCACGAAGCCCCCCAAGAAAGTTAAACGAACATGTTACCCTCGCGTCAATTCTTCCCTTTTCAAGTTTAACAGCTTGTCATGCTGGCTCATGTGCTCCAAGTGAAGTAAATTTGAAAATGTAAGATGTTTTACAGGTTATTACTTGCATTTTGCCAAACGTCAGTCAACTGTTCAAAGTTGCGTCGACTTCCTTTGAATCAAAAAGACTGTGTAGGTTAATAGGGTAACGACAAATATGCTCAATTATCTTTAAAATGTGTAGGATATACTACAGTCAAACCTGGATATAACAAAACAGATAAATTCCCAGGAAAATTCATTATACAGAGGATTTCATTATATGCAGGTTCGGTACGAAATTCAGAAAATATTTGTGCAAATTAAACAAAAAGGGGACTGAAGGCAGAGCTAACCCAAAACACTTATATTACAGTAAAAAACTGCGTTATCATTGCAATAGCAATTATACGGACCCTCTTGGCGGATTTTTGCCGTTGCCGCCATGTTCCGTAAAAATCCAAATTGATAACATGCCCCCGCGCATCGCAGCCGCGGTTTATCGCGTGGCGGTAGCTGAAAACGGTAGTTGCGTTTTGAATTCGTGTGCGTGGGCTGTGCATGTGCTTTCAAAACCAAATCTTTTTTTCTTTTTTGCGATATATCATTGCATCTGCAGCAGTTTTGTCCACAGCATTTGTGGAAAGCAACATCGCTTTGACTGGTCGAGCGTGGGATGCGCGTGCACTTCCACAGAGTTCTGTCAGTTACGTCGTCGCCATACATGATCGTGTCAAGAGCGACCGCTGTTTTGTACACAACGGTTGTGGCAAACGATAACCACACTTCTGACAGTGCGTGCGCTGGCCGTGTGCTTTCTTCTGAATCTTCAGGCACACTGCTCTCGCCCTTCGTTCGACGGTTTCGGTACTGAAGTTCATACGACTCACCGCAATGAGGGAAAGTGTTCAGAATGTCCAAATTTCGACCAAATGAACATATACTGAAATTTAGATGGAGAATTTCACGAATTTGTATCCGCTGGTTTCGCATAATTAAGATTCTACGGTACATATAGATGAACGCCTTCTAAATTCATTTACAATAAGATGAGATCGGTTCACTAAAACCCTTGATCAGACTGCGCTGCAGTTGTGGCAATGCGGCTAGATCCCGCGCAGCAATTTCTATTTCCGGGAGATTTTCCTGACACGCACAAACGTGAAAACTGGTCGATGTCGGAGAGTCTCCCGCAGAAGCCAGAAGACTCAGCAGGTATGTCCTTGTTCAATATAAACCTCTTCATATTTATCAGGCAATTTTTAATGCATCCCATCACCAGGGTCCGCTGAGTAATCCCATACTCATCACACCGTGAACTAAGAACTACCTGGCTGGTGATGTGCCTGCTGTGGCTGCAGCTGTGGCTTGTGCTGGGGCGACTTGACCTGCTGCTTCCAGCGGTTGAGGCGGTTGTCCGTCTCTCGAAAACTGTACGCCAGCCGAGTTTCCATCAAGCTCGGCTGACGGCCCTTCTTGGTGGTGAACGCCCCAGTGCCTCGCCTGCGCAGGGGATGCACCCACATTACACGAAGGCATCGACAGCGTCAACTTCCACAACTGAAATATTGTTGGGCAGCTCCGTCTGAAACAGTCCACACACATAGTACTGATATCCTCTCGTTAAAAGCAAACTATGAAGTTATCCTGCAAGGTCATTTGCAATATTTTTCCAGGTAATCATCGAATGGCCTCATTAAAAGAGTTTACTGTTTCACGAATCAATAGCAGGAAGAATTTTTTAGAATCCATGAATTGCAAGCAGAGTTACAAAAATTTGTCACACTTTTAGGCACTTTCTATCTCCTTTCATAATACCATGCATGCTGAAAGCTATGTGCAAGGGTGGGACGATGACAGGGGGACAAGAAGCTATGTCTGTTCTTTAACGAATGGCATGACCTTGAGCACTTTTTTTTTCCCCGAATGTGTAGCTTACTGACAGTGTGAGTGGGAGAGAGTGTGCCGGCACATCATGAAATCCCGCGGTGGCTGCGGTAAATTTGCAGCTCAGAATCCTCAAATCAGCCACAGAGGTCAGGGACTTCGGGCTTATGGTGAGGTCATGTGGGTTACTGGTATCATTTGTCAAGAGGGAAATATTTCTAGCTGACTTTGGGAATTCCTTGCAAGTTCTGAGCAGCGTCCTGATATGTTTGGCTCGCATGTTCTCAGGAGCCACGACTACCAATCAATCGGCAGCGTTTCCCAACCAAGCTGAAGAAAGCATTGTAGAACGTCCTTCAGAATCCTGTTGCCAAGTGACACCCAACCAACAATAAGCTACTCTAGTGGAATACCCTTGCCCTCCCTTCCCACTACCCCCCACCCCTCTCATGCTATAGTGTTCACCTTGCAGAGCATCACATTTCCTGAGATGCGCGTTCTCTCCGGCACTTCCATGCTAAAACTGGGAGAAATACTATGCTTTACTTAGATGGTTAGGAACTATACCAAATGACTATGTCATCCGCAATGCTCATAAAGAGGCCGACATGCCTGTCAGCTTGCTTTTCTCAAGTTTTTGTTCTTTTTTTTTTCACTACTAGCAGTTACTTATTAAGACGGTTGTCCCATGGCAAAATAAAAACAGCCCGAAATTAATGTAATCATTAAGGAGAATTGTTCATTTTAATTTTTAGCCATATGAAAGTGTAATCTGCAATGTACTGAAACACAATCAGAGTGGTATGTTTCTCTGCAAGATACCCTTAAGATTAATCATTTGGTACAGATGTTCTTAATAGTATCAGAGACCTCCAATTTTACACATTCCAAAACTCCTCCATTATACAATGGCAGTGTTTATTGAGCTGCCAAACGCGCAGTGACGGCACCCCTAGTAAGAAGGTGTACACTTACTCACCGGTCACATTCACTTACCTTTCACACGTTTCACATTCGCAATAACTGTTGCCGTCACCAAAAAAGTCCTCGCCATAGAAGCAGGTGATCTCCTCGCCTTCTTCGATGTCCCGTAATACCTTTACACAAGCGCTGTCTCGGCCCGTCGACACAAACTGCATTTGCGTAGAAGTACAGCACAGATGTAGGAATACAATGCCAGTGCAAGCCACAGACTATATGCTTTGCTTGACAGACCTATGCTTCTTCAATGACAGCGAGCACATTAGCAGAGATATGTGGGTGCTCAATGAAATGTGGCATTTCATTTAGCCAGAAAAGATAATTAGTGTATAAGATCAAACTAATGCAGTCGAACAGGAATGTGAGAGTCGTACTTGGAGCAAAAATACAGAAATTGTGAAATCAAGGTTTCTATAATTGAACAATAAAAATAAATACACAAGTTTTCAAATAGTCCTGCATTTCACTAGTAAACACACTGAAGCGCTGTAGCCATAGAAGAGAGCAGAATAGCACGCATTCTAGCCAGAAGAGCCGAGACGAAGCTCAAAGTGCAGAAAAGAACTACGGCTCACTCTTATGAATATGCAGTAACTATTGGTGGTCATGCCTATTAGGAATGCTTAGAAAGTAAGACAGACGACGTGGTGGCATAATGGACGACTCACGATTCTCAACTAACCACTGCATATATCGTCATTATTTTCTACGTAACACAGTCACCGAGCGGTCTACATGCACATCTAGTTTGCCAAACTTGTCATGGAGAAGCAGTTTTTATGAAGTAGACAAACATAGGTGACCTGAGAAAACCTTGCATGATGTTTTAGGACGTTTCACAGTGCTTGCCTGTAATGCTTTGCAAAAATCACGTTAAAGAGACTCTATAACACTTTTCCAACATAATTTTTTAACTGTATAATGCATAGAATGATGCTGGACAGATAAAACACAGCAGTAATGTCACTGACAGAAGCCCAAAGTCTGAGGTTAATCAGCATAGGAATTTCAAAACACAGAAAAAAGATATGTATGCAACGAACTAGAATATTAGAGGTCACATGTCCCTGCTTTTTTCACCCACTGATGAAGCATTGAACTGCCTACCAAAACGATATACAAAGTGGGAATTTGCACCCCATAATGGTTGCCCATTCTGTCCACTGTACAGGTCATACCGTTACAATAGTAACACATCACATGGAGTGATACCAATGAAGAAAGGGTGAGACCATAATGATGTGCCCAAATGAGAAGCATACCCAGGGGCCATGACACGGTCACCCAGCGATTTGTGGTCTTTAGAGAAAAATAGAAGTTAAAAAGGGTCTATTGTGCCTACACATGTACTACAGTTAAACCTGGATGTAACGAAATTGGAAAAAATTCGCGAATTTTTCATTATATTGACGTTTTTGTTACATGCAGTTTTTAGGTAGCTTCTCTTTAGAGTAGCTGGCTCCCCGCCGCTGTGCGCCATAGCCGATCTTCGCCAGTGAGGAGACGCGTTCGTAAGAGGAAAAACGAAGGTTTATTTACATTATTGCAGAAAGATAGGAACTGTACAGGGATCGAGAAGATGTCGCATAAGACTAGAGAAACTACCGCGAAAACCAAACGAAGACGCGGTAGATGCCAATACAATGCTACTCACCTCAAAAAGCATTTATTTAGCACAAAAAAAACTGCATTATTTTGGCTTGCGTCTTCCACGTCAAAGATGACGTTACGTAACAGTTCAGAAAAACCAAGTCGTCCACTGCTGCCTCGTCATCCTGTGAACCAACGTGACGGCGCAGAACGTCCAGAGCATCCAAGATCTCCTTCACGGTAGGCAATAGCGACGGACCTGCCTCTGAAGCACTTTCACCATCACCGCGATCTTTGGCAGTTTCAAGAAGTGCCACATCCGACATTTCTTTGGTAAACACTGCATCACTGTCGGCGTACAAAAAGTCATCAAGTACAAAATTATCAAGCACTCCACCATACGTGCAAAGTGTATCCCACGCTTCACTGATGTCGAATGGATTCGAAGGTTCCTGAAGCTTCTCTTCGTCGACTCCAGACTCAGTGACCCCTAACACCCATGCTCTCACAAAGCAATTAGCGACTGTATCGGCTTTCACTTCCTGCCAGGAAGCAGCAAGCATTTCAATGGCTTGATAAATGTCTATTTTTGTTAGCTGTTCAAAGCGTATATCCAAGAGGATCTTCCAATGACGCGACGACAATAGCAACACTTGAAGTTGTTGATAATCCCTTTGTCTAGCGGGACGTGCAGTTGGCAGGGAAGTACTGCAGCTCGATGTCCGACAGCCGAAGGCCTTCGATGTGGTGTGCGAAGCAATCGTCAAGCAATAGACACATTTGGCGACCTTGACATCTTCGTTCAATGCCTTCAGCCATTCAGTGAAGATTTCACGGCTCATCCAGGCCTTCCGATTGGCCATGTACTTAACAGGCATCCGCTTCATGCCTTTAAAAACCCTTGGCCAGGCATTTTTTTCTATAACTAATGGTATCTTTTTGTCACTGCCGTCACTGTTTGCACAAGCAAGACAGAGGAAAAACTGGTAGTTTGCTCTGCTTGCACCTCGACAATCGCGCATTTTGCGCTCGAGCGTGCGATTTGGCAAAATATGATCGAACAATGCCATTTCATCGGCGTGTACAAGTCCGCGGCCTCATAGCGGTCCAAGATGCCAGGCAACTTCTCGGCCACCCACGAGGCAGAAGCATCGCTGTCGGCAGATGCGGACTCACCGCTAATCACTCTACCGACGACACTGTGCCGGCTCTTGAACCCCTGCAGCTAGCCGTTACTCGCCTTTAAATCGTCATGGCCAAGAATACACGCAAAATACTTCGTCTTTTTTGCTGCAGAATTGTGCCACTTATGGCGTATGTTGCGTGCCCGTGTGTCCAGGAACCAGGTGAAGACAGCCTTGTCCACGTCGGCGTACGTTGACTTCTTCAGTCTTTCCTTCTTTTGCACCCGTGCTCGACTCCGCTGCCTCGCGGATGCTGTCCTTCGCACTTAATATAGTTGACAGGGAGCTGGCTGGGATATTAAATCGCGCACCAACGTCTTTCTTCTTCTCGCCCGCGGAAACCGCGTTTACAATAGTAAGCTTTTCTTCAAAGACAAAACCTTGCGCTTTCTCGGCACGGAGCTCATTTTCACCACGACGGCAGCTGAGAGGCCTAACAAGAGACTAGGAAATGCCTGAATGCCTGACGCTCGCCTCGCGGCTCCCCCTGACCCACCTCACCGCTTCGTTCACCCGTTGGGCGCAGTTGCGCCATCAGACGACGCAGTTCACAAGCAAAAGCTGCAACAGCGTGGCCTTCGAGACGGTGCACCGCATTATTATCTCGAAACTTTGCAATGAGAAAACTCCGTTCGCCGCTATGCGGCGCAAGCTATTCTAGCGATGCTTGTATCATCATCGCGGCACACACATGCCTGCTGCAATGGCATGTGTTCTACCCGCGGCTGCCCCCTTGTATTATTAATTTTCATATTATAGACCCTTACGCGTTGTACATACAAGATTTTAGCACCGTCAAGACTCAAAATAGAAATGATCAGTGCCGAAAATTCGTTACATTTGTGTCAATTACCACAACACCTTCATTACATGGAAGTCACAAATACATGGGCTTCTATAGGAATGGTGTCAGGGATTGAAAAAAATTCGTTAAATCCAGGAATTCGTTACATTCAGATTCGTTACATCCAGGTTCAACTGTACATGAGAAGTAGACAAGTATATTTCAGGACAAAACAAGCCAGAGACGTTGCCGGCTATAAACACCACCTACTTCCAGCAAGGGCATTTTGACATGAGTCTGTGCCATCATGTAATGCACCGAGCGAAGCCATCGTCATTTACCAAAGTTTCAGCTGCTACAGATCGTTCAATTCAGTCCAAGCTGAGAAAGCTAAAATATCTAGATTTCACCAGAAAACAATATCGCTTGCCAAAATGCAGACGCTCACGTAGCAAGTGCTTTTTATGTCACAGCTCGCGAGTGGCCAG